>CAUYUJ010001393.1:46704-84204 GCA_963575745.1 Prorocentrum cordatum
CCAAGAGGACTTCAAAGAGGGCACCAAGGAACAAAAATCATAGATTTCCCTTAGCTTTTTTAAAGATTTCGGTACTCTCGCCTTGTCGGCTCCCCGACGATCCAAGACAGGCCAAGAGGCCCCCAAGACTGCCCCAGGATGGCCCAAGAGAGGTCCAAGAGAGCCCCAAAACGACCCAAGAGGGCCCCAAGACCGTCCAAGAGGCCTCCAAGACAATCGAAGAGGCTCCCAAGACGGTTGTAAGAGGGAGCCCAGACGGGGGACCCGAACGGACATTTCGAGCCCTCGGCTTGAGAAGCTCTCAGGAGACCCCCAGAGGCCCCTAAGACGCCCCCTAAGAGACCCCAAGAGGCCCCCAAGAGACCCCCAGGAAGCCGCGAGAGGCCCCCACGAGGCTCCCAAGCGACCCCCAAGAGCTTCCCAAGAGGCCCCCAACCTACCCCCAGGAGGCCCCCGAGAGCTTCGTCGTTATGGTCGCGGTTGTCGCCGCAATGCAGGGTCGGCGGCAACGGCCGTAAGGCCTTCGCAATCAGCATCAGCATCACCATCACCACCACCATCATCATCATCATCATCATCATCATCATCATCATCATCAGCAGCAGCAACAGCAGCAGCATCAGCATCAGCATCAGCATCATCATCATCATCGTCATCATCATCAGCATCATCATCATCAGCAGCAGCATCATCATTATCATCATCAACGACATCATCATTCGCATCATCATCACCATCATCATCATTACCATCCGCGTCATCACACTCATCATCAGCAGCAGCATCATCAGCAGCCTCAGCATCAGCATCATGATCATCACCATCACCATCATCATCACCATCATCATCATCACCATCACCATCATCATCACCATCAGCAGCAGCTCCATCATCATTACCAGCCGCGTTATCACACGTATCATCAGCAGCAGCGTCATCATCATCATCATCATCATCATCAGCCTCAGCATCAGCATCATGATCATCGACATCATCATCACCATCATCATCAGCATCATCATCGGCGTCATCATCAACATTATAATCATCATCGTCATAATCGTTGTTAGTATCATCATCGGCAGCATCATCATAATCATCATTATCATCATCAGCATCGTCATGGAGTCATAATCATCTTCATCATCAGCATCATCATCGTTAACACCCTCATCATCAGCAGCAGCAGTATCATCAGCATCATCATGATCCTTAGCAGCATCATCAGCATCATTATCTTCGTCAGACTCGTCTCTCTTCATTTCATCACAATCATCATCATCCTCATCATCCTCAGTACCACCACCACCATCATCATCCGCAGCATCATCAGCATCATCATCATCGCCACCATCCTCCTCATCATCAGCATCGTCAGCATCCTTCTCCTCTTCCTCCTCCTCCGCCTCATCATCATCAACATCATCATTATCAGAATCAACATCGTCATCGTCATCGTCATCATTATCACAATCATCATCACCATCACCATCACCATCACCATCATCATCACCACCACAGTCATCATCATCAGCATCATCATCATCATCATCATCATCATCATCATCATCATCATCATCATCATCATCATCGGCATCGGCATCGGCATCGGCATCGGCATCGGCATCGGCATCCCACCTCCTCCCTCCTCCCTCCCTCCTCCTTGCCACACACCCTGGGGCCTGCACGCAGGCCGTGACGAAGGGCCCGAACAGGTCCGTTGGGATTCCGTACCCGACGTGCCGCAGGCCGAGCGCGGAGATGTCCTCGACCATCTTCTTGGGGTCCTCTTGATCCCAGAGGAGGACGAGGAAGAGAGGGCGAGGACGAGGAGGACGAGGAGGAGCACGAGGAGGAGGACCAGGAGGACGAGGAGGAGGAGGAGGCGGAGGAGGAGGAGAGAACCCTGGGTCCCAGGAGGAGAAGGAAGAGGAAGAGGTGAGCGGCCCGGGAGGCTGTCGGAGCTACTCATCGAAGAACATGACAACGGCATAAACACAATTTCTGAGAGGTCTGCGCGAATTTCTTGGATCGGCACTGGGCCCTCAGATCAAAGATGAAGGTCAGCGCCGATTTCTTGGATCGACGCTGGGATCCCCCTGGCGGCGCTTCCGGCGCCGCCCCTGGCGCCGGAAGCGCGCCGGGGAGCGGGGTCCAGCGCCGATCCAAGAAATCCGCGCGAACCTCAAATAAATTCTGCCTGTGCCGTTTTGGTTCCCTCATGTTGAACGGAGGGCATGGCGACCCCTATGGTAAGGCTTCGGGCTGCGCACGGACAGCCCCCACAGGTAGTCCAGGCTGACCTCAACAGTAACAGGCCCCCCGAGTAATCTGGGGCGGTCTCAACACAGTTGGGGTGTTGAGACAGCCCTGGACTACTCGGGGGCCCTGTTGAGGCCAGCCTAGACTACATGGGGCGGCTCTCTGTGCGCAACCCGACGCCTCACCAGACCCCAATTCCCGTCCTTGTGGGGTTATGGACAAAAAATAATGATACCAGAGAAAAACCCAATCCGAATTTTTGTTAGGGCTATAGGGCTAAAGGGCTATAGGGCTACAGGGCTCGTGGGCTATTGGGCTACAGGGCTATAGGGCTACAGGGCTACAGGGCTATAGGGCTATAGGGCAATAGGGCGATAGCGCACCCGGGCACCCGGGCACCCCCGGGCACCTCCGGGCACCCCTGGGCACCTCCATGCACCCCTGGGCACCTGGGCCGGCCACCGATATCGGCGGCCCACCTCACCTAACTATATGAATCCGCTAGGACCCCTACAAAGGCAAGCTCTGATTGGGGAATGGAGGCGGGCCTCCAGATGCCCAAACTTGGGGAGAAGCGGTCGTCGACTGTCATATTCAACGGGGGGCATGGCGGCCCCGATCCCCAGCTTTGTGGGGCCATCGACTGGACAAGAAATCCCCGAGATCCTGGCGGCGCAATTTGTTTACCACTACGGATTTTGCCCTGTTTCGGGCTCGGCGACCCTCACGGATCGCCCCGTCTCGAAAAATGCAGGAGATAGCTGGGGTCCAGGGCTCTGGTCGAGCTTTTCTACGACGCCATACTTTCGTGACTTCGAGTTTCGGAGGTAGGGGCGCGAACCTCCAGAGGCCCAAGCATGAGGAAAAGCGGCCATCGTGACGTGACCTCAGCCCGCTGGACGGTGTTCAGGCGGAGATGCTTCGTGCAGGGTGGGGTGTCGCACGTCCTGGGCTCCGCTGCGTGCGAGCCGGGACTTTCTCCATCGCCTCCGAATAGGAGTACGCGGGGACGTGCAGTGGGGAGGCGGGGCCCGTCCGAAACAGCCCCCCCCCGGGGGGGGTGGGCGCGTCGCCGAGCTTCCCCTTTGCTTCCTGGGCGGCCAGCTCTGTGGTGGAAGAGAAACTCGCGGATTCGGGGCGCGAGACTGCCTGCGAAGAGAGGCGTGCCCCCAGCAGCCCCTGGCATGAGGGAAACGAGTCCTGGGGCAAGCGGGTCCTGAACCCGAGGGCGCTCACCTGGGGCCGAATCCTCATCCTGAACCCTTTTGGACCGCCCCAGAAGGCCCAGAAGGCCCTGGAAGCCCCAGAAGAGCGAAAGAATCAGAGCCCGTTTCCCTCAGGACCCCTCTCCTTCATGCGAATTCTTGCTCCATGTGGGGGCCCCCCGCGGCCCGCCTGGGCCGCAAGAGGGCGCGGGCCGATGGCACGCGGCTTCGCAGATCCCGAAACCCTCAGGAAACGACCGAAACCATACTGAAATTCCCGAAAAACTTCCAGAGGCCTCAACTATTCATCCTCCTACTCCTCCTGCTCCTCCTCGTCCTCCTCCTCCTCCTCATCCTCCTCCTCCTCCTCCTCCTCCTCATCATCATCATCATCATCATCATCATCATCATCAGCATCAGCATCAGCATCAGCATCATCATCATCATCATCATCATCATCATCATCATCATCATCATCATCATCATCATCATCATCATCATCATCATCATCATATTATTCGACATCATCATCATCATCATCATCAGCATCAGCATCAGCAGCAGCATCAGCAGCAGCATTATACAAAAATATCAGTCATGATAGGAATAATAATGAGAAGGAGAAGAGAAATATATAAGTTAATAATAATAATAATGATGCTTAGAATCATCATCATGATAACAACACTGATGATACGAATCATGATAAGAAATAAAATAATGAAAAATAAGAATACTGATACTAACAAGAAAATAATAGTGCTGAGACTCATCATCATCATCATCATCATCATCATCATCATCATCATCATTATCACCATCACAATCATCAGAATAGTCAGCATCATCATCATCATCATCATCATCATCATCATCATCAGCATCGTCATCATCATCAGCCTCATTATCATCACCACCACCACCATCCTCATCCTCATCGCCATCATCATCATCATCGTCGTCGTCGTCGTCGACGACATCATCACCATCATCATCATCATCAGCAGAAGCATCATCACGTTCATCATCGTCATCATCATCATAATCATCATCATCATCATAATCATCATCATAATCATCATCAGCATCAGCACCATCAGCATCATCAGCAGCAGCAGTATCAGCATCAGAATCATCAGCAGCAGCAGCATCGTCATCATCCTCATCGTAAGCATCATCATCATCATCAGCATTAGCATCAGCATCAGCATCGTCGACTTCATTAACAGCATCATCATCAGCAGCAGCATCATACCGTGCATCATCATCATCACCACCCCACCACCATCATCATCATCATCATAAGCATCAGCATCAGCATCAGCATCATCATCATCCTCGACATCGTCGACTTCATCAACATCATCATCATCATCATCAGCAGCATCATCATCAGCAGCATGATCAGCATCATCATCATCAGCAGCATCAGCATCATCACCATCGTCATCCTCAGCGTCATCATCATCAGCAGCTGCGTCATCAGCACCATCATCACCCTCATCATCACCATCGTCATCATCATAATCGTCATATGCATCATCAGCATCATCAGCAGCAGCAGCAGTATCAGCATCAGCATCATCACCATCGTCATCAGAATCATCATCATCACCATCAGCAGGAGCAGCATCGTCATCATCCTCATCGTCAGCATCATCATCATCAACATTAGCATTAGCATCAGCATCAGCATCAGCATCATCACCATCACCTATCTGCATCAGCATCCTAATCCCCAGCATCATCGGCATTATCAGTATCGTCATCGCCATCATCATCAGCATCAACATTAGCATCAGCATCAGCATCATCATCATCGTCGACATCATAAACAGCATCATCATCAGCAGCAGCATCATAACGTGCATCATCATCATCACCACCACCACCACCATCATCATCATCATCATCAGCATCATCATCATCATCGTCGTCATCAGCATCAGCATCAGCATCATCATCATCGTCAGCATCATCGTCATCGTCGACATCAGCAACATCAGCATCAGCAGCATTATCATCATCAGCAGCAGCATGATCAGCATCATCAGCATCATCAGCATCAGCATCAGCATCAGCATCATCATCATCATCGTCATCCTCCTTATCATCATCAGCAGCAGCAACATCATCAGCATCATCACCCTCATCATCGCCACCATCATCATAATAATTGTCATCAGCATCATCAGCAGCATCACCATCATGATAGTCATCATCACCATCATCAGCATCATCATCGTCATCATCGAAATAGTCAGCATCATCAGCAGCATCGTCAGCCTCATCCTCATCACCCTCACCCTCGTCAGCATAGCCATCATCGTCAGCAGCAGCACCTGCATCATCATCACACTGTTATCATCGTCATAATGAGCATCATCAGCATCGTCATCATCATCATCATCATCATCATCATCATCATCCTCATCATCAGCATCACCGTAGTCATCATCATCATCATCATCATCATAATCATCATCACCATCATCATAATCAAAATCATCACCATCATCATCACCATGATCACGATCGTCAGTACCATAAGCATCATGTATACAATCAGCATGATCATCGTCCTTGTCATCATCATCATCATAATCATCATCATCATCATCATCATCAGCTTCATCATCACCCACCTCACCCTCATCATGTTCCTCCCTGTTGATCCTCCTCCTCGTCATCATCCTTCTCCTCTTCCACACTCCTCCTCCTCCTTATCCTCTTCTTCATGTTCCTCCTCCTCCTCCTCTTCCTCTTCCTCCTCCTGCTCCTCCTCCTCCTTCACACTCCTGCTCCTACTCCTGCACCCAGGTGGGCCTGCCCCCCCCGTGCGGGGGTTCGGCCGGCTGGCCTTGTAGATCTCCAGGGTCATGGACACGATGCGGTCTGCGATGAAGTGCAGCCTGTGCAAGAAGATGAGGAGGAGGGAAGGAGTGAGGGAGGCAGGAAGGGAAGGAGGGCGGGAGGGAGGAGAGGGAGGAGGAGGAGGAGGAGGAGGAGGAGGAGGAGGAGGAGGGACGAGGAGGAGGAGGAAGGGGAGGAGGAAGGAGTGAGGGGGGGGGAGGGAGGAGAGGGAGGGAGAGGGAAGAGGGACAAGGAGGAGGAGGAGGAGGAGGACCAGTGCAAAACCGAGAGCCATCAACGATGTTGGAATACACCCTCCCCCCAAGCTCCCTCTTCATAGGCACCTACAACGGTTCATTTCCATTGAAAAATCTACCTCGTTAGAAAACAACCGTTTGAAGACCCGGAAACAAGCCAAAACATTGTTCTCGGGATTCCAACGTCACGGATCAACCTGACTGTTGCGTCTTGACGATCCTGGGTCGCGCCAGAAGGCCATTCTTGGGATTTCAACACCGCGAATCAACGTAACTGCCGCACTTGCAAAATTCTGAATCCTTACAAAATACCATGTATGGTACGTTGATCGCGGGAACCCGTGAAACTTTTGCAATTTTGTTAAACGAACGTGAGCAACGCTGGGGCGAAAACCACATTTTGAAAAGTAAGCGCCCTCAATGCGTGAAGCTTTTGCCATTGTTTAAAACAAAAAAGCAAAGAAGAAGGGAGGAGAAACAAACAAAAAAAAAAAAAAAAAACGTGCGCGGCGCTGAAGCGAAAGCCACATTTTGAAAACAGAGTTTCCTCAACTCGTGAAACTCTTGCAATGTGTATAAAACGAATGCGCGCGGCGCTAAGGCGAGAGCCACATGTTGAAAACCACCCGCCTTCCATCTGTAAAACTGCTGCCAATTTTAAGCTTCAGAATCATAAATGGCAAAGAAATCTCAGGCGAAACGCCCGGCCCGCCCTAAAAACCGGCCTCGGGGGGGCGACAGGGAGAAGTTATAAGGAAGAGAAGGGGAAGAGGAGCGCGACCCTCCGATGAAAGGGACGAAACGAGGGCAGGCGGGCAAGAAAGGGACGAAACAAGGGCAAGAGCCTGCATTGGGTCAGGCTTCCGTCAGGCATCTCGCGGGCAGCACACGCACTCTGCAGCTGCGCCTCGCGAGAACACGAGCACTGCGGTCAGGAGACCCAGGGTCCCCGCGGGCCCAAAACTCCCTCCAGCACGCAGCGAGTTAAAGGCCGTATATATACCATGAGTTACCTCCGCCGAGAGCACAGCACCTGAATATACAAATAACGCTACCCTAACGGAACCAGCGCGACGTCGGCCAATCAATACAAACGGAACGCAGATAGGCACCGAAAAACTAAGATAATCCCTCACTGAAGCTGCGAGGTCGGCTTTGGACCCGAGAGTTTCCTGTAATATGATTACCTTATACTGTGCACAGAGACGAGCAAGCCACGTATGCTTCTTACACTGACGGGCATGTCTACCACACAGACCTCCACAGAGAGCAACAGAACATTTACCCGAGATGCGCCAGGGCTTATGCAAGACGGGGCGAGCGGGCAGAGCAGCAAGGAAAGGAAAAGTGGAGGAACTGTACTTCCTCACGCCATACGGAATGCGAGGCGCAGGCCCACTAGCCTCAGTACTCTCAGACGACCCAGAAGTAGGGCAGGAATTGGCCGATGAGGAACTCGAACCACTGGCAGGGGAGGAGTCGCCACTCTTCCTTTTGGCGGCAGCGACGCAGCCCAGGATAAGAGGAGGACCACCATGCAGGAGTTGCCCATGCCCTTCAGGAACACTCAGCTCCAATGATCGGGACCGTCAGGCGGGTGTCTTGCCGAGCTTGCTCAAGACAAACTCAGGGAACGCGTTCAGCAGTTCAGCACGGCCTCGGGGATTTCAAACATCTTCGCGTCTGGCATCACCATAAACGTGAAGGCGTCCTTGCCACCTCCTGCGTCTGCCCCAGGGGGCAGCTCGACCAAATCGAAGATCTCCTCATCATCGGCGCAGGCCAAGTGGAGCGTGCCAGCGCGCGGGTTGGAGCCAAGACGAAAGGACCCCTTCCACTTGCCATGCTCTTCAAAGATGGCACGCGTCATCCCGCAGCACTTGCCAAGCGCAAAAGTTTTGTGCCGAACATGGAGAGGCCGATCATATCCAACTCGAGGTGGCATGCCTTGACCATTCTTTTGGGGTCCTTCCAGAGGAGGTGGACAGCCGATCCTGCATCCTTGCCCCAGCTGAAGAAAGCCTTGGCCGTCTCCACGGACTGGAAGCGGACTGGTTGCAGCAGCACTTGCAACTTTGGCGCTGGGGGGCTGCACCTTTCGAGCAACGAACCTACCGCCGCCTTGAGCAGCTCACAGTGGCTCACGAAAACACGGCTCGGCAGCTCCCTGGCGAAACCCCGAACCCAGGTCTCGCAGCGGTGACCAACTCCACCACCGTCCCGAAGAGGAGAGCGTGACTACGAGGCCCGGGTCCAGCACGTGCAGGTGGCACGGGATATGCCGCGCACGATGGCCCCGTCGGAGCACGCCTGGTTCTCTTGCCCCCGCCGGGGCCCATGGAGCGGCTCGAGGGATCTGGGCGAACGACCTCCACACGATTTGCACCGACAGCGGAGGATGCAGACCCTGCAGTGGCGGCGATCGCCCTCGTGAGCGTGCTTTCAATGGTGATCAGCTTGGCGTCCAGCTGGGCGGCGGTGACCATCTGAGACGGAACGGGCGGCAGCTCTTGTAACATGTTGTCAACATCGAGCGGCATCGCGCTGACGGTGCTCCAGCACAACAGGCGCGCCTCCTCCACCGAGACCTTCATCTTCTGCGATTCCAATCGCAGCTCGGCGATCTGGGAGTCAAACTTCTCGTCCATCACGTAGATCTTGCCGACCGTGCACTGTAGATCAGCACGTAGAGGAGCGACCTGGAGGGAGCTGTCTCCACAGCTGGCCTGCAGGTCCTCGGGCGAGAGAGCAGCGCGCGCCATAGCAGAGAGAAACTGTGTGTCTGCTTGGGAACGACCCCAAGATGGCCCCTTCAAGAGGGGCTGCCCACCCAAGCGCCCCAGCACTTGAGCCAAAATGGCAACGGAAGAGGATTGGAGGAGGAGGAGGAGGAGGACGAGGGGGAGGGAGAAGGGAGGCGGGAGGAGTGCGGGAGAAGAGCGAGGGGGGGAGGCGGGAGAAAGAAGGGTTGCGGGAGCAGTACGAATGGAAGAAGAGGAGAAAAGAGGAGGGAAGGAGAGAGAAGAGTGAGAGGAGGAGAAGGAGGAGGAGGAGGGAGGATGGAGGATGGAGAATGGAGAATGATCGAGGATAGAGGATGAAGAGGAAAAGGGGAAGGAGAGAGACAGAGTAGAAAAGGAAGAGGAAGAAGAAGAAGAAGAAGAGGAGCAGGAGTGAGGAACGAGGAGAGGCAGCCGGGTGGTCGACTGCTTGAAGAAGTCCTGCCCCGCGGGCGCCAGCGTGAAGAATTTTGAGTAGACCTCGCAGGAACAAAGTAGGCTGGACCTTGATCCTCTCCCCTCGACTGCCCCTCCGCCTTACCCTCCTCTCATGATGGCGTCAATTGCCACTGGAGGGGTAGCGTCCACCACGCAGCTAGCACGCCCAAAGTGCCCCAGCTCATTGTTGGGAGCGCGCTGGTCTTTGCGCCCAGCGCCGATCGATTCCACAGCGCATCTCCAGCGCCGACCTCCGCTGGTGTTGACGTCTTCTGCATTTCTGATGGGCCTCCTCGTGTGCCCTCGGGACTACGGCTGGATGCAATTCGAACAAAAACAAAAGGCCTCGATTTTGACCGTGCGTGGACGGGCCCACCCGGGCCGCCGAGGACTCCCATATGGCCCCTAAGCCAACGAAGACGTCCCTAGAGGAGGGTCCGACGTACCTCCACACCGATTCAACTCCCCAGTATGGCGTCAATTGCCACCCACGCGATCTTCCTCCCTCCTGATCTTCCTGCTGCGGCTAGTGCACCTCCTCCTACCCCCTCATCTCCGCCTCCTCCTCCCCCTTCTCCGCCTCACCCTACTCCGCAAACTGCTGCGCCTCATCAGCCTCCTCATCCTCTCCTCGGCCTCCAGCTCTTCTATCCGCCTCCCCTACCAACCCCATTCTCCGCCTCCCCCTCCTCCTCCGCCTCGCCCTCCTCCGCAAACTTCTCCACCCCATCAGCCTCATCATCTTCTCCTCGGCCTCCAGCTGTCCTACTCGCCTCCCCTATCCGCCTCCTTCTCCTCCTCCTCCTCCTCCTCCTCCTCCTCCTCCTTGGTCCTCCTCCTCCTCCTTGGTCCTCCTCCTCCTCCTCCTCCTCCTCCTCCTCCTCCTCCTCCTTGGTACTCCTCTCCTCCTCCTCCTCCTCTCCTCCTCCTCCCCCTCCTCCTCCTCCTCCTCCTCCTCCTCCTCCTCCTCCTCCTCTTCTCCTCCTCCTCCTCCTCCTCCTCCTCCTCCTCCTCCTCCTCCTCCTCCTCCTCCTCCTATTTCAAAACATCCTGACCACAATTACCATTTCCATCCTCATCTTCATGGTAGTTATCATCGTGACCATCGTCGTCATCATCACCGCAACCATAATCAACGGCCGTCATTATGCAACGGCTACACATACAAACTGTCGAAGGTCCTGGTAGATTTCTGGTATCGGCGCCGGGATCTCCCTGGCGCGCGGAGAGCGCCAGGGGCGGTGCCAGAGGCGCCGCCAGGGGGATCCCAGCGTCGATCCAAGAAATCCGCGGGGACGTCCGAAAGCTGAAGTTGATGTTATTGCTCTCCGAGCTGGGCGGCGGGCCCTCCCCTTCGTGGCAAGGCGCCGGCTCCACCCGTGCGTGGGCCACCCCGGGGACCTCGCGGCGGACCATGGCCTGGGACTGCTCGTCCAGGTTCGACCACAGCTTCTCCAGCGCCTCTTGGGGGACCACCAGCGGGCTCCTACCTCCTTCCTCTGATGAAAGATCGACACATACATGCTCTCGTCGTGGGAAAAGCAGATGGAGGCTGTGGACATTTCTCGGCCACCAAGGGCCCTCGCCGGGCCCCAAAACCCTCAAGAAACTGTTTGGGCTCTGGACTCTTGCCGTTGTAGCTGTCGCTGAGGATGATGAAGGAGAAAGTAATCGCGTTCAGCTCGCCCTCGAACCCACATGCCATCCAGACTAATCCGCTAGTCTCGGGGCCGGAAGCCCCGCCTTGGCTACAGGTGCGAGATGTCGTCGATCAGGGCCCCCCGCTCGAACGGGAGCCCTTCGGGATCTTACAACTAGCATCCATACCTATAAGCGACTTCGCCGCCTTGCCCTTCCCCCCGTGCTCATACGTTGTGAGTGTGTGAGTGATCCCAGACATGCAATGCCTTGACTTTTTCTATACGGTGCTCCCGAGAGTCCCGACCTCTTCCCATGACCAAGCACGAGCAGCCAACCTAGCTCAAGACCAGACTAGTCCGGCATCCATTTCCCTCCCTCCCTCCTTCCTCCTCTTCCTTCGCCTGCTCTCTTCCTCCCCCTCCCCCTCCCTCCTCCTCCTCCTCCTCCTCCTCCTCCTCCTCCTCCTCCTCCTCCTCCCCCTCCTCACAACTCCCCATTTCTCCTCCTTCCCCAATCCTTCTCCTACTCCCCACCCCACTCGCGCATGCGCTCTCGCGCGCGGGACCAGGGGTGGGAACGGGTCCCAGCGACCCCCCCCCGCAAAATCGGGGAACGCAAATGTGTGGTAGGGTCCATGTGGGACACAGAAGGACATGCTAGTATTATGCGCCCTCCTCGGAGGCGCCCGCCCGAACCAGGCATATAGTACAAACATATTGTAGAACATCGGTTCCCAGGCGGCATGGCCAGAAAGCGCCCGCCACAGATCTTATACCATAAGAGTTCTCGGCGCGCGCGTCGCCCCTGGGGGAGCGACGCACACATAGTCTTAGTATGTTGGGGTAACGCCGACAATGAGGTGGGGCTTAAAGAAAACAGCTGAAGACGGTCTAATGGAGAAGGGAAATGTCAGCCTCGAGCTGGGTTCGCTCCTTAACCCCAACTTGGACTAAACCACCCTCTACGTACCCATCGGTTGGAAAAGGTGGGTCGAAAAACGAAGTAGGAAGGCGTTGACAGCAATTGGGGTTCCCACCCGCTCCCTCCAAAGAAAAGAAAAAGGAGAACCCCCCGGCGATTGAAGTAGGAAAGCGCCTACAGTAGATTGGGATGCGGGGATCCAGCGATACTTCTGTGGCATATCATGGGAGCCTCCCATGCCCTCTTGCTGGCTCTTGCGGATCGATGCTGACCGACGCTAATCGACGCTTGCCGACGCTGAGCCGACGCTGGGCCGACGCTCGTCGACACTATATCGACGCACAGAGACGCGAAGTCCGCACTTGTCGTCGACTATCACACGCTAGCGCACGCTAGAGCACTCTGAAAGAAGGAATTTGGAAGATGCACGAGGCTCCCATGATTCGCTGCCGAAAGATGTCCGCTCTTGACGACCGATGAGCATCCCCAACCCCCAGAGATGGAGACGGGCTCCCGGAGCGAAGCGGCCGCAGCCCGCGGTGCCAGGGACGGGGCCCTTTCGCCTCCTCTCCCACCCTCCTCTTCGGGGACAGGAAGCGACCACGACCACATCAAGGGACACACCCTGGAGGCTCTTGCGCATGCCCACAATCGTCAGAACACCGAGACCAGCTTAGAGTTGGGGCGTTGACCCAAGGAACCCTGAATACGGAACGAGGTCCCTTTTTTCCCATAAGTTGAACTCGGATATTCCGTGGACTAGGGAAAACCCAAGGAGCACTGTAAAACAACCAAGGATCACGGAGCCCCTCCCAAACGAAAAGGGTTCCTTGTTCAGCGCCCGGACTGTACGACTGGCTGCGGTCGACATGGGCGTCTCCCGGACGGCCAAAAATATGGCCGCATCGACCACAGACACGGCCAAAAAAAGCTCACATCAGGGGTCGGCAGGCACTCCCGACGGGCCCCCCCGGAAAAAAACCGTATAGCTGTGGTTGTGGTTTTTTGCTGTGCCCAGATTCGCCCCAGTGGATGGACAATAGATTCGAACCCTGACACATTCGAGGGAGGTTCTAAATCACCCCCGCGCCCCCGACATCAATGTTGATCTCAGTAAAGGCGGTGCCTTGGGGTTCGAATGCTTCTGCCCACTCACGCCCCCCCCCGTCGCCACGCCATCAATGTTAATTTCGGGGGGTCTGGGGGGCATCTTGGGCCACAGGGTTCAAATACAATGTCCATGTACGGTCCCCCCCTTGCCCCGCGGCTTTCTCCTGCAGGGAAGGCTTGCCCATGAGCGCCTTCCTCCTCCTCCTCCTCCTCCTCCTCCTCCTCCTCCTCCTCCTCCTCCTCCTCCTCCTCCTCCTCCTCCTCCGCCACGTCTTCATTTACCTCCGACGTCTTATCACGCATCCCGTCACCCTCGAGGGCCGAGGTATCCAGGGTCGGCGGCACTGGCCGTAAGGCCTTAGCAATATGATGTCCATGTACGATCCCCCCCTTGCCCCGGGGCCTTCTCCTGCAGGGAAGGCTTGCCCATGAGCGCCTTGAGCATCCTCGCGGGGCTGCAGAGCCGACACGAGACGGAGCGAGCGCACGGGCGTCGTGCGCACTCCCCCGGGGACTCCGCCCGCCCCTTCGAAACGTCGCGGGGCGCGGCGCGGAGGCAGACACGCGCACAGAGGGGGTAGGGGGCCGGAAGGGGGGAAGGCTTCTTACAAGGAGGCGTGTTTCTTTTTCAAGGCGCCGGACATACATCTCGAGATGAGGCGCGCGCCTTCTACGAAGCGGGGCGTTTTTTCAAGAAGCCTTCCCGCCCGCCCGCCCCCGTGCCCCCCCTCCGCGCGCGGCCGCGTGTTATCAACACCTAGGGTTCGGGCGGATTGTGTTTCGTCAGCTCTCTTTGGTTCCTACGGGAAACAAAAATGGCACAAACATAAACGGTCGGAACTCGGCGCAAATTTGCTGCGTCGGCGCTGGACCCCCCTCCCCCTGGCGCGCGGAGCGCGACAAGGGCAGCGTCGGAGGCGCCGCCAGGGGGGGGCCCGGCGCCGATACAAGAAATCCGTGCGGAGCTCCGAAGCATTATGTTTATGCCGTGTGGTTTTTGGGAGGCCGCGGTTTAGAAAGTTGCATGATACGCTCGAGCAGGCCAGCTGGCCGCGCAACGGGCGAAGCCGTGGAAGGCGAGCCGGCGTTGGGAGCCGGAGCTGGGAGCCGGAATCGGGAAAACGGAGTCGGACACCGCGGGAATCCCACCCCACCAGCCCTTTGGGCGCAGGTGGTCTAACGATGTCTTTCTTCCCTCTTCCAAGATCCCCTCTTCCCCTTCGGAGAGGGGTTTACCCCTCCCCCTCCCCCCTCCCCTGAACCTGGACGGGGGGGTCCGCGAGGGCTTGGAGCGCGCAAGATGGCCCAAGATGGCTCCGAGAGGGCCTCCGATGCTCCAAGATGGCCTCCAAGATTGCTCAAGATAGTCCAACATGGCTCAACGTAGCTAACAAAATGCCCCCAAAAGGCATCAAAATGGCCACAAGACGGATCCAAGTGCTCTTGGAGAGCCGTCAGGACCCCAGAGAAGCCGAAATCCTTCCAAAACCGCAGGGAAAATCAAGGGTTTGGGCCTTCTCGTTTTTCGCATCCGATGCGCTTTTGAGGCCTCGAAATGGCCCCAAGAAGGCCCAAGAGAGCCCCAAGAGGGGCCTAAGAGGCCCCCAAGACGGCCCCAAGACCGCCCAAGATCGCCCCAAGAGGGGCCCAAGAGCGCCCCCAAGAGGCGATTCCGATTGCTCTCACGGGGGAGCTAGATAAGGACTCTCCCCTCCTTTGATCATAGCCTCGAAGATGGCCCCAAGAGGCGCTCCAGGGCTCCCCAGAGAGCCCCAAGACAGCCCCTCTGGGGCCCCGAAAGGGCCCAAAAAAGCCCCAAGACAACCTCAAGAGGCCCCCGAGCGGCCTCAGCGAGCCCAAGATGACCTCCAAGATGGCTCAGATAGCCCAAGATGGCCCAAGATGGTTCCCAACATGCTCCAAACGGCCCCAAGACCGCCCCAAGAGCGCCCCAGAGCGCTCCAAGAGAGCCCCAAGAAGCAGTTTGCGGGCCCCCGAAGGGGAGCTGAATTGGGGACCCCCCCATCGTGTAATCGATGGCCTCCAAGATGATCCCAAGAAGCCTTCCAGGGTTACCAAAAAGTTTCCAACAGGGCCCCCAAAACTCCCAGAGAGCACCAGCACCAGCAGCAGCAGCAGCAGCAGCAGCAGCAGCTAGATGGTTCCATGAGTCCTCGTCCGCGCTGTCCTCATCCTAGTCTTCGTCTTCCTCGTCCTCGTCCGCATCCTCGTCCTCCAAATCCTCTTCGCCCACAACCTCAATCCTGCTCCTCCTTCTCCTCTTCCCCTCGCCCCAACGCGGCCCCCGGGGATGGCCCGATGAGGCCTTCCAAGACCACCCCCTTGCTCCCAGAGATACATCTCTCGGTTCACCCTGGTTGCTCGCTTTGTTTCCCTAGATGCGTCTCTTCATCTCTTTTTCCCGTTAGCTCTAATGAGCAGGGCTTCTGAAGGGGCTGGTGGGGATACGCGAAGCGTGAAGAATTGCTTGCGCCGCGGAACGGCAGGTGCAGTCCGCGCGCGCGCTCGGGCAAGCCGGGCGACGGCAATGCAAACTGCCCGGATGCAAGAGTGCAAGAGGGGAAGGAAGGGGAAGAGAGGAGCGGCCGCGGAAGGAGGGGAAAGAACTAATGCATTCGCGCAGCGGGAACCGCAGCGGGGTCCCCGGGGCAGCCAAGCCGGCGCTGCAACCCTGGCAGCGGGCACGGGGCGGCGTCGCGACCACGCCCAGGAGCCGGGGCAGCGGCTGCAGTGCGCGAGGTCGACGACCAGGAAGCGGAAGAGGAGAGCGTGGTGGCCAGCGGTAGCGGAGCCGAAAAACGCCCCAGGTGGCAAATGCAGAGAGACGAGACCGAGCGAGCTAAAGGAGGGGGGTGGCGCTGATCGCAATGGCCGCAGTGGCGGAACGGGAGGGCCCCCACGGAACGCCTGCAGAGCCGGCGCCGCAAGCGGCGGGGGCGCATCGCGCGTCCGCCACGCAAGCCAGCACTGCCGACGGCAACCCAAAGCCGGCCACAGAGGCGGGGGCAGGGCGACCGCGAGCCAGGCCCCGCCGCCGCGGGGGCCAGCAGCAAAGCGGGGGGCACACGCAGGACCGCTGGCAAATGGGATGGCGGGGGGCAGCAGAGCCAGGCCCCAGCCGGCGCCCGCATCACAGCCGAGGGCAGGCTCCCAGCGCCAGCCAGCGCAGGGACGCGGCTGCCAGGGGGCGCGCGATGCCCGGACTGGCGGCGCGCGCGCCGAGGGGCCATGCGGCAGCAGCTCCACGGCAGGCGCGGGGAAGCAGCGCGCGCCTTCACCAGGAACGATAACCTTGTGCCCGTCGACCTCGTAGACTCCTGTCTTTGCGCGGCGGGTCCCCGGCAGAGACAACACTTCAACGCCTCGCCTTTCCGCGCGCGGACGAAATTTAGCAACGGTCGTTTCAACGAGGCCTCGGACGCTCCACGCGGCAACTTTAACTAAAATCGCATCGGGGTTCTGAGCGGGAGGGGCTGGCTCTTCTTTAATATGCCAAGGCTTGTTTTTCAGGACCGCGTCTAGTTCTGCGCGTTTGAAATCAGATTCAACATGTTGTTTGGCCGCAACAAGACAATAAAAGAAACGCTTACAAACCGATTCCTTTATTTGCGCTTTTAGCTGCGTTTTTTTTTTGGGGGGTAGGGCGTTTTTTCAGATCAGTTGGTCGGATTGCTTAACATTGCCATCTACGACGTCCTCAATTCCGCCTCCTGGCGCGCAGTCTTCAGCCCTCCGGCTCTCTCTCTCTCTGTCCGACTGCTCGCCGTCCTCGCGGCCCCTCCCGGGTCCGTCGGGCCTCCGGGCCTGTTTCTTTTTGAGCTCTGCGAGGAAAAACGGCGGCTGAAAGGAAAGTTGGAAGAGAAGACGGCAGGGCAGACAAGGAACAGACCTCGACCAGAACGCAAAATAACACTATAAAGTGATGATCCACAGCGACGGGACTAGAAACGCTGAAAACACGGAGCTGAAAACGCTAGAACACAATCGCATTTTTTTAACCGCGCGCCCAGGGCGTTTAAAGAGGAATAATTCTCTAGCATCAGGAGCGCCGTCGGCAGCGGCATCCTCGCCCAATCCTGGATCGCGCCCACGATGATAGCGGGCAGGGTGGGAGATCGGACATGTGACAGCACGCCTGGGCGAGCGCGCTCACGAAGAGATGGACGGTCTCCTTGACGCTCAAGAAGAGAACCACGAAAAAGAACAGAAGTGGCATAAAACGCGCAGCCGGCATGGCACGTTTGCCCCGATCGGGCCCTCGTCTTGATGGGACGGGGGGCTAGGTTGGAGAGATGATGTTCTAAATTTGTAGCGGCGTCGGCTCTGGCGTCGGCCATGGAAGAACTCGCAGTGGCAGTGCCTGCCAAAGCCTGCCGCCGTTCCTACATCGATCCCTTCGTCTTACCTCTAGCCCCCCCCTTCCGATTCATCGCCGCGCGTCTCACTATCCAATCGCACGCTGCATTGAGTTCCCAGAGTTTCGAGTGCTCTTGCAACTCTTACCATTCAAACCATTATTTAACCCAGTTTCGGCAATCCGCGACCTCGCCAATGGCGTCTGCGCGCGCCAATTCTCCTCCAATTACGATCGCGTAAGGCTGGGTGCTGCCGTCGACCCGAATGAGCCAATCAATCCCCATCGCGAGTTTTTGCATGTACTCGACCCCGAAGCACAGCTTGCGGGCAGCTCGGACCAAAAGTGGACAGTCGGGAGATGCTCAAAGATGCTTCCCATGTCTTGGGGTTCTGGCGCTCCGGCCGCTTTGTCCTTCTCACCCATCGCCGCTATGAAGTCCCTTTTGGCTTACATCTTTCTCGGTGTCGGTGCCGACTGTTATTGCAACTCTTGTCTGACCCAGTCCCCAGAGGCATCAACCGAGTCAAATCCATCAAGAATCCCGACGACTGCCGAGATGACCTTTTCATAAACGAAGTTCGCACTGCTGGGCGCGGGCGTGCCACGGGGGCGGCGAGGAGAGGCGCGGCGCCACAGGCTCCGGGCGCATCGTTCGCTTCAGCCTGGGCGGCGTTCCTCGGCGGCGGTTTTCGGGGGCCGCCTTCGGGCCCCGGGGCCATCAATAGGGGAACAAAAAAAAGTGACATGAACATAAAAAACTCGGAGGTCCACGCGGATTTCTCGGATCGGCGCGCGCCAGGGGCGGCGCCGGAGGCGCCGCCGGGGGGCCCCGGCGCCGATCCGAGAAATCCGCGCGGACCTCCGAGTTTCTATGTTTATGCCACTTGTTGTTCCCCTTGGGGAAATGGTCGAGACCTCCGGGGGCGAAAAAAACTACCCTTGGGGATGTGGTCGAGACCTCCGGGGGCCGCGGATGGCCAAAAGCAGTCCCATCTGATGGTTGGGGCCGCAGTTCGCGCCGGGGCGCGGCCCCTATCGGGAGCGCAGCGGTGGGGCCACGGCCCCTCGGACGCCGATGGAAAGCGCGTCATCCCAAAGGTCAGACGAACTGGCCTCGCAGACGGTCGGAAGGAGAAAGACGCGCCTGCACGTATGGCAGTAGCCCTCGGAATCCGAACTCCGCGGGCGCACCTCAGCTTATGACGTTCCAACCTACTTTAGCCTTGATCACCAGAAGGAATTTGGGGCACCTGAAGAGAGTGCCGAAACTCGCGGGTTTTCACGTGTCGGGCCCTGGGAGACACTGTTTCGACACTCTTTCGACTCTCTCTCGACACTCTGTCGACACTTTTCCGGGTGCTCGGAATTATTTCTGGGATGTGGTCCTGAAGTACGATGGGAGCAACATAAACCTCAGCTCTGTGTTTTTTGTCTGGCCTGCTGGGCCTTTTGGGGGTCTTTTTGGAAGTCTCCTGGGGTCTGGAAGGCTTTTGTCCGAAGGGCTTGGGCGACCCGTCCTCCTCCTCCTCTTCCTCCTCCTCCTCCTTTTTCCTCCTCCTCTTCCTCCTCCTCCCAGCTGCCATCTGGGCCCAGGAGATTGTCAGGCCCGCGGGCGCGCCTCAGCTCCGTGTTTTGCGTCGACCGTGCGGGGCTCGCCCCGCACAGCGGCAGCCGCCTCCGCGGCAGGCCGCGCCATAGCGAGGCAGGGCTGCGCCGGGCGGCCCTGCCCTGACCGCCGACGTCCCAGGGAGAAGGAGGAGGAGGAGGAGGAGGAGGACGAGGAGGAGGAGGAGGGGGAGGAGGAGGAGGAGGAGGACGAGGGGAAGGGGGAGGAGGAGGAGGAGGAGGAGGAGGAGGAGGAGGAGGAGGAGGAGGAGGAGGAGGAGGAGGAGGAGGAGGGGGAGGGCCCTGCACGGTTCCACGCGCGGGCCCCGGGACACCTCGGCAAAGCACTTCCCCGGGGCCGGCTTTTGATTGCCAGCCTGGAACCCATCCCTATCCCTATGTTGGGCATCGCCTCGTCACGGTGGCGATCTCAGGGATTCCCTCAGCTTCTGAGGGTGCATCCCTAAGATTGTCATCGCCTTTTGGTGTGTCAACCTCAGGGATAGGGATAAGTTCGAGGCTGGTTATTTGAACAGGGACCGACCGTCCCGGCATTTCTATAGTCCTACCACGAAACGCTCTCAGAACCCAAGAATGTTCTGAGAACAAACACAGTGTTCTTAGAACATAAGCCCGATGTGTTAACACAAGGCAATATCAACAAGAACATGTTCCAAGAACATTTCGTAGAAACCACAAAAGGTTCTTAGAGCATTGTTTGGTAGGGTTATAGGCGAGCCAGGACGCATCGCCACTGCTTGAAGAGCTTCCCATTCCGAGCCGTTCTTGTGGACCGCCCCGAGGCCCGAAGAGGCCGGCCCCCAGACGCCAAAGATGGCGACAGGCGCCGGCCGCTGCGGCGTCTGCGATGCGCCGGGATCGCCGCGCCCTCGGAGAAAGCGGCACGGGAGGCGCAGGAAGTGAGAGAGGCGCTCGCCGGAGGGAGGGCTCGCTAACCTCGACGGCCTGCGCCCAAGGTCCGCAACCCTGGGGCAGAGGACGCAGGGCTCTGCACTCTCCTCTCCGCGCCCACATGCAGACGCGCATGGCGCAGGCCGCTGCAGGCGGCGACGCGTCGTCCAGCCGCGGGATGCCTGGGCACGGCCCGTGGGTCGCCCAAAGGTCGGCGACGCTGCCGCTCGGGGCGCGAGGCCCCGATCCTGGCAAAATCCAGCCGGGCCAGCCTGTAGCACGGGCGCGGCACGCCGCCCCGGGTCTGCAACGGCTACCCCTCCCTCCTCCTCCTCCTCCTCCTCCTCCTCCTCCTCCTCCTCCTCCTCCTCCTCCTCCTCCTCCTCCTCGTCCTCCTCTTCCTCCCCCTCCTCCTCCTCCAGACCTCACCTCCAGAGTCCTCCTCCTCCTCCTCCTCCTCCTCCTCCTTCCTCCTCCTCCTCCTCCTCCTCCTCCTCCCCCCTCCTCCTCCAGACCTCCAGAGTCCTCCTCCTCCTCCTCATCCTCCTCCTCCTCCCCCTCCTCCTCCAGACCTCCAGAGTCCTCCTCCCCATCCTCCTCCTCGTCCTCCTCCTCTTCCTCCTCTTCTTAGTATTAGTATTAACAGCATCCGTAGCACGAGTATACACATCATTGCTTATGTTATTATGATTATGTGTACTAGTATGAGTATTCGAATCAGTTGCATTAGTAATATTAGTATTGTTACTAATATTCTAAATGCGATCATGATTATTGATACGATTAACAAAAGTAGTGTCAGTGGCATTAGTAGTATTACTGTTACGGTCCTCATGTTTTAATACTAATAGTATCAGTACTACTAGCATTAACAATACGAGTTGCATTAGCATTTAAATTGTTAGTGGTATGTGTATTGCTGCTCGTCTTCATATTATGAGTATTAATATTAGTCGCGTCATAACAACTATTACCATGGTTGGTAGCATTAATAGTTGTTAGCAGTAATACTAGTTTTGAAGATGTTCGTTATTACTAGTGGCACTATACTTAGCATGATCAGTAATAGTATTATGGTTGATAATACTACTAGTAGTACGATTAGTAGTATTAGTACTATCAGTATTACTACTGTTATTGTTCGTAGTATTAAGATTAATCAGAGTAAGGGGGCCGAACGGTCATTCATTGTCCCTGGGTGCGTGGCTGAAGTGAGGATCCGTGGTGAGGATGATGTGTGTTGCGGTGATGGTGTTGGTGTTGTTGTTGGTGGTGTTATTGGTGTTGTTGGTGTTGTTGGTGTTGGTGTTGTTTGTTGTTGTTGGTGGTGGTGGTGTTGCTGTTGCTGTTGCTGTTGCTGTTGCTATTGCTGTTGCTGTTGCTGTTGCTGTTGCTGTTGCTGTTGTTGTTGGTGGTGATGTTGTTGGTGTGTGCTGTTGTGGGTGTTGTTGTTGGTGTTGTTTGTTGTTTGTGGTGTTGTTGGTGTTGTTGCTGGTGTTGGTGTTGTTGGTGTTGTTTGTTGTTGGTGTTGTCACTGGTATTGTTGTTGCTGTGGGACGATGACAACAAACAAACAAACAAACAAACAAAAACAACAACAACAACAACAGCAACAGCAACAGCAACAACAACAACAACAACACCAACACCAACACCAACACCAACAACAACAACAACAACAACAACAACAACAACAACAATCACTTTACCCGAACGCTCAGTGTTCTCACCAGTGCCAGGGTTTTCATGCGACGCCAGCCAATACCCCCACTTTGTGGGGGGGCAGTGCAAGCTCTACCAAATATCCACACGACTCTTCGCCACCACCCACACCCAGCTTCCCGCCCTATGACGTTCGGACACTTCACTTCGTGGCCTGCGGACGACCGTGGCTACTACACTGGCGTGGAGTACACACCCACAGAAGTTGTTAAGGCGATTCGTGTGATTTTATGATGCGCGGTGCTAAAATTCTTAAGAAGCCCAATGGTTTTTGGAGATTTCGGCGTGCGCGCGCGAAGAAAAAACGAATGTGTCCCGCATGGTATTATTTGACAGGGATGATGGCCCTGGCAGGTGCGCAACCGTTGTCGCAGAAGTTCGAAAAAGTTGCTCGCAAAAGCCCGTTTGACAGAAATGTTTAAAAAGTGTTGGGTTTCCTACGAATCCGCAAGAGCGCGCGGGATGAGATTTTGACATTTTTTTGTTGAAAAACCATTGGTTTTTTGATGTTTTTATGTTAAAATCGCTGCCGAACACTAAGGTTTTGGAAGGATTTCGTCTTGCGCGCGCGAATGTCCACTTTACCTTATTTTTTGCAAGGGATTCTTGAAATTTGATTATATTAGAACAAGAAATGTCATTTTCTATTGTTTTTTGCAAGGGAAAGCGGATTACAACAAAACAACCGGATCCTGTACACACCCTCTTTTCTGAGGCTTCCTCACGAAAATGATGAAAATGTAGCTGCGGCCTAGGCGGCGCAGGGGGGGCGCGCACCAGGGGGCCCAACAATAATTATTCTTTAGAATAAATAATGTTCAACAACAACACTAGCAACAACAACACCAACAACAACAACGCAACAAGCAGAACTCTCACCACGAATTCCCTATTCTGCAACGCACCCACGGACAATGAATGACCGTTTGGCCCCCTCACTCTGATTATGTTTCTTCTTGCTCGTATTAGTTTTCTCTGTAGTATTTCTCCCCCCCCACTTCCTCTCCCTCCTCGAACCCTCCTTTTCCTGCTCCGCCTGCTCATGATCCTCCTCCTGCTCCTCCTGCTTCTCCTCCATCTCCTCCTCGTCTTTGGGACGTACGCGTCCTCTCCACGTTCTCCCACAGCCAAGACCAAGCCGTCTCGTGCAGGGAATTCCAGTCCTTGAGGAGGATGAGGGAGGAGGGGAAGGACAGGCAGAGGGGGGGGGGGGGCGAGGAGGGGGGAAGAGGAGGAGGAGAAGGAGGAGGAGCAGAAGGAGGAGGAGGAGGAGAGGAAGGAGGAAGAGGTTCATGGTGGGGAGAAGAGGAGGGGAGAAGGAGAAGGGGTAGGGGGGAGAGGAGGAAGAGGAGGAGGAGGAGGAGGAGGAGGAAGAGGAGGAGGAGGAGGAGGAGGACGACGACGACGACGACGAACAGGGGGGGGGCACGAGGGGGAGGAGGAGGGGCAGGGAGAAAGAACAGGAGGAGGAGGAGGAGCCAGAAATGGGAAATCCGCCTGCCCCCTTTGTAGGGTCATCAGGCTGCGCGGTTTAGGCTTGCTGCTCCCTGCGCCAGCTCCAGTTTCCAGTTTCCAATATGATGGTTCTCTTTTCGGCTTCCCACTGTAAATTGTGAAAGTCCGCGATGGGGGAGCCCCTAACCGCCATTTCGCCACACCCCAGAATTCCCGAGGGTGTCGTGGGACAAACAAAACTACATGAGATTCGCGCACCCGGCGCAATAAACCCTCGTAAACTACAGGATGTTCGCGTGCCCCAGGCCATAAACCCGTGTAAGTACCAATGTTCGCGTCCCCGAGGCCATAACCACTCGTAGCTTACGAAATGTTTGCGCCCCCGAGGCCATAGACCTCAGTAAATTACAACATGCTCGCGTCACCGAAGCCAGAATCAATCGTAAGTGATTCAATGTTTGCGTCACCGAGGCCATAATCCTTCGCGAAGTGCGCAAAATCTGCATTCTCGAATCCATATAGCTTAGCAAATTACACGATATTCTCGTGTCCGAGGTCCGAGGCCATAATTCCTTCTAAATTACATAAGGTTCGCACCCACGAAGCCGTAAACCTTCAGAAATTACACTAGATTCGCGTCCACGAGGCAGTATGTAGGTTGATCTATACTTGTGTGCCCGAGGCCACGATGTTCGTAAACGACGCAGTACTCGCATTCTCCAGGCCACGATCTCTCGTAAGTTACGTGACATTCGCGCCCCCGAGGTCACGATCCCTTACAAATTACTCCTTATCTGCCTCCTCGAAGCCACGGCCCCTCGGAAGATCTGAATCACCATCACCATCGGCGTCAGCATCAGCATGTTTTCAAGACGGCGTCAAGGCATCCTGGTATAGCTCTACTGCATCCCGTTCTTGTACTAGAGGCCTCCTAGCTGGGGTCCGAGTAGATGGGGTCGGAGGATCTCGCCGCATCGCCGATACATCGGCGATGCATCGGCGATGCATTGGCGATGCATCGGCGATGCACCGGCGATGCATCGTCGACGTGGGCGATGCATCGGCGCCGTCGACGTGAAGCAAATCGGGCCCTACATCGAGCCGCATCGGCGATACATCGGCGATGCAGCGCGATCTTCCGACCCCATCTACTCCGACCCCATCTAGGAGGCCTAGATGTACACGGGGGGGCCAGCGGCAGGGGGCGAAGCCCTTACGGATAACGAAACACGCCGGCACTGCAAAATCAGAACCTCGAAAGTCTGGCCGGCGCGACGGTCACTGGGCCCTGGTGCAGACGGGCCCTGGCCCTCCCCAGAGGACGTCCCCCGGGACTGGCTCTTCGCCCCGGGCAGCTATGTTGGCGGAAGTGCGGCCCAGGGAGAGCCCCAGAAGCCTGTCGCTCGGTGGCCCTGGGACCGTCGTTCCCTGCTGCCCTCAGGGCCCGAGGACGGCCACTGGAGGCCACTGCAGGCTCACGGGGCCGCATGTCCTTCGGGAGCTGCTTCTCCCTTCATGGCGAAATGGGGGGGCAGAGACCTCGATCCTCGAACCCTCGATCCTCGAACCCTCGGTCCTGGGGCAGAGCGGGAGGCGTGAGGAGACACGGAGCGGGATCCCCGAGCCTCAAAAGCACAAACCCTCGAACCCTACTCCGAGTTTCCTACTAAGCGTCGGGGGGGGGGCGTCACCCTCGCCGACAGCCCCACATCGACCCCCGTCGCGGGTAGCCACCGCGTGCCGAAGGCGCTCCGACCCCCTGTCGTGTCGCGACGACGAGGCGAGATTGACCCCCGTCGGGGGGGTACCCCCCCCACGCTCATTAAGAAACCCAGAGTAGGATCCTGCATTCGAAAAAGAAGAGGAGGAGGAGGAGGAGGAGTAGGAGGAGGAGGAGGAGAGGGAGGAGGAGGAGGACGAGAAGGAGGAGGACGTTGAGGCGGAGGAGGAGGTAGGGGAGGAGGAGGAGGAGGAGGAGGGGAGGAGGAGGAGGAGGAGGAGGAGAGGGAGGAGGAGGAGGACGAAAAGGAGGAGGACATTGAAGCGGAGGAGGGGGAGGAGGAGGGGAAGGAGGAGGGAGGAGGAGGAGGAGGAGGATAGGAGGAGGAGGAGGAGGAGGAGGAGAGGAGGAGGGAGGAGAGGAGGAAGAGGAGGAGGAGGAGGACGAGGAGGAGGAGGACGAGGAGGAGAGGAGGAAGAGGAGGAGGAGGAGGACGAGAAGGAGGAGGAGAAGGAAGAGGAGGAGGAGGATGAAGAGGAAGAGGAGGAGGAGGACGGGGAGGAGGCGGAGGAGGAGGAGGATAAGAAGGATGATAAGAAGAAGGTGGAGGAGGATGTGGAGGAGGATAAGAATTATCCTGGCGAAAGACACAACCATGCGCAATTGTGAATATCGCGTTGTGGCTACCGCTTTCGGTGGAGCTCCAGATGGAGCCACGAAGCGTGTCAGGGTGTGCCTAAATGAGCGTCGGGCGCATGCGGACCCTGCCACGGGGGCCTTCGGTAGAGCTTCCTGTGGGGCCACGGACCGTGTGAGGGATGTGCCTAAACGGGTGGCGGTCCCTGCATGCGGACCCTGCCACTGCAGCCTTCGGTGGAGCTCCCTGTGGGGCCACGAACCGTGTCAGGGGTGTGCCTAAATGGGTGGCGGACCCCGCATGCGGACCCTGCCACTGGGGCCTTCGGTGGAGCTCCCTGTGGGGCCACGAACCTCGTGAGGGGCGCGCCAAGATGGGTGGCGGTCCCCGCACGCGGACCCTGCCACTGGGGCCTTCGATGAAGCTCCCTGTGGGGCCACGAACCTCGTGACGGGTGTGTCAAAATGGGTGGCGGTCCCCGCATGCGGACCCTGCCACCGGGGCCTTCGGTGTAGCTGCCTGTGGGGTCACGAACCGCGTGAGGGGTGTGCCTAAATGGGTGGCGGTCCCCGCAAGCGGACCCTGCCATTGAGGCCTTCAGTGGAGCTCCCTGTGGGGCCACGCACCATGTGAAAGGTGTACCCAAATGGGTGGCGGTCCCCGCATGCGCACACTGCCGCTGTGGCCTTCGGTGGAGCTCCCTGTGGGGCCCGAACCGTGTGAGGGGTGTGCCTAAATGGGTGGCGGTCCCCGCAGAGAGACCCTGCCATTGGAGCCTTCGGTAGAGCCTCCTGTGGAGCCACGGACCGTGTGAGGAGTGCGCCGAAATCGGTGGCGTTGACGCATGCGAACCCTGCCACTGCAGCCTTCCGTGGAGCTCCCTATGGGGCCACGAACGTGTGAGGGGTGTGCCAAAATGGGTGGCGGTCCCCGTATGCGGACCTGGCCACTGGAGCCTTCGATGGAGCTCCCTGTGGGGCCACGAACCGTGTGAGGGGTGTGCCAAGATGGGTGGCGGTCCCCGCGTGCGGACCCTGCCGCTGGAACCTTCGGTGAAGCTCCCTGTGGGGCCACGAACCGCGTGAGGGGTGTGCCTAAATGGGTGGCGGTCCCCGCATGCGGACCCTGCCACTGGAGCCTTCGGTGAAGCTCCCTGTGGGGCCACGAACCGTGTGAGAGGTGCCTAAATGGGTGGCGTTTACGCATGCGGACCCTGCCACTAGAGCCTTCGATGGAGCTCCCTGTGGGGCCACGAACCGTGTGAGGGGTGTGCCTAAATGGGTGGCGGTCCCTGCATGCGGACCCTGAAACTGCAACCTTCGGTGGAGCTCCCTGTGGGGCCACGAACCGTGTGAGGGGTGTGCCTAAATGGGTGGCGGACCCCGCATGCGGACCCTGCCACTGGGGCCTTCGGTGGAGCTCCCTGTGGGGTCACGAACCTCGTGAGGGGCGCGCCAAGATGGGTGGCGGTCCCCGCACGCGGACCCTGCCACTGGGGCCTTCGGTGAAGCTCCCTGTGGGGCCACGAACCTCGTGACGGGTGTGTCAAAATGGGTGGCGGTCCCCGCATGCGGACCCTGCCACCGGGGCCTTCGGTGTAGCTGCCTGTGGGGTCACGAACCGCGTGAGGGGTGTGCCTAAATGGGTGGCGGTCCCCGCAAGCGGACCCTGCCATTGAGGCCTTCAGTGGAGCTCCCTGTTGGGCCACGAACTGTGTGAGGGGTATACCAAGATGGGTGGCGGTCCCCGCATGCGGACCCTGCCGCTGGGGCCTTCGGTGAAGCTCCCTGTGGAGGAGGAGGAGGAGGAGGAGGAGGAGGAGGCAAAAGGATGAAGGGTTCCACTACCTACTCACTGCTTATTTCCTCGACTGCCTGCTCGACCTGTTCCACCCTCCCCCCCAGGGAAGGCTGGGGTGGGAGAGGGCAGCGAGGGCGCTGAGGCTTGGCCTGGACACACCCACAGCGACAGCTACAGCCGCAGCGACAGCAGCACGAGGGAGGAGGAGAGAGTGCGGAGATGGACGAGGGGTGGAGGTGGAGGAGGTGGAGCTAGAAGTGGAGGATGTGGAGGCCAGGAGGTGGAGGCGAAGAGAAGGAAAACGAGGAGGAGAACATGAGGTGGAGGAGGTGGAGGCGAGAAGGTGGAGGTGGAGGAACAGGCGGAGGGGCTCTCGTCCTTGGGCACCAGGGAGCGCAGGGAGGCCAGCATCACTGCCTTGTACTCGGAGAGGTTGACGGGCCAGGGCAGCCAAATGCCACAGGGGATTTCGGCGGGGGGGGGGGGAATTGCTGCTCCCCCACCCCTCCTCCTCAACCTCCTCCTCCTCCCTCCCTCCTCCTCCTCCTCCTGCCCCGAGAGGGGTACCTAGCCCCGAGAGGGGCACGACCAGTGTCCCCCGGGTGAACTACAGTCCCCTGCGTAGCCGGCCCCAGGATCGGCAGCCACGCTCCCTAGGGGGGGCGATCGAGGGTTGGCGACCTGGGCTCCCCTCCTTGCTGGGTTACCCCCAGCAAGGGGTCCCCAGGCCCCATCCTCCGCTCGCTGCCCGGCTCTGGGAGGCGCGGCGGGCAGGTCGAGTGCGGTGCCGCGAGCGATGATTTGTAATGTGCCCTGAGCGATTTCTTGACGAATTTCTGGCGGTCGTTCGACTTCTCAGAAAGCAAGGTTCAGCGCGGTTCATCTCATGGCGTCTTCGTGCAATGCGGCGCATGGTTTCCCACAGCTTGCATTGCCGATATCTGCTCACCCAGTCCAGGGCTTCACGGCAACATGTCACCTGTCCCAAGGCTTTCTACTCACTTGACAGGTCTCAAGCCTCCCGCGGATACCCGCTCCGGGGGCTGCCATGTCTTTTGACGTTTCGGTAATTGAAGGCTCAGGCCTCACGCAAACCCACGACAGTTGAGCACGACCACGCTTCAATGCCACCGTCCGCCGCCGCCACCGCCGCCGCCTCCTCCTCTTTTTCCTCCTCATCCTCCTCCTCCTCTTCCTCCTCCTCCTCCTCGTCGTCCTCCTTCTCCTCCTCCTCCTCCTCCTCCTCCTCCTCCTCCTCCTCCTCCATTCCCTTTCGATATAAATAACTTCTCCCTGTCGCACCCCGAGGCCAACTTGTTTAGGGCGGTCTGGACGTTTCGCCTGAGACTTCCTCACCATGTATGACTCTGAAGCTTAAAAATTGGCAACGGTTTCACAGATGGAGGGCGGGTGATTTTCAAAATGTGGCTCTCGCCTCAGCGCCGTGCACATTTGTTCAAAAAAATGCAAGAGCTTCACTGATTGAGGATAACCCGTTTTCAAAACGTGGCTCTCGCCTGAGCGCCGCGCACATTCGTTTGAAAAAACAAGACATTCACTGATTGAGGATAACCCGTTTTCAAAAATGTGGTTCTCGCCTTAGCGCCGCGCGCATTCGTTTATATATATATATATATATATAAATATAAGCAAGGATTTCACTGATTGACGGTAACCCGTTTTCAAAAATGTGGCTCTCGCCTTAGCGCCGCGCACATTTGTTCCACAAAAATGCAAGGACTTCACGGATTGAGGGCGGTTCCTTTCCAACATGTGGCTTTCGCATTAGCGCCGCGCACATTCGTTCATATAATTTGCAAGAGTTTCACGGATTCCCACAATCAACGCACCAGAAATGGTGATTTGGAAGGATTCAAAACTTCGCGGGTGCAACAGTTACGTTGGTTCGCGGTGCTGAAGGCCCAGGAATGGCGTTCTGGCACGATCCAAGATCGTCAAGACGCAACAGTCAGGTTGATCCGGGGCGTTGGAATCCCGAGACCAATGTCTCGGCATGCTCCCCATTCTTCAAATGGTTGTCTTTCAACGAGGCAGATCCCGTAATGGAAATGAACCATTGTAGGGGCCTACGAAGAGGAGGCTTGGAGGGAGGCGTACTCCAACATCGTTGATGGCTCTTGGGTTTACACTGGTCCTCCTCCTCCTACTCCTCCTCCTCATCCTCCTCCTCCTCCTCTTCCTCCTCCTCCCCCTCCTCATCCTCCTCATCCTCTTCCTCCTCCTCCTCCTCCTCCTCCAACCTCCTCCTCCTCCTCCTCCTCCTCCTCCTCCTCCTCCTCCTCCTCCTCCTCCTCCTCCTCTTTTCCTCCCCTCTCCTCCTCCTCCCTCCCTCCTCCTCCTCCTCCTCCTCCTCCCTCCTCCTCCCTCCTCCTCCTCCTCCTCCTCCTCCTCCTCCTCCTCTCCTCCTCCTCCTCCCCCTTCTCCCCCTCATCCTCGTAGTCCTCCTCCTCCTCCTCCTCATCCTCCTCCTCCTCCTCCTCGTCCTTCTTCTCCTACTCCCCCTCATGTTCCACCTCCTCCTCCTCCTCGTCCTCCTCCTCATCCTCCTTCGCCCGGCGTAAAATTTGCAACAGCTTCACGGATGGAGGGCGGGTCGCTTTCAAAATATGGTTGTCGCCCTGGCCGCGCGCACATCCATCGTACAGAATTGCCAGAGCTTCGCAGATTGAAGACATGCCGTTGCCAAAATGCGGCTCTCGCCGTAATGCCGCACACGCGCGTCGTAAGAAATGCAAGAACTTCTTCACGGATTGAAGGGTCGCTTTCAACATGTGGCCTGCTTCATCGCCGCGCACACTCGTCATAACAAAATGCAACAGGTTCATTGGTTGAGGGCCGCTCATTTTCGTAATGTGGCTCTCGCCGTGGCTCCTCGCACATCCGTTCTAGTTAACAGTTTACACCAGCTTCAAGGATTCTCAGGTTTACTGTCCCAGAAACGATGTTATGCCACGATGTCGCACTATCAGGGCGCAACAGTGAAATGCATTCGTGGTGTTGAACTCCCAATAATGGGGTTATGGCACGATTCTGGTCCGTCAAGACGCTACGGTAACTGTGACTCACGGCGCTGAAGTCCCAGGAACGGTTTTAGCACAGCTCTGGATTTTCGAACGGTTGTTTTCCAATGGGGCGCCTCCTTCACTGAAAATTAATCCTGGCAGGGGCCTATGGTGGGGGAGTTTGGAGGTAGGGTTTATTGCAACATCGTGGATAAAAATTTGGTTTCTCCTCCTCTTGTTCCTCCTCCTCCTCCTCCTCGTCCTCGTCCTCCTCCTCCTCATCCTCATCATCATTGTCCTGCTCCACCTCCTGCTTCTCCTCATATGCCCCCCCAACCAACCCACAGGTAAGTCCGAGGCGCCGAACTGGAGCTAATGTTGCCACTGCAACTGCGCAATGCTCAAGGCGAACGGAGAGAGAGAGGAAAAAATAATACAAAAGAGGAAAAGAAGGAGAAAGAGAAAGAGCAAGAGAGAAAGGGAGAGAGAGAGAGAGGGAGAGAGAGACGGGGAAGAAAGACTGAGAAGAGACATGGCCCGACCCAGCTACTGCTTTTCCGCCGCGGCCGAGCGGCGAGGCAAGAGGGGAAGGGAGGGAGTGCCCAGAGCTGTAGCTTCCCACCTTTTGCTGACTCCGCCAAACCCCACTCTCTGGGCACCCCCCTTCCTGCACTGTGGCGAAAGCTGGGCTCTTGGCCAGCCAACCACGCCCAACGAAGCGCTGGGCTCGGGCCTGCACGCCCACTGGAAAGACCCTCCGCCCCACCCCCCTCAAACACCTCTCCCCCCGCCTCCGAAAGCTCTTGAGGCTGGCCCCTGACTTTCGCCGCGTCAGCTCTTGGCTGCCGGGAGGCAGGGCAGAGGGACGGAGAGGAATCTGCGGAGGAAGGCAGGAAGAGGGAGAGGAGGCACCGAAGGCAGGAGCTTTGATGCAAGGCAGTCTCTGCACTGCCCCACCTCACTCAGAGGGTCTCGCGCTCCTGCGGCGCACGGCTGGCCTCTCCAGCTTCGAGAAGCATCACGCGCTTCGACCACCCCGCAACCCCATTCCACACACCCACCACTATCCCTCAGACAAGGCGCAAAAAAGGCAGACCGCAATTCCCGTGACCTATCCCTCGGCTGCAGGAATGCGCGGGAGGGTGGGGGAAGGAGAGGGGGAAATGGAGGAGGAGCCTAGAAAGAGGAGGGGAGGGAGAAAGAGCAAATTCGCTGCAGCTCTGGGCGGCCGCGAGATTTCGGCCCGTCGAGCTGGCATCGATCTCGTTCACTCACCTTCTCTACACCCTGTTCACTCCCATGGACCGGCATCCCCCGTGAACGGCGACGTTCGTAGGCGACTGCGCTCCAGCCGCCTCTCTTCACGCTCTCGTTCTGCAGCGGCCTCTTCATACCGTTGCTGTCTGAGGTTTTCGCGCTCCAGCCGCTATTGTTCTTTACGCGGCTCCAGCTCTGCATCGCCTTCGAGATGAACTGACGGCGCGTCTGGCATCTCGGGCAATTGATCTGCGAACTGCATGACTTCGGGCTCCCGCCTCGCAACCTGCGGCGCCTGATCCTTGAACTTGCCGTCTAGGCCCTCAAACAAGCCGCGGCCCTTTGGCAGCTCAAGCTGCTCTGCTGTGCCCAGGGCGCCCTGGAAGAAAAGCTGCTGTACCCCATAGGATTGAAACTTGCTCACTGCGGCAGGCTGTCTGGCACTAGGCGCCATCAGTTCCTGAGAAACCGCAACACTCAAACGCCCCCCCCCTTTCACAATGCAAAGTCCCACCTCCTCACAACGATGCTCCGACGACGGGGATCAATCGGCAGCCAGACACCGAGGCCTGGAGGAATAAACGGTTGCGCCTCTGGGTTCATGTCGTTGCCACCGGCACCGCGCCATGCTGGGGAATCTCCACCATCGCCAACTGCATCGGCCTCAGAACGGAGATTCGCGGGCAACGATTCCAACCTAGGGCCACGCTGCGCCGCCCGGAGTTGCGGCGGGGCGGCCGTCAGCACGTCCATGCCCTTCGCCACCGAGTGCAAAGCCACATTCCGCCGCAGTCGGTCCACGCCATCACACTCCGAGCCTGTCGGGTTTGCGACCAACGCTGGCACAACAGAGATCATGCGCCCCGCCGTCGAAGCGTCCACCTGGAGGACCACCCTCATTTGGTACAAGAGCTTGTCGTACTTAGCCTAGGACATTGCGAGCGCCTGGATGAGCTTCGCCACCGCGCGATCGGCAGAGCGCTTCGCCCAAGCCCTGCTCGCCTTACCCACATCCGCCCGTGACATCCCAAGATCCACTGCAGTTGAAGACCCCTCGCACATGCACAAACAGGACAAACATGCCAGGCTTGCTCGAGCAATACAAAAGGGGGTTTGTCCGCTGGTGGACGGCTTGAGCCTTGAGCCAAACTGGCTACGGATCTTCCTCCTCCTCATCATCCTCCTCCTCTTCCTCCTCCTCCTCCTCCTCCTCCTCCTCCTCCTCCTCCTCCTGTTCCTCCCCCTCCTCCTGCTCCTGGTCCTCTTCCACCCCCTCCTCCTCCTCCTCCTCCTCCCCCTCCTCCTCCTCCTCCTCCTCCTCCTCCGCCGCCCCCTCCTCCTCCACCACCTTTGTGGAAGTCGTCGGCCCGCCGCGCTGACCCCCAGTGGAAAACATACTCATGCGCCTGCTCAGCCTACTCCATTCCACTTCCTTGTAACTAACTTCTCCCTGTCGCACCCCGAGGCCAGTTTTTGGGACGGGCCAAGCGTTTCGCCTGAGACCTCCTCACCGCTTATGACCCTGAAGCTCACAAATTCGCCACCGCTTCACAGATGGAGGCCGGGCCGTGTTCAAAATGTGGGTGGGTCTCGCCTTAGCGCCGCGCGCAGCCATTTCAAAAATTTGCCAGAGCTTCATGGATTGAGGGCGGGTGGTTTCCAGCATGTGGTTTTCGCCTTAGCACCGCGCGCATTCGTCTTAAAACACACATGAGTTTCACGTAGTGAGGGCGGTTCACTTTCTAAACATGGCTCTCGCCTCAGCGCCGCGCACAATTGTTTTCAAACGTTGCAAGAGCTTCACGGATAGAGGGCGGTTCCTTTCACAAGGTGGTTCTCGCCTTGGCGCCGCACACATTCGTGTTCAAGGTTTACAGAAGCTTCACGGATTGAGGGCGGTTACTGTTCAAAATGTAGCTATCGCCTGAACGCCGCGCACATTCGCTGTTAAAGTTTTAAGAGTTTCACGGGTTTCCCATGATCCACGTAACAGAAATGATGTGTTGGAGAGGTTCTGGATTAAGAGGGTGCAACAGTTATGTTAATGCGCGGTGCTGAAGTCCAAGGAATGACGTTCTACAATCCTCGTCAAAATTAACCTCAAAAATGTCTGACGTGGTTGGGCTGCTTGTCGGAAGATCTGGGGCCGAGTATCGATGAGTGCGGGGTACTTGCATGCGCCGTCCCTCCAATTTCGGTCGACGTCAAACGTTCGAGTCAACTTCGGTCAGACTATCCTTGCCCTCGCCCCGACATTGAAGGGGCGGCGTGTCGACATTGAGGGGCGCGCCGAAATCGAAATGACGTGCCAGCAACTGTTGAGGTTAATTTTGACGAGGGTAGTAGCATCGTCAAGACGCAACAGTCAGGTTGATCCATGGTGCTGGAGTCCCGAGAATAGTTTTGGCATGCTTCAGGGTCTTAAAAACGGTTGTTTTCCAACGAGGCAGTTCCCTCAGTGAAAATGTACCTTTGTAGGGCCTATGAGGGAGTTTGGAGGGAGGGTTTATGCCAACACCGTTGAAGACTCTTGGGTTTACACTGGTCTTCCTCCTCCTGCTCCTCCTCCTCCTCCTCCTCCTCCTCCTCTGGCGAAGCTCGTTATCCGTTATCCCCTGTCGCCGTGGCTGCCCCGCGATGGAGCCCTTGTACTTCGCGATCCGCAGCGCCAGCACGTCGCACTCCTCCTGCAGGCGGTAGGAGTTGGCCACGTTCGTGACGATGGTGTCGAAGGAGGCCAGCACCTCGTTCATCCAGGTGCTCTGCCCGAACCCCATGACTGCAGCGTTGAAGAAGAACATCTCCGTGTAGGTCGTCGGCACGGAGGTGTTCCTGAAGCTGCCGCCCTCGGAGTCGTCCATGCTCTTGGCCTCGTGGCCCGCGCCTGCATCGCCCCCCGCCTTGTCGCCGCCGAAACCCCACCTCTTCTTCTTTGTGCTGCCCTTCTTTTTCTTCTTGGCGCTGGGCCCGTCCGTGTTGCCCATCATTTTGCTGCCCACGTCCTGGTTGTTGTCGTTCCCGCTCGCGGCGGCCTCCTTCTCCTTCTCGTCCTTCTCCTTAGAAGACCCCCCCTCCCCCGACCCAGCATAATCCGAGGCCAGATCCTGATTCGGCAGCGCGCAAGACTGCCCCTGGGCAACAAAAGCGACCGTTGGGTGTGCGGCTTGCCGGTCGCTGCGTGCGGTGCGACAGGGGAGGCCTGCGCGCTTTGGAGGCGCCCCCCCCCCGGGAGCCGCGCACCAAGGGCAGACTGGCGAAAAGCCACTCTGACGGTGAGGAACTTCTGCTTAGAGTCACGCGGCGGCGACCCAGCAACACGCCGTGCTTCTGTGGCAACTGATGGGAGCCTCCCATGTCGTCGTGATGGCGATTGCGACGCCAACGAACGCGAGTCGGCGCTAAATCGACGCTCAATCGATGCTACATCGACGCTAAATCGGCGATAGTCGTCGCGAAACTGGCGCTTTCTCGTGGACAACGACTACCACACGCTAGCCCATGCCTATGCACTCCGAAGACGGACTTGCGAGGACATGCAAGGCTTCCATGAGCTGGTACCGAACGCCATGCCCTGCGAGCCGACAGCGTCGTCGCCCCGCCTCGCGGGGCGGGAGGCTGGGCAGAGCTTCGGTCGGTGACCCTTGGGGAATGGGGACGTGTCAAGAGCGCAGCGCCCAAGTCTTCGTATGGGGGGCAACAACGCGGCGAAAGCCGTACACAGTTTCGACTCTGGCGCCGGCCGCCGGCTGGGGCGGACAAATTCTGCCCCCCCAGGAGAATAAAAGGCCACCATACAGGGCTACCCGTGACAAGAGTGCCCGGGTGAGCGTTCGAAGAGGAGGAGGAAGAGGAGGAGGAGACCCGGCGGCGCGACACGCCAGTCGGACGAAGAGACAACGGACACTCAAACCCATAGGGAGGAGCGGGGAAGAGCACGGAGGTGAAGGCGCTGTGAGCATGGGCGCGGGTTGTCGGAACCCGAGGAGGGTTCACGCTCGAGCGGGGACCCCTTCCAACAGCGCACACCCGCAACCCCCACGGAATTCCACCCCGGGCATAGGTATGGGTGCTGGGTGGCAGTTCGTGATCGTTTTCGCCCCGCGCATCGCATCGGAAATCTGGCCGCCCGAGAAGAAAACCTGAACCACAGGATCTCCGGAGTTCCACTCCCGCCCCTGCGAAGGGCTGTCCCTTCGCCAGGTCGTCGAAGGCGCGACCGCGCGCAAAAACGTCTTCCGTCCGCCACGCGGGAACGCGCTCCAATCCCAATACCAGGTTGCGCCACGGCTGATCATGTCATAGGAGGACATGTGGGCATGGGCGGGGCCCGCTGACTCGATCAACCCGGCCAACCTGATCCCTCACCATGATCGGCGGCGCGTCGCGGAGGCTTCTTGTAGGCCCATATCCTCGCCCTCCTCCTCACCCTCGCCTGGCGCCACCACCTCTGCGAACTCGTCCTCCTTCTTGTTGTTCGCCGTGGCCCAGCTGGACGCCAGGATCTTCAGGCGGTCGGCGAATTTCGTCCGCGTGTAGATGGTCGGGGGAGGCAGGGGTCGGGGCGGCCCGCCTCCTACCCAACCTCCGTCCCCCTCCTCATCCTCCTCCTCCTCCTCCTCCTCCTCCTCCTCCTCCTCCTCCTCCTCCTCCTCCTCCTCCTCTGCTGTACCAACAGGCATCGTCCTTCTCCATTTCTTATCCCCTCCACCACCACCACCACCACCACCACCATCATCATCATCATCATCATCATCATCATCATCATCATCATCATCATCATCATCATCATCATCATCATCATCTTCATCATCATCATCATCATCATCATCATCATCATCATCATCGTCACCACCACCATCAGTCATCATCATCAGCATCATCACCATCATCCTCATCCTCATCATCATCCTCATCCTCATCCTCATCATCATCATCTCCATCATCATCACCATCATCATCATCATCATCTTCATCATCATCATTATCATCATCATCATCAGCATCATCATCATCATCATCGTCGCCATCATGATCACCACCGCATAATCATCAGCAACAGAATCATCATCACCATCATCACCATCATCACCATCATCACCATCATCACCGATACGATATTAGCATCATCGACACCATCGTCAGCATCATCAGCATCATTACTAGCATTATCAGCATCAGGAGCATCATCATCATCGTCATCATCGTTATCATTATCAATAGCATCAGCATCATCATCAGCATCATCATCATCCTCATCAGCATCATCACCATCATCATCATTAGCCACAGCAGCACCATCATCATCGTCATCGTCATCGTCGTCGTCGCAATGCTCATCACCACCACCACCACCCTCATCCTCCTGCTCCTCCTCATCATCATCACCACCATCACCATCACCATCATTATTAGCATCAGGAGCATCAGCATCAGCATCAGCATCATCATCAGCAGCAGCATAGTCAGTATCAGCATCATCTTCCTCATCATAAGCATCATCCAAGACATCATCATTGGAATGGGA
>CAUYUJ010001393.1:89204-96704 GCA_963575745.1 Prorocentrum cordatum
ATGTGGCTCTCGCCTTCGCGCCGCGCGCATTGCTCTTAAAAGCTTTCGCGAGATTCACTGATAGAGGGCGGCTCCCTTCCGAATGGTGGCTCTCGCCCTAGCGCCGCGCATAACCATCTTAGAAGCTTGCAAGAGCTGCACGGACGGACGGCGGTTCCTTTCCAAAGTGTGGCTCTCGCCTTAACGCCGCGCACATTCGTTTGAACAACTTGCAGGAATCTCACGGAGGGAGGGCGGTCCCTTTGAAACACGAAGCTCTGCGCCGCGCAACTTTGTCTGAACAGTTTGCATGAGGTTCACGGATGCAGGTCGGGTCGTTTTCGAAATGTGGTTCTCGCCTTGGCGCCGCGTACATTAATATTAAACTTCTACAGCAATGAAAAGGATGATTGTGGTTGACGTCCCAGAAACAGGCTTGTGGTACGATTTAGGATTGCAAGCGTCAGGGCGCAACAGTATGTTGATTCGCGGCGTTGACTTCCCAGGAATGGCGTACACGTGCGATGCAGAATCGCCAGGACGCAACAGCAACGTTGATTCGCATCGATGAAGTCCCAGGAAATGTGCACTGGCACGATTGAGAATCCTCAGACGGTTGTCTTTCAACGGGGCACTTCCCACAGTGAAAATAAATTCTTGTAGGGACCTGTGAAAGAAGAACTTGTAGGGAGGGTTTACTGCAACATCGTTGCTGCATCTTGGGTTTACCGTGGTCCTCCTCCTCTTCTGCCTCCTCCTCCTCCTCTTCCTCCTCTTCTTCCTCCGACCCAGACACCCGACGCCGAGATCTGGCCACAACTCACAACGTGAACGCCTGGAGGTCTCAACCCTGTCCCCCGCGCCAGCTTTTCGTCCCGAATCGTCTGCAAGGGCTACAGGGCCTGACAAAGGCCCCATAGAGCTGAAAAATGGCAAAAACCTGCTCACGCCCGTTTCATTCCTCCACGACGTGAGGATCGATGCCATCGCCGTCGGGCCTCGCGGCATTCATCCCCACCTCGAGGGGGTAGGCACGCGGCGCTGAGGAACCCTGTCCCACTGGGGATGGGGAAAAGTCTGACGAAGCTAAGGGAAAAGGGGGGCCAGCCGCTCAAATCAAGATCGGCCAGCATCGGATCGGGAAATCTGATCAAATCGGAATACGCGTCGGACCGGGCCGCATCTGCACGGAACTGGAATCGAATCAGATCGGTCACGCCAAGATGCCCATCATCGCCATGCAAGCATCGGGCCGCATCGGACCGTCGGAGCATCGGAATCGAACCAGATCGAACCGACCAAAATTTTCATCGAATCGGATCGATCCGACCGACATGGACCTTCCCCGCTCCCGATCCGAGCAACTCTCGGGCCACAGCTCGGCTCCCCGGCGCCCTTTCGGGCCGACCCCGGGCACCTCCAGAACGCCCTCTAAAACAGGGCTAAAATCGGGAGAAGTCGCTCCAGAGCGTTCCGGAGCGCTCTCAGAGCGTTCCGGAGCGCTCTCAGAGCGTTCCGGAGCGCTCTGGAGCGGCCGCGGCGCCCAATACATCCTCCAAACCCGCCGATTCTCAGAGATTTCGAGTTATCCCGATCCGATTTTGGCCCTATCTTCGCGTCGTTTTACCCTCGGCGAGGCGCAGCTGCTGGAGCGCACCCCGAGGCCGGAAAAAACGCCCAGAAACCGACGAGGAACTCCGAAGATCTCGAGCCTCGTCGTGGCCCCCTCTCGAACCTCGAACCTCGAAAACATCCATCGGATCCAATCGGATCGATCGGATCGAAATCGGCCCCGCAAGGCCAACCGCGGGAGGACACCGCCACTTCCGTCGGCGTCCGCCGTCTTTCCTGTTGGTTCAAACGCAACGCCCATTGCCCAGGAAGCTTCGCGGGGGCGTCAGCAACAACGGAGGAAACAGCGCGGCGCGATCGCCACCCCCCCCTCTGGCGGAGAGAGAGGCGCGAAAAGGCCTCCGCTAATTAGCGCGGCCCGATTCTGAAGCATTTCTCGAGTTGAGTTCGTCGCGACGGAGGAGGAAGAGGAAGCGGAGGGCACGGAGTCGGGGGAAGGCACGACGAGAGGAGAGATAGGAAGACACGCCACGCGGCCCCCTTCACACACTGTCTTCATATTCTTCTTTCCCCCCCTTGCTCGACTCCGCCGCCGCGCCGCCCTTGGACGCCTGGGCCCCCAGCACATGGGCCGCCCTCGGGCGGGTCTCGCTGTCGCACTGCAGCTGGACGCCGACTGCCTCGCGCGCCCCGTTGACCCTCCGCACCTCCAGCGCCCCCATGGAGCCCCGGGCCTTTGTTCTCCGCGAAGATCCCCTCCAACTCCGCGCCCTCGCCCTCGCCCCCCTCGCCGTTGATCTCCACCCTTATGCACCCGGTCGCCACGAACCCCTCCTTTGGGTCCTGGGCCAGCATGCCCATGCACAGCAGCGCCTCGAGCGTCTGCTCTGCCCCGCTCCGATCCGCCCCCTGCACCAGGGCCTCCGCCGCCTGCTCCTTCTTGCCACCCACCGCCGTCGCCATGCGGAAGATCACCGCCTTCGCTGGCGCGTCGGGCCACTTCGCCACTGGGTTGCCCATGAGGTCCACGGTGGACTCCCGGCCCTTCGCCTTCCGACCCTCTGCTGCGCAGTACGTCATCGCCTGGCCCAGCGCCATCTCCAGCTCCCGAGCCGAGTTGAGCGGGGGGACGAAGCAACGCCGCAGGGCCATGCTCGCCGGCACGGGGGGCCCACGATGCCCAGAACCACGCCACCGCCCCTGTCCACGACCCCTTCCCCTGCCACTGCTGCTGGTCTGCGGCCGCCGGCTGCCGACGCACGCGCCTCGCCGCCCCGCTCGAACATCAGCGCTGACCTCGAACGGGGCCTGCAGGAGGGGGGGGGGGCGCCGGCCACTGGGAGACCCAGGAGCACCGCTTGAGACTGGACGCGGACGGGCCCCACAACGGCTAGACCGAACGCGCCTCACAAGGGCGTCCTTTCTCGCGAAGGACCTAACGCAGAAAGGGCATTTCTCATGTTTCAAGCCTGCGTCTGAAATCACTTCTGCCGTCGGGTTTGCCTGCGCCTGATGAGCCGCATGCTCGTGATTTGCCAGCCCCTTCTCCCCATTGCATTATTGACCGCGCACGTCGCACTCCCGCCAAGCAACTCCAGCGGCATCAACAGCGGAGTCCGCGACGACGCCACGCGCAAGCACGCGTCGGAAGCATCGCGGCCAAGGGAGGCAGGCCATCGCGGCCGCGGCCCAGTCAGTTCAGGAAGGTCACCGCGGAGCTGTAAGTGGCGGCGCGCGGCAGGCTGATCCTGCGAATCGACCGTCGGCCAGACTTGGCGCGCGTCCTCCTTCACTAGCGCCAGCAAGCCCGAGCGCTGCTTGTGCCCGATCGCCCCGGACGAAAGCCGCCCAAAAATGACGGCCCTGACCGCCGGCGTCGGGTCGCACAAGCCCTCACTCGGCAGCCGCAAGGCAGGCCACAGCACACGCCTCCACCACCGCGATCTTCCCATCAACAGCGTGCTCGTGACCGTCGGCGTCCTGGCCGACCGCCTGATCTCCCGATTGGTATTATTGCAAAGATGGGCTGGCGTATTCAGAAAGCCTCGAAGCTTCCGCACCTGCCAGCTCTGCAGCCTGTTCAGCCCCCCTCTTGGTGAGATTGGCGATCTTCAGGCAATAGAAACACACTGACCGCACCAATGCCTTCCACAGGCGAATCTCCAACTTGGAGCTGAAGCCACTCTTGAATGCGAGTCGAAAAAGACGAGCACGCGCAGCGCTGGCTGCCTTGATCCTGCTCGCGACCTCGGCCCGACGGGCGCCCGTCGCCGCCAGCTGCGCCACGCGGCACTTCGCCGTCGCTCGAGGGCGGCGCGGGGGGAACAATCGCCATCGCCCCATGCCGCGGCACCCGTTGCGTGAGCCCTAAATGCGCCCCAGCCTCTGCTCACTGCCCGCCCCCGCAGGCGCGTGGAGGAGCTCCGTCTTCTCCCCGTTGACCCACATCCCTCCGTGCTTGATCTCTCCCGTCGCAATCTCCTGGACGCTGGATGCGCCATCGAGTTCCTCCACCTCCGCGAACGAGAGCAGATCGCCCAGGAACTTCAGCTGCGACACGCCCACGCACTCGCACGCGTCCACATCCAGGTTGTCATTGCACCTGGTCCTCTTGAACGTCAGGTCGAAATCCACCTTGATGGCCGCAGACTCGCTGCGCCGCACTGTTCCGCGGCCTTCGCCACCAGCCCATCGAAGACCGCCAAGAAGAGGCCCGGGCTCTCAACCCCACCCTGGCGCACCCCTCCAGCACCCAAATCCTGTCGGCGGGCCCGCCCGCATTAACATCTCTGAACAAGTAACACCTTAGCATCCCACCACTCCGACAGGTTCGCCAGACTTTGCCACATGTCCCGCCGATTCACCGCGTCGAACGCCTTCTCAATGCCCGCGAGCACCGCGAGCAGCATCGGCGGCGGCGCCGAGGAGCTTCCCCGCCGTTTCGCACGATGGGCCCGCTTGCGTCGCACAATCACTTCAACTGCCACCACCACTGCATCACGCGCGCCTCGCCCTGGCACTGCCCCAATGCGGGCCGGCGAGATCCTGCGCGCCACCTCCTTCATCGCTCCGAGCGTCGTCACCCTGGCATGCGCCTTCCGCGCGTGGCCAATCAAACTGATGGTCCCGTTGTCCCTCACCGCTGAGCTGCCATCGCCCATCGGCTTCTTCAAATGCATCGTCTCTCCGCCCTTGAACCTCTGGGCGGCCCCACCCAACGCCTGCGCCGCGTTGAAAAACTGAAGCAGCGGGGCCGCAACCTAGTCGATCACCAGCTTCCATGCCTCGGCTACCACCCACAGGTTGCCCCCTCTGCGGCCGCCGCAGCATCGGACCTCCCGTCATGTTTGGCAACTCCCTGATGCCATGCCATACTTCGTTGACAGTGCACAGGCCGATCCCGCCATCATCTCTGCCCGCACTTCGCACGCGGAGGAGCATCCTCAAACCACATCGCCTGACCACCACACACCTCACACATGCCCTGGATGCGAACCCGCCCATCGTCCTCCGAGTCGAAGCACAGCAGTCCATTACTAGGATCTTGCACCGTCATGACGAGGGCGGTCGGGGCTAGCTGATCGACAATCGCGCGGGGCCTCCTGAATTTGCGCTGTCCCGCAGAACTCTCGGCCATTTCCGCCAGCGCCGCCGTCCTCTGTCTCTTCTCGCTCCTGGTGGCAGCAGTCGCCGCCTTCGCCACCACGTCGAAACGCTGCTGGCCGCTGGGGCAAGCGCCTCAGTGACGTCGAGCAATCAGAGAGGGCTGCCAGCTGCCTCTGCCAATATTGCTTTGTCTGGACCAGCTGCACCGTGGAACCGCTAAACACTGGACCCGAGCCTTCCCCCCGCGTAGGAGGGGATATGAAATCCTGCCCCGCCGCGTCAATAACCGCACCCTCCATCGCATCAAAGTACGTCGGGGGCGACCCGCATCCCCCCCCCCCAACCTTACCCCCCACCCCCCCCTCCTGCAGCCCCTTTTCCACGATACCCTCCGGCACATTCACCCGAAACTCAAGTAGGCGACGCGGAAGCTACACACGGTTGCCATCGTCGTCTTCCGCCTGCTGCATTGCCGCAAGATCGGCCAGCAAGAGTTCTCGGCGCCGCCCGTAGCGACCTGCTGGCCGCGGGGGAAGTGCCCTGGCGCCAGCGAGGAGCCGCGTCTCCAACGGCCCGTGGTCCGTGTAGCCACCAAGGTTGACTGGGAGGTCGAATCGCGGTCGCGAAACATGCCCGCACCCTCCCTGTCGGCGCACCAACACGTAGTCCATCGTGGCCCACTTGCCCTGAGGGCTTCGCCACGCGCCATTGAATCTGCCTTTTCTTCCAAACGCGTTGAGGGCCATCGTTCCGAAACCCTCCATCAGCTCCATCAAAGCGTGACCGTCGCCATGAATATGCAGCCATGCCTGTCGCCCCTCAGCACTTCCCACCCACGGCAGGAGAGACGGCACATGGGCATTGACGTCCAGAGTCACGACAAGGGCCGCTCGAGCAGGGACCTGGCGGACTGAGATGCGGCAAACCTGCCAAAAGCGGTCACGGGACATCAATTGTTTCTCGCAGTGTTCCATGGCACCGGCGCCCTTGGGTGGATGGCCAGCCTCGTTGGTGGGGGCGCAGCCGTTCAGGATAGAAAGTCGCGCTCGGAACGTCTGCTGCATGAATTCCTGATCCTGACACCCTGCAAGTGCCCGTCAAGCCACGCCTGCTCACATCGAATTTCATTCGACCTGAAGAACTTCGTACTAATCGCGATGAAGGAGCCGTCCCGCTGCCCTTTTGCCCGACCTCGCCAGGGAGTGTACATCGTAGGTGCCCGCCTTCCATTTTTTCCCCAAGTCCATTCGTGTGCCCTGCATCGTGAAAATCGTCACATCCTCTGTCTTAGCCAACTCCAGCAACTCGTCCAGCCTGCCAACCCTGCGAAGCGACTCGCGTTGAAACGCCACACCTTCAGCGTCCTCGCCTTCGGCGGGGACTTCACCACCTTCAGGGCAACTTCCTCCTTCGCTTCTCCTTGAGTTTCAGTTGGTAGTGCAGGCAACCGGACCACCGAGCTCAACACCTCGGTGGATCCCTGCTGCGCGGCTGCGGCCCGTGTCATCCTCCGCCCGTGATACCAAACTGCTCCCGCCACCAGCGCGAGCCTCACCGCTCGCCTCCTGGCCCGGTTGCCACGCATGACCCTTTCCGCCCTGTTTCCAGCAGCACAGCAGCATACGGCACTGGCGCCGCCGTCTTCGCGGGTCGGGCTCCCCGCGAACGCTCACCTCGCAGTGGTCGGTGGAAGTTGCGCCCTCCCCGCCTTAGCGTCCAACAGCCGCCATGGCGCGGTCGACGAGGGATAGTGCACTGGCCAAGACTTGCGACTTGGCACGGCCGTCGCTCCGACGCAATCGTCTCGAGCCGACGAGGCCTTCGCCGGCTTTCCGCCGGCTTCCGCCGGCGCAGCCCCCCTTGGTTTACTTCCGCCGCCCTTCCGCCGCCCTTCCGCACCCTCCTGCCGAGGACGAGACCCCAACTCCTTGGACCCTCGGAGGTGAGGCCCTTCCTGGAGCACCTCCTGCTGGCCCTGCAAGCCCAGCAGCGGGAAGGCACCGCCACGCCAGCGGCGCCCGAGGGCGGGCGCCGCTCACCGGCCTGCAGGGCCAGCCGCCTCCCGCGCGCCTCGCCTCGCGGCGCAGGGCCGCCGAGTCGGGCGCCGCCGTCTCGCGAGTCAGTCCCTGGCCGGTGCTGTAGGCTCGTGCGGCGTCGGCGCGCGCAGAGGTCGTTGGCACCGCGTCGATCCTTCAACCTTGAACCGATCGCGGCCCCGATGGTTCAATCTGAGATCCGTCGGGCCCAGTGGCGCTAACGCATCCCTCAGTGCTTCCGCTGCGCAGAAGTCAACCTTGAACGCCTTCGCTGGCGTCGCTGGTTCGCCAGCGCCGCGCGAAACTA
>CAUYUJ010001394.1:0-2500 GCA_963575745.1 Prorocentrum cordatum
GCGGAGTGGCGGAGCCATGTGGCTCGTGAGACCCATGGAACCTTCGGGTCTACTCTGGGGCGACGTTCCCTCAGGCGAGGCAGGGCCCCTGGGGGGCTCCCGTTTGCGCGTGCCCGTCGGTTGGCACCCCATATTGTCCCGGCCGCTCATGCGCATGAGCAAACGGGTTAAAACCTCTGGCAGGTGAACAAGGCCAGTGCAGCCCCCCACGGAGTCGGGTGAACACTGGGCTTGCGGGGTTTCCGCCGGCGGGGCAGCGAGTCGCTTGGAGACAAGCCCCTACCTGGTGGTGCCAGAAGTCCATGCGTCGAGCGGGGCTTGTCGTGCTTACAGCGGCATGACTTCTGCGCGCTTCAGCTCCTTCAGCTCTCGCCCTTCCTCGCCTCATCCTCCTTCTCCTCCTCCTTTTCCTCCTCCTCCTCCTTCTCCTCCGCCGCCGCTTTCTCCTCCTCCTCCATCTCTCCTCCTCCTCCTCCTCCTCTCCTCCTCCTCCTCCTCCTCGTCTTCCTCATCCTCCTCCTCCTCGTCCTCCTCCTCGTCCTCCCTCTCCTCCTCCTCCTCCTCCTCCTCCTCCTCCTCCTCCTCCTCCTCCTTCCCTTCATCCTCTTCCTCCTCCTCCTCCTCCTCCTCCTCGACCTCCTCGTTCTCCTCCCCCTCCTCCCTCCTCCGTGGCGGCCGATTCTGACGCCCCCTCACTCCTCCTCCTCCTCCTCCTCCTCCATCCTCGTCTCGTCTTCCTCATCGTCCTCCTCCTCGTCCTCCGCCTCCTCCCTCCTCCTCCTCTCCTCTTCTTCCTCCTCCTCCTCCCCCCCCGTTCCCCCTCCCCCATCCCCTCCTCCTCCTCTCTCTCTTCTTCCTCCTTCCACTTCCTCCTCTTTCCTCCTCTTTCCTCGTTCCCCTCCTCCTCCTCCTCCTCGTCCTCCTCTCCTCCTCCTCCTCCTCCTCCTCCTCTTTTCTTTCTCCCTTCTCCGCTGCCTCCTCCTCCTCCTTACTCCCTCCTTGTCCTCCTCCGCCTTCTCCTTTCTCCTTTTCCTCCTCCTCCTTCCTCCTCCTCCTCCTCCTCCTCCTCCGCGTCCTCTTCCTCCCCTGCCCCTCCCAAGGTGCTCTTTGCTCCTGCTCTTTGCTCTGGCCCGTTCTTGGTAGCCAAGCCGTGTTTGGCCGTCTGGGCCCTCCTCCTCCTCCTCCTCCTCCGCGTCCTCTTCCTCCCCTGCCCCTCCCAAGGTGCTCTTTGCTCCTGCTCTTTGCTCTGGCCCGTTCTTGGTAGCCAAGCCGTGTTTGGCCGTCTGGGCCACGCGAAGACCACCAGGGCTTGCGAATGCCTGTCTGATCGTCTGGGCCACGCGAAGGCTTGTCTGGGCGTCTGGGCCACGTAAAGTGTACGCGTGGTGTTGGCGGATGCGTCCGTGGGCCACGGAAGTGGACGGAAGGGGTGGAAATTGCCGGCGCCTGGTGGCGCCAGAAAACCAGCGGTGTGAGCTTTACTATCCAGGTATCCGTCGTCGTGTGGTGCTCCCTGTTCCGGCCCGTTTTCGGGAGCCAAGCCCTGTCTGGCCGTGTGGGCCACGCGTAGGCCAACGGGGCTCCCGCGGCGGTCCTGAAGACGCTCTCCTGGCCACATCCGAAGGGGGCCCCCCCTCATCCCCTCCTCCTCCTCCTCCTCCTCCTCCTCCTCCTCCTCCTCCTCCTCCTCCTCCTCCGCGCGCGCCAGCGGGTCGGGGCCCCCCTCTGCCGCCCGCGCCACGGGGCCCTCGCCCCGCCCCCTCCCTCGCCCTCCGCGGCCGCCGCCATGGCCTCGGGCGGCGCGACTGCGCCGCGCGCCCCACGCCCCCCGCGCACTGCAGCGGCGCGTCGCGCCCAGTACGCCCGCGCGGAGGGCAGGTCGGCGGCGCACCTCCTCCGCGCCTTCGCCGAGGTGCAGGGCCATCGAGGACAGGAGCTGTCGTTCCTCGCCCTCGCCCTGCGCCAGGCGCTGGAGTCTTCGCGAGGTGTCCATGGCGTGCGTGTGCCTCAAGATGGTGCGCGTGGTCATCCACCTGTTGCGGATCTTCCCCCAGTCGCGGGACTTCCGCCAGACGACCTTCCTGGTGCACATGCTCTTCCTCGCGATGGAGAGTGCGATCATCCACCGGTCGCGGAACTTCCCCCAGAAGCGGATCTTCCACCAGTGTGCCTTCAAGGTGCCCAGGTTCTTCCTCGCGATGTTGAGCGTGGTCATCCAGCTGGGCTGTCCCTTCCGAGGTTGTGTCAACTACCTCCAGCAGGTGCTCCAGATCCACGAGCTGTCGCTCTACCTACCGCGCCTCCTGCCCAGTCGGGTGCTCTTATGTCTACGCCTCGTCGTCGACGGCGTGTCAAAGGGGCGCCTGAGCCCAAGGAAGCGGAAGAGGTCGAACATGAGGTCAAAGATGGATCGATTCCCCATGAGCGCCGATCCTCCGTCCCATGCGATGCGGTCTCCGTTGGATCCTCACCACTTGTTTCTGGCGCGGGTTTAGCTGAG
>CAUYUJ010001394.1:7500-15000 GCA_963575745.1 Prorocentrum cordatum
CTCCTCCTCCTCTTTCTCCAATCCGAGGTCGTGGGCTCCCTCGACAAGAACACGACGATCAGCTTCTTCTTCGACGTCACGAACACGGGAGAGGGCCAGAAGCCCGGCACGGGCCAGCAGAAGCAGTCCTTCCTGCAATTCCAGACGTGCCCTCCCCCCGCTTCTCTTTCCCTCCCTCATCTTCCCACTCCTCCTCGTTCTCCGCCTTCCGAAGTCTCTCCCCCTCCTCGCGGTCCTCCTCGTCCTCGTCGTCGTCGTTGCCCTCCTCCTCCTCCTCCTCTTCCTCCTCCTCCTCTTCCCATTCTCCAATTTCCCATGCCCCTGCGCCCCTTCTTCTTCCTCCTCCAGTTCCTCCATGCTCTCCATATTGCTGACCCTCCACGGTCTCCTGTTCGCCCTCGCCGCAGGCGTCGCCGCTGCCATCTCCGTCCTCTCGCCGGCGCTGTCGTCGCCGTCCTTGCCGTTGCCGTCCTCGTCGGCGTCGTCCTACTCTCCTCGCCCTCCGCCCCTTTCTCCTCCCTCCGTCCTCGTTCCGTCCCTGGTGTCGGCCCCTCGCACTGCTCCCTCGCTCCCGCGACGGACCCGGGGTGAGGCATGCGGGGAGGGCAGGAGGAGGAGGAGGAGGAGGAGGAGGAGGAGGAGGAGGAGGAGGAGGAGGAGGAGGAGGAGGGAGGAGGAGAGGAGGGAGGAGGGAGGAGGAGGAGGAGGAGGAGGAGGAGGAGGAGGAGGAGGAGGAGGAGGAGGAGGCGGAGGAGGAGGAGGGGAGGAGGAGGAGGAGGAGGGGAGGGGGAGGGGGAGGGGGAGGGGGAGGAGGAGGAGGAGGAGGAGGAGGAGGAGAGCGCGCCTCCGAGGCGGGGCCGGATCCCGACCCCCCGTCGCGGAGCAGGCCGCCGCGACGCGCGGCGGGCCCACGGGTGGGCCTCTCGCCCTCCGCGGAAGCCGATGTGGTGGCCTACCCTTACGTCGGGCGGGTCCCCCCTACAGGGGGAAGTTCGACGAAAAACAAGAAATACTCAAAAAATACCCCCAAATGGTCAAAACATGCTCCCAAAATAGCCCCCGGACTGTTTTTGGATTCCGTTTTGACTATTTTTGGGGTATTCTTTTTATCTTCCGTCGAAAATCCCCCTGTCGGGGGGCACGCCCGACATAAGCCTGCCCCCTCGCCGCGCAGGGGGACGTCCCGCGCCGCCCCGGGGAAGGCACCTCCCGGCCACTGGCGCCCGCGTCGCAGCAGGCGGCCTGACCCCTCGCCGCGCAGGGGGCGAGGGCGCCGCCGAGGGGAAGGCACGTCCCGCGCCCTCGGCGCCGACGCCCGGGCCCCCGAGCTCGCCCCGTGCGATGGCCACGAGGCCTGCAGAGCGCCATCCGCGCCCGGGCAAGGGCACCTCCGGCCCGCAGGCTGGCAGCCGCCAGCGCCTTGCCCGATCCGTGGCCTAGCCCCTCGTCACGTGGGGGTCGCGAGCCCCACCGGGGGCTCTGTTCCTCGTCCAGAAACGCCTGGCTTCCGCCTCGGGGTGCTCTGCCAGCCACAGCAGCTCCCCCAGTGAGCACTGTACGCCATGAGGGCGGCTGGCGGTCCTGGCGCTTGACGGTCCTGGCCCCAGTCCAGGGGACAGCACATCCCCGGCCACCCGGGGCGATACAACACCAACTCCTCGCCCCTCCCCCCTCCTCCCTCCTCCCTCCTCCCTCCCCCCTCCTCCATCTTCCGCCCTCCTCCTCCTCCTCCTCCTCGTCCTCCTCCTCCTCCTCCTCCTCCTTGTCCTCCTCCTCCTCCTCCTCCTCCTCCTCCCCCTCCTCCTCGGCCACGAGGCTGACGACGCGTCGACCTGGCCGACGCAGCGCGGACGGGCGAAGCCGGCGGGCCCCTGTGCTCTGTCCTGGAGCCACCGCGCCCAGCCGCGCCAGGTCGCAGTCCACCGTCTCCGAGCACGGGGCAAGCCTGCCCAAGGCCGTCGCCGTCGTGGCGCAACGGCGGCCTCACCATGGCCGCAGACGAGGAAGACCCGGCCCTCGTCGCAGCGCCTGCCCCCGGCCCAGGGCAATGCACGCCGCTGCCCTGGCCACTCGGGGCAAACGAGTGCCAGCACCACGAGCTGGGGCGTCCTGGCACTTCCTTTCGAGACTGCACCGAGCTCCACGTGGGGAGGCGGATGACGGCGTCGGCTCAGCCGACGCAGCCGAGCCCGCCTGCACCACGTCGGTCACGTCGGGCATTTTGTCGGAGGCTGCCCTCAACTCCCTGTGGCAGTCCGTGCGGGGAACCCGCCCGCTCCCATCCGACGCGGTGCCTGACGTACGCGCGCGCGCGGTCCTCGACCCACGTGCCAGCGGCTTCTGCCCGACTTCAGCGACTCGCCCCCCTCAGCGCAAAGGGGGTCTCCGCTTCCTCAGGCCGGGGAAGCGCACCAGGGGACGGACGCCGTCCGGGAAGACGAGCTGGCCCTCGCAGCAGGACTCGCTCCCCGTCCAGGGGGATGCACGAAGAGGAGGAGGAGGAGGAGGAGGAGGAGGAGGAGGAGGAGGAGGAGGAGGAGGAGGAGGAGGAGGAGGAGAGGAGGAGGGAGGAGGAGGAGGAGGAGGAGGAGGAGGAGGAGGAGGAGGAGGAGGAGGAGGAGGAGGAGGAGGAGGAGGCGGAGGAGGAGGAGGAGGAGGAGGAGAGGAAGGAGGGGAGGAGGAGGAGGAGGAGGAGGAGTGCGGAGAGGAGGAGGAGGAGGAGGAGGAGACGCCGTCCAGGAAGACGAGCTGGCCCTCGCAGCAGGACTCGTCCCCGGTCTAGGGGGATGCACACCCCCGGCCACCCGGGGAGAACGGCTGGTCGGGGCCAGCAGGCCCCTGCGCGCTTCCTTGACTTCACCGCGCCCAGCCGCGCCAGGTCGCAGTCCACCACCTCCGAGCACGGGGCAAGCCGGGCCACGGCCGCCCCCCCCCCCCCCCCCCGCGGAGCAGCGGCTGCCCCGCCAGGACCGACGACGAGGAAGAGCTGGCCCAGGTCGCAGTCCTCGCCCCCGGCCCAGGGGGATGCACGTCCCCGGCCGCCCGGGGGCAGTCGATCCGCAGCTTCACAGGCTGGGGCGTCCTGGCTCTGCTTCTCGGCACTGCATCTGGCTCCGCATGGGGAGGAGGGGCAAGGCGTCAACTTGGCCAGCGTGGCCGCGCCGGCCTGCGCGTCGTTGGCCGCGTCGGGCAAGTTGTCGGGGGCTGCCCGCCATTCCCTGGCACCGAGCGTGTGGGCACCCCTGCTGGCCCCCCCCCTTCTCCCAGTCGACGCGGAAGCCGCGCTTCGTGTGCGCCGCCCAGGGCCAGTTGGCGCCGACCCTGGCCCCAGTCCAGTGGGATGCACCTCCCTGGCCACCTGGGGCAGTGCACCTCCGACGCCACGATCGGGGCCCCCGCTTGCAGCGCCCAAGAAGACTCCAGACTTCGGGTGCCTCTGGTCCGTGGCGAGCTTGATGGCCGTCCTCTGCGCTGCAAGCGCCTGCGTGCGCTCTGACTGCCCAGGGCACGTTGCCTTCAGCCCTCTGACTCGGCCCCCACCGATGCAGAACTGCGCACGCGTTTTGCAAATCGTGAACTGGGCCAAAGACAACTGGCTTGTGCCCAAGCTCCTCACAGAACATACGCAGGGCACACGTGACTGGTGGCCTCGTAGCTTCAACAGCTTCAGCCGAAGAGCCGGTCACATGAACGAAGGCAGGATGATCTCGAAAGAGCACATCCGCATGCCAACTCTCGACCAGTGTGTGTTCACAGTGCCTGCGCTTGGCCTTGGTACGGAGACTTCGGACTGCATGGCCTGGTCTCGCCACCGCGTTACACTGCCGCCACCTCCACTCGCGTGGTGCCTTTGGGTCGGGGCTGTGCCACGGCTCGTGGTCCAGGTCTGCTGCCTCCACCATCGGTTCCTTGTGGTCCTTGGCCAACGCCTTGGTCTCCAGCTTCTGCGCCCACTCCGCCATGGCGCTGCGCCAACTGGCCCAGCGTCGCCGCAGCGCCCGCGGCATTCTCGAGCCTGTACTCGCAGTCCCGCGCAGAACTCTCGGCCAGAAGCACGTCGTCTCTGCCCAGGCCTGCGAGGAAATCCGCCCACTGGTTGCCGAGCCAGTCGACGAGGGCGCGACACTTGTCCACAGCCTGGTCGTAGGACAAGCGCGACCCCTGCCGCGCGCACCTGGGCTTCGGCTTGCTCCCGCACATGTTCTGGATCTGTCGCCGCAGTCCCGCGTGCTTGGCCTTCGGGCCTGCGTTGCGCTTCCAGCCCTTCTTGGATTCGCCAGCCAGGGAGAGGTGCTCCGTGACCACCACGGCGGGGACAGCAGCCACCTTCAGCGCCTGCGCCGCCGCAGACCTTTCCGCATAAGGTACAGTCTGGTTGCGCCCCGGCGCACCGCCATATCTTGCTCTACACGGCCAGCCGTCTTGGTCCAGCCCCACCACGGCCCACCCGCAACACACGACGCCCCCATTTCCTTGTGCGTGGCCGATAAACTTTTGGATCTGCTGCGCCTCCACCTTCACCTTGCTGCCTGATATCTTCCACATGGCTGTCGAGGCCCCAGTAGAGAACGCAGTCGGGTCGTCCAACGGTGGAGGTATGTTGGGGATGGTAGGCAGCATCGTCGCAAACCCGAAGTAGTCATAGCAGGCCTCGCCGTGTCCCTGGTCCCGCGCCTTCTGTCCGAGCCGTCGCCGCTGTAGCTTCGCCTTCTCAGGCAGGTCCACCTCCTCATCCTCCGCCAACTCGTCACACTCGTGCCACAGGTGGCCGCGCGATGCACGCGGCGCCGTGCACCACGGGCAATCTGCCCTCGCCTGAAGTCCTCGCTGCTGGCTCGTGGCGGGCGCCATGAGAGGGCCCCTGACCGCGCCGCCCTCGCCGCTCCTTGCTGCTGGGGCGGGGGTGACGAGATGCCTCCACGCATGGCCCCATGCCACTGGTGCTCGGTCCCAGTCGCTTCAGGGGCATGGTCCAGCATCCGACTGTGTTGCCACTGCCTGACCCCTTCAATGACCAGGTCGCGCACTTCCTTAGGCGGCGCCGTCAACGGCGCGATCACTACACCTTCTCTGGACTTGATGTGGGTTGGGCTGACCAACTCCCAACCAATGCGAGCCAGTCGTCAAAGCAGCGAGAGGTCTGCACCACGCCCACGACGGGTTCTCAGACAGCCGTGCTGTGACCCCTGACCATGCGTGCCAGAGGTCAGCACCTGGTGACCTGCCTCCCCGCTGCCGAGCCGCATGGCGCTCCACCAGGTCGGCCGCCGCATCGTGCATCGGATCCACGAACTCCTGCCTCCGCGTAGCCTGGTGGCGCGTCGACGGTCTCCCCCCTCCGGGGGCACCCGGCCACAGTCCCCGCCAGGCTGCGCCACTTGACCGTCGCGGCGCCTGGCGCTTCAGACGCGCCGCCTCCGCGGCCCGCCGGTGCAACTGGACACCTTGGCCCGCCGAAGCAAAGTTGCCTTGGCGCGACTGTCACCCCTGGGCATCTTCGGCTTCGGCGCGCGATCCACAGCACCTCTGAGACGACGCTTCTCGATGGTCCTCTTCGCCCGGCTGCCATCGCATTCGCGCCCCGAGTCGCGCGCGTGCTGCCTCGCAGCCGTGCCCGGGCGCTGGAAGCACTTCTCCCAGGCCTTCTGCGCTACAGCCGGCGTGACAACGAAATGCGACTTCTTCGCCTGGACGAGCAGGCCCAGCTCCTTGGTCCGCTTGCACAAATGGATGGTCGCCTTCCACGCGTCACCAGCACACTTAGGGTCACGGCCTACCCGCTGCAAGGACGTGTCATCCATCAGGGCCCTCGGCTGCGCAGTCCTATAGATCCTCTGCGTATCCTTCGAGCTTCGGTACAACAGCACTCCGAGCAACGTGTTGGCATGACTGCATGCCGCTTGGGTGCCTTGGGATACCTGCACGGTGCTGGAGTGACTTCTAAAGGCCCGAATGCATCGTGGTTGCGAATTCTGCATCATCAAGCACCACCGCAAACGTAGTGGATATCCAACCGCCCGAGCCTCACAAAGAAGGGCCGCATGCCGAATCGTTCCGTAACACTTGGCCGTGTCCGTCAGCATTGTAATCGCATTTTTATCGGTCATCCTGACGATCGCGGCTGCCCCGTTCAGGTCCAACGCGCTGTCAGACGAGGTGCGACCACTGCCACTTCCCCAGAACACCATCCTGGTGCTGCTGCTCCCACTGCGCCGAAACGTTCCTCCGCGCTCGACCCCGCCACCTTGCAGGGCAATCAATCGGTGTCCGCCCTCTGGTCTGCCAAGACGTACCATGTCCGAAGCCACTTAATTTTGCGGCCAGGTCCCCAACTCCTCACACTTGCTGAACGCCACCGCAACACACTCCAAGACAACCTTCGGTAACCTCTGGAACTTCTTCGGGTGCGCACGGAAAGGGCCCGGCGCCGCCTCGTCAGGAAATTTCCCAGCAGCGGCCCGCATATCAGCAGCCGTAAGAGGAGGAAGCGTCGCCCACTCAGCGAAATCAGGCGGCCTGTCCAGCAACTTGTCCTCATGTTCCATCCAGATGTCCATCCATCCCTGGAGACACGTCTCCACTCGCTCATGAGGCTGGACTCCATCGCCCGCGTCAGCCACTTCTTGGAGCTCCGTAACCTTGGACATCTTGAAAGCAGCGCCATCCCCTCCACGAAATGCTTTCTGCAGCCACGACTTCCAACCGTCGCGGCCCCGCTTCTGCTTCTCCAGGGCCTTGGCATGGGCTTGCACCAGCACCTTGTCCACCTGCGCCTCGAATCCTGGCATCACCAACACTCGATAGCCATATTCCAGTTTGCTTCAGGCCTCTTGGGACAAGTACTTCCACGTGGAATGGGCTCTGGCCATCGCGTCCACCAGGTCCGTGAACTCCCACAAGCGATTGCACAACTTGTCTTGTGCTGCACCATCGTCCTTACTCACCGACTGGATCACGAAGTTTCCATTGACCTCAGAGGTCGCATCCACCTCGAACGTGGTTGCCAGGCTGCATCCTCGGGTGTCCCATGACCCGCATGCGGCTCAATCTTCGGCACTTCCAGTCGCTTCTTTGCCCGACAGGGTGTCGGGTCCACCTGGATTCAGTCCGCCACTCTCTCCCCAACGATGTCGTTCAGGCTCGGCAACCTCCTGCTGGAGCCCTTGCATCAGCTGGAGCCCTTGCATCAGAACATCCCAGGACCACGTAAGCTCGTCCACGTCCTTGAGGCTCGCGAAATCGTATGCAAGCTCGTTCCATCCACTTGTTGGCCTCGCACACCCTGGCTTAGCGCGAGCATGCAGAGGCCTGGGTTCCACTATAACTTGTAACGCCACAGCTCCTCCTCGTGGCCCTTCGCCTGCATCGAGACCGGAAGGTGCGGGAACGTCGTGGTCAACCCACTCGCGCTGGCGCTGCTTGTGCGCACGGTGAAGGCCAAGGGCGCGACGAAGTAGTCCAGAGTGCGTCCAGGGATCGACGTCAAGCGAGTCGGTCTGG
>CAUYUJ010001394.1:27500-37500 GCA_963575745.1 Prorocentrum cordatum
TCGATACTTTCAGCATTGCAACCTGGCACGTTCCCTGGCACGTTCCGTGGCGCGCCCCGTGGCGATTCCCTCTGGCACGTCGCGCGGCGCGTCCCCTGGCACGTCCCGTGGCACGTCCACTGCGCACGTTCCGAGGCGCGTCCCCTTGGCACGTCTTGCGGTGCGTGCCCATGGCACGTCCCCTGGCACGCCGCCTGGCGCGTCCCTTGGGAAGTTCCGCGGCGTGTCCTCCTGGCATGGCCCCCTGTCAATTAGCTGTGGGGCAGCCACTATGTGCTCAGGAGCTCGAGCTTAAGATCCAGATCATCTCGGTCAGGACTCGGATGCAAAAGGAGGACTCGATCCACAACGCTATAGAGCACAATCGCTGCATGGTACATCGCAATTCAGCACGGCGCAGCACAGCACAGCCCTCCGCACGGTACATCAAGATCGATACTTTTTGGACTGCGGGCTCGCGAAGCAAGTCGAAAGCCGTCCGAACACTAGCCGGGCCCCGACTAGGCAGAAAGAAAAGAGAGGGGCAAGCGAAGCGAGCGAGCGGGCAGCCACTCAGAAGGAGGACAAGGAACGGCACTCCCAACCCGGTGGCGTGGAAATCCCGGTGGCGACCATCAAGTAGGCGCAGCCAAAATGGCGCGGCGGCGCGACTATGAACACGCAGAGGTCGATCACCCGGTGTGAGTCGGCATAAGGCCTGACAAAAACGAGCAGTTCCGACAGGCACTCAAGGACCACATCCTTGCCGTAGGTGACACAACAGCATCGTGTCAGCGCCGGAGTGAAGAGGGGGCAGCCTCGTCACAGATAGGACTGCAAACGGCAGATCCTCTTGTATGTACACCCAGTGGCACAGGTCAAAAGTGAAATCCGTGTAGGAGAAAGCAGCCGACGGGCGCCCAGAGCCACACATGCCGAAGTCCATGCACCGAAGAGGACGGCAGCGTAGCGAGACCCCACGGAACCCAAACGGTCACCAGTGGAGGCTGACACCAAGCAGGAGCAGGCCAGGGGCCACCTGACCGCCCATCCCCAGTGTGGTCCTTGCATGGAATTCGAAGCGAGACCTCACTGAACCCTCCCGGTCACCAGTAGAGGCCGACACCAGCCAGGAGCAGGTCAGGGGCCAGCTGACCGCCCGTTCCCAGTGTGAACCTTGCATGGAAGTCAGGCTGTCAGAGCACCATCAGACAGCGGTATTGGCGGCAACCCCGGCCGCGTGGGATAAACCCGGTGAAACGAGGGAGAGGAGGGGAAGTGCACGCCAGGCACGGTAGGCAACCCGTTGTGGCAGCTAACCGCTGCGGCAAGAGGAAGCAGGACACACGAGCATCGGAGCCCGGAGCCCACTGAACCCTTTCGGCCATCAGCAGGGGGGGGGGGCGCCGGCCTAAGGCAGCCAGTAGGCACCGCACCACCCAGTCCCGGTGTAATATTTGATTTCAGTGCTTGTTGCCGAGCTGCTTGTCTCGGTGGTGTGGGACCGTGACGTGCTGCCCGAGCCTGTGGTGCTCGACCCATGTGTGCGTGTGTGTGTGTGTGTGTGTGTGTCGGTGGCGTGCTGCTAGTCCCACTGGTGCTCGTAGCCGTGCTGCGTGACTCAGTTGTGCTCGTCAACGACGTGCTGCTCGACCTCGTTGTGATTGAGCCCGTGGTGCTAGACCCCGTGATGCTAGTCGGCGTCGTGCTGCACGTCTGGCTGGTGCTCGTTTCCGCGCTGCTAGTCCCAGTTGTGCACGTCCGACGTGCTACTCGACCCCATTGTACTGGAGCCATCGGTGCTCGTCGACGTCGCGTTACTGTCCAGTGGTGCTTGTTGTCGATCTGCTTGCTGGGTGGTGCAGGTCAGCGGTCTGCTGATCGACCCCGTTGTGCTGGAGCCCGTGGTGCACGACCTTGTTGTGCTCGTCAGGGACGTGCTGCTCGACTCACTGGTGCTTGTCGCCGAGCTGCTTGTCGCAGTTGTGCGCGTCGGCGACGTGCTGCTCGATCCCTTAGTGCAAGACCCGTGGTGCACTTCGTCGACGTGCTGCTAGTTCCGCTGGTCCCCGTTGCCATGCTGCTTGTCACGGTGGTGCTGGTCAGCGACGTGCTACTCGACTCCGTGGGGTGGATCCTGTGGTGCTGCACCCAGTTGTGCTCGACATCAAGATCGATACGCTTAGCATTGCATTTGCCCGTCGCCCACTCAGGTGTCTTTACAAACGTCGCCATGCCTTACATTGCTATATTCCTTTTCTGGGCTCGTGGGTCCATGAGGTTTTCGCGGAAAGGGCTCTGGCTTTGTTTCCTTTTTTTAGTGTGGAAATCTGTCCCCGGTGCCAAGTGCGAGGTCGAAGAGGGCCGGCGGATTAGAATTTGAGTATGTCGCGAGCGAAACGCTGTTTTTTTTCTGGAAAAGGCATGGGCCCAGGGTTCTTTTTTAGATGATTCCTTCCCCGGCTTTGACTTGCGCAGAGCTGGCGAAATTCATCTTTGATAAACAACGAGGTCGCGTAGGGCAGGCGAACTACAAAGTTGAGGATGTCCCGAGCGAAACGTTGGTTTATGAAATCCCGATCGATATGTCAAATCAACATTTTCGTTTGTTGCGGATGTCTCGAGCGAAACGCTTGTGTTGCATAATGTGTTGAGGATGTGTAGCGCGAGATGCTTGTTTTGTGTTATAGATTGTTCCTCTCCTGGGGGCCAGAATTTAGAAGATGTCACAGGTGAATTACTTGCTTTCACGTGCCCAGGTCTTGAGGATGTCTCGAGCGAGACGCTGTGTTTCACTTGTCCTGATTAGCCAGGCAGATGTCTAGCATGAGGATTTGTTGGGGATGTCTAGAGCGAGACGCTTGGTTTCACGTGTCCAGGTCGCCCAGGTGGATGTGTAGCATGAGGATGTGTAGAGAACGTCTCGACCGAAATGCTCGTTTTCACTTGCCCAGGTCGCCCAGGCGGATGTCTAACATGAAGATGTGCTCAGGATGTTCCGAGCGAAACGCTTGTTTTCACGTGTCCAGGTCGCCTAGGCGGATGTCTAGCATGAGGAGGTGTCGAGATTGTCTCGAGAGAAGCGCTTGTTTTCACGTGCCCAGGTCGCCCAGACGGATGTCTAACATGAAGATGTATTAAGGATGTCTCGAGCGAACCGCTTGTTTTCGCGTGTCCAGGTCGCCCAGGCGGATGTCTAACATGAGGATGTGTTGAGGATGTGTCGATCAAAACGCTTGTTTTCACGTGTCCATGTCGCCCAGTCGGATGTGTCACACGAGAATTTGGGCAGGATGTCTCGAGCGACACGCTTGTTTTCACGCGTCCAGGTCGCCCAGGCGGATGTCTAGCATGAGGCTGTGTTGAGGATGTGTTGAGCGAGATGCTTGGTTTCACGTGTCCAGGTCGCCCAGGCAAATGTCTAGCATGAGGAGGTGTTGAGAACGTCTCGAACGAGACGCTTGGTTTCGCGTGTCCAGGTCGCCCAGGCGGATGTCTAACATGAGGGTTTGTTGAGCATGTCTCGAGCGAAACGCTTGTCGCAGTGGAATGCGTCGCAGTCCAACCCCGCCCGTCCGTGGGGCGTCCCCGTGCGCCCTGGCGCGCCCCCTGGCGCGTCCCTTGCGACGTTCTGGCGTGACGTGCCCTGGCGTGTCCCCTGGCACGCCACTCGGCGTGGCACGTTTCCTGGCTCGTCCTCTGTCGCGTTTCCTGGCTCGCGTCCAGGCGTTTCCCCTGCCCGTGCGGTGGCGCGCCCCGTGCAACGTCCCTCGGCATGACGTCCTCTGGCCGCCCCATGGCACGCGCCTTGGCACGTCCCGTGGCAGGTCTCTGACACGTCCAGGGCATGTCCCCTGATACGTCCCCTGAAACGTCCCCTGGCGCATCCCTCAGTGCGCCCCTTGGCACATCCTGTGGCGCGTCCGTAAGCCTGTGCCCCGTGTCGTGTCGTTCCTTTTCGGAGCGGAGTCGGATTTTGAGGTCGAGGTGATTGAACGTCCTCCACGTTTCCGCTTCAACTAGCTGTGGGGCGGCTAATATGTGCTCAGGCAGTTCGAGGTTATGATCCAGATCAGTTCGGTCAGGATTCGGATGCAAAGGAGGACTCGATCCACAACGCTATAGAGCACACTCGTGGCATGGCACATCGCAATTAAGCACGGCGCAGCACAGCACAGCCTTGGGCACTGTACAGCAAGACCAGTACACTTGGCATTGCATGTGCCCGTCGCCCAATCAGGTGTCTTGAAGACGTTGCCGTGCTTCACATGTATATTTTCCTTTCCGGGTTCTTGGGTCGATCATGCTTGTTGAAATTCCGATCGGTAACGCAAATGGTAAAGCAAACCTTTTCATGTGTTGCGGATGTCTCGAACGAAACGCTTGTTTTGCAGGCTTTGTTCAGGATGTCTCGAGCGAGCCGTTTGTTTTGTGCTATAGATCGTTCCTCTCCTGGGGACCAGAATTCAGAGGATGTCTTAGGTGAAATGCTTCTTTTCACGTGCCCAGGTCTTGAGGACGTCTCGAGCGAGGCGCTTGGTTTCACGCCTCCAGGATGTCCAGGCAGATGTCTAGCATGAGGATTTGTTGATGATGTCTAGAGCGAGACTCTTGGTTTCACGTGTCCAGGTCGTCCAGGCGGATGTGCAACATGAGGGTTTGGGCAGGACCTCTCGAGCGAAACGCTTGTTTTCACGTGTCCATGTCGCCCAGGCGGATGTCTAGCATGAGGATGTGTCGAGGATTTGTGGAGCGAAACGGTTTGGTTTCACGTGTCCAGGTCGCTCAGGCAGATGTCTAGCATGAGGATGTGTTAAGGATGTCTCGAGCGATACGCTTGTTTTCGCGTGTCCAGGTCCCCCAGGCGGATGACTAGCATGAGGATGTATTGAGAAGGTCTCTAGCGAAACGCTTGCTTTCACGTGCCCAGGTCGCCTGGACAGATGTCTAACGTGATGATGTGTTGAGGATGCCTCGAGAGACGCTTGTTGTCACGTGTCCATGTCGCCCAGGCGGATGTCTAGCATGAGGCTGTGTTGAGGATGTGTTGAGCGAATCGCATGTTTTCACGCGTCCAGGTCGTCCAGGCGGATGTCTAACATGAAGATGTTCGGGGTATGTCTCGAGCGACCCGCTCGTTTTCACGCGTCCGGGCGCCCAGGCGGGTGTCTAGCATGAGGAGGTGTTGAGAACGTCTCGAACGAGACGCTTGGTTTCGCGTGTCCAGGTCGCCCAGGCAGATGTCTAACATGAGGGTTTGTTGAGCATGTCTCGAGCGAAACGCTTGTCGCAGTGGAATGCGTCGCAGTCCAACCCTACCCGTCCGTGGGGCGTCCCCTGGCTCGCTGGCGCGTCCCCGTGCGCCCTGGCGCGTCCCCTGGCGCGTCCCTTGCGACGTTCTGGCGTGACGTGCCCTGGCGTGTCCCCTGGCACGCCACTCGGCGTGGCACGTTTCCTGGCTCGTCCTCTGTCGCGTTTTCTGGCTCGTGTCCAGGCGTTTCCCCTGCCCGTTCGGTGGCGCGCCCCGTGCAACGTCCCTCGGCATGACGTCCTCTGGCCGCCCCATGGCACGCGCCTTGGCACGTCCCGTGGCAGGTCCCTGACACGTCCAGGGCATGTCCCCTGATACGTACAGTGAACCGTCCCGTGGCGCATCCCCTATTGCGCCCCTTGGCCCATCCTGTGGCGCGTCCGTAAGCCTGTGCCCCGTGTCGTGTCGTTCCTTTTCGGAGCGGAGTCGGATTTTGAGGTCGAGGTGATTGAACTTCCTCCACGTTTCCGCTTCAACTAGCTGTGGGGCGGCTAATATGTGCTCAGGCAGTTCGAGGTTATGATCCAGATCGGTTCGGTCAGGATTCGGATGCAAAGGAGGACTCGATCCACAACGCTATAGAGCACAATCGCAGCATGGTACATCGCAGTTCAGCACGGCGCAGCACAGCACAGCCCTGGGCACGGTACAGCAAGACCGATACTGTTAGCATTGCAATTGCCAGTCGCCCAATCAGGTGTCTTGAACACGTTGCCATGCCTCACAGTTCCATATCCCTTTCCGGATTCGCGGGCCGATTCTTTTTTTTTTGTTGTGTTTGTTTGTGTGTGTGTATGTATGTGTGTGGTTGGTTGGTTGGTTGGGTGGGTGGGTGGATGGGTGGGTGGGTGGGTGGTTGTGAATGTGTGTGTGTGTGTGTCCTCTCTTTCGGGGGAGGAGAGTGAGTGAGTGAGTGAGTGAGTGAGTGAGTGAGTGTGTGTGTGTGTGTGCGCGTGGGCTCGTTTCCGGGCATCCGCACTGGCCTTTTGGCCTCACTTTTGCCGTCTCTCAGCGCAGCCACCACCGGGCCGCCGCATCCGTGCGCGCCCCCCCCGCGCCCCGCCGGGACGCCGCCAGCGCTGGGACGCGGGCTGCTGCCGCCCCGCCCGCTGGGGGCTACCCGCGGGCGGGGCGCTCCTCTCCCCTCCCCTCCGTCCCCTCCCCCCCCCCTCTTCCCTCCCTCCCCTCCCTTCCCCTCCCTCCCCCCCCCCCTTCCCTCCCCCCCCCGCCCTCTTCCCTCCCTCCCCCTTCCCCTCCCCTCCCTCCCCCCCCCCCTCGCCCTCTTCCCTCCCGCCTCGCGCGCCGCCACGCCGCCCGCCGCGCTGCCGCTCCCGGCGAGCAGCTTTGGTGCGGCCCCGCCGCGGCCGCGGAGCCTGGGCCGCAGCATCACCTCCTCCTCCTCCTCCTCCTCCCTCCTCCTCCTCCTCCTCCTCCTCGTCCTCCTCCTCCTCCTCCTCCTCCTCCTCCTCCTCTCCCCGACGCCGTCGGTGCACCTGGTGGACACAGCATTTTGCTGCCGGTGGTCCTCGGACTCCCGCACTGGTTCCTACCTGCTCGCCGCAGTCGCTGCGCCCTGGCGGCGCCCGCGGGTTTCGCCACCTACCAAACCACCCCAACCTAACCCGAAGGCCTCAATTTGCCCTCCATTTCTAGTGGGGGGGGGATCGGGGAACATTGAACAAAACACGTATGGAACCCATACCCCCCCCAACCCGAAATTCGGGTCTTCGGGTTGGGTTGGGGTGGTCTGGTAGGTAGTCAGTGGACAGCATTTTGCTGCTGGTGGTCCTCGGACTCCCGGACTGGTTCCTACTTGCTCGCCGCAGTCGCTGCGCCCTGGCAGCGCCCGTGGGTGCGCCCTGGCCTCGGCCCCCGGCTGCTGCCACGGTGACCGCTGCCTCGATTGGCCGCTCAGGCTCGCTCGACGCGGAAGTTTTCCTTGTCTGAGCGCTTTCCCCTCCCCCTCCTCCCGCGCGGCCGCCCTCGTCTTCTTCCCCCCTTTTTGCACGTCGGCCAATCAGCCTTTCGCCTGCCCCGAATAGCCACGCGCTGGAACGAATTGCCTCTTCCTCGCCGCCGACGGAAAGAGTGCGTGTGTGCGTGTGTGCGTGTGGGCCTGAGTTGTTGAGCTGCCCGTCTGCAATAAACGCGCGCGTCCGCCGCTTCTGCTTTTCCCCGCCCTCTCGTTGCCCGCAGGGCCGCGACGCCAAAACATATCTCTGTGTGTGTGAGAGTGTGTCTGCGTGTGCGTGTGCGTGTGCGTGTGTGGGTTTGTGGGTGTGGGCTTCCCGAGCTTTTCAGGCCCTGGGTGTGTTCCGACAACCGCGCCTTGTCGAGAGCTTTGCAGGGACGCCAGGATCATCCTGGACGCCTCTTCTAGTCCGACATACGGGTTTCCCGCCACAGCCAAAGAGACCGCCCAGAGTTCAAGGAATGGCCAGCATTGGCAGGTTCTTGGCCGTTCTGGTCTCTGGAAGTCCCTCGAGGTCGCTAGAGGTGAGAGCCCAGGAGGTCTGTGGAGGCCTCTGGAGGCCTCCGCAGGTGGAAGATGGACCAGAGCGCCCAAAAGCCTAGACTGGATTCTTCAGGAGGAGGCAGAGGATGTTGATGGTGATGATGATGATGATGATGATGATGATGATGATGATGATGATGATGATGATGATGCTGATGCTGATGCTGATGCTGATGCTGATGCTGATGCTGATGCTGCTGATGATGATGATGATGATGATGATGATGATGATGATGATGCTGAGAGAATGAAGAGTAATACGAAGGATGTTCATGGTTATTGTATTGAGAAGAAGGCATGATGAAGAGGAGTAGGAGGAGGACGAAGAGGTAGGAGGGAGGATATCGATGACGACGATAACGAGGACGTTGACGATCGTGGTGGCGATGATGACAGCGGTGATGATGACTACAACGATGAGGATGGCCATGATTATGACCACGATGATTACCATGATGACGTTGATTGTGATGATGACGATGGTTATGATGGGGAGGAGGAAACGGATCGATGCCGATGGCGATGTCGACGACGATGCCGGTGCTGGCGAAGATGATGATGATGATGATGATGATGATGATGATGATGATGATGATGATGATGATGATGATGATGAGGATGATGATGATGATGACGGTGGTGGTGATGATGATAATGATCATGCTGATGCTGCTGATGATGATGGTGGTGATGGTTGTGGTGGTGGTGGTGATGTTGATGGTGATGGTGATGGGGATGGGGATAATGATGATGATGCTGCTGATGATGATGCTGATGGTGATGATGATGATGTTGATGCTGATGGTCATGATGGTGATGATGATGCTGGTGATGATAACGATGATGCTGCTGATGCTGATGATGATGCTGATGATGCTGTTGGTGATGACGGCTATGAAGATGATGATGACGATGATGCTGATGATGTTGATGATGATGGTGATGGTGCTGCTGCGACGATTGCTGGTAATGAAAGTGGTGCTGCTAAGGATGACGGCGATGTCCATGTCGACGACGATCATGATGCCGATGATGATGATGATGATGATGATGATGATGATGATGATGATGATGATGATGATGATGATGATGATGATGACGACGAGAATGGCGATGATGTGGATTCTGATTCTGAGGGTCCTGGTGATGTTACTGCTGCTGCTGATGATGATACTGATCATGCTAATGCTGATGATGGTGATGGCGATGATGGTGATGCCGACGATGATGATGATGTTGGTGATGATGCTGATGATGCTGATGATGATGATGATGATGATGATGATGATGATGGGTGATGGTGGTGACGGTGATGGTGATGGTGATGGTTATGATGATCATGATGCTGTCAAGTATGGTTGTGACGGTACTGGTACGTACATTTGCTGCTTCGTCTGTTGAGAATGACGATGATGCCGGATGCCGATGTTGATTATGATGATGATGATGATGATTATGATGATGTTGCTGAATATGAGTAGGTTGATTGTGAGGATGCTGACGCTGCTGCTGCTGATGATGCTGATGATCATGATGATTATGATGGCGATGACGATTACGATGCCGGCGACGCCGACGACGATGATGTTGCTGCTGATGATGATGCTGGTTGCGAGGATGATGCTGGTAATGATGATGATGATGACGATAATGATGATGATGCTGCTAATGATCATGCTGCTGCTTATGATGATGCTGATGATGGTGATGATGATGATGCTAGTGATGATGCTAGTGATGATGATGGTGACGCTGATGATGAGGATGATGATAGTGTTGATGATGATGATGATGCTGCTGCTGCGGATGCTAATGCTAATGCTGATGATGATGATGCTGATGATGTTGATGATGACAACAACGACGCCGACTACGACAATGAGGATGACGATTATGATGCTGATGTTGACGATGTTGATGAAGGTGATGATGCTGCTGATGATGAAGATGATGATTATGCTGATGATGCTGATGCTGCTGATGCTGATGATGATGATACTCATGCGGATTATGAAGTTGATGATGGTGATGACTATGATGGAACTGATGCTGACGATGATGAGGATGCTGATGACGATGATGATGCTGATGCTGATGCTGATGCTGATGATGATGCTGATGCTGATTCTGATGATGACGATGATGATGCTGATGCTGATGCTGATGCTGATTCCGATGATGATGACGATGATGAT
>CAUYUJ010001394.1:42500-57500 GCA_963575745.1 Prorocentrum cordatum
GGCCTCATCTGCCCAGACTAGAGCGGAGCCCGAGACTGCCGAGGCAGGGACCAGCTGAGCTCGCAGCTGCTCCACCGCGCCGAAGGAGCACTGCCACAAGCGGTGGAAGATACTGTTTGGTGTTTGCCGACAAAGAGGATAGAGCTCGTCAACCTGATACCCACACGCTAGGGCTTTGTCCGCAGTCCAGATAGCCTCACACGAGCAGGCCCTGATCCACCTTCTCTGCGCGGGGGTGATTTTTTACTGTTAATGGCAGCTTTGGGGACATCAAGGCAAACCCTGCAATCCATGTCCCATTTACCCCCCAAGTCCCTCTCGAGGCTCCTGTGAGAGGCACTCTTACAAAGGGTCTCCATGAGGCTGGGGGGAGTCAGGCCTGAACTGAAAGTACAACCACGATTGTCCGTAATCGTAATGTAGTTGTCCATGACCCAGCCTAGGCGCACAAGCGTGAGCCGAAGCGCCGAGAGGGGGCCACGAACAGTGGGCCAAGTAAAATAAGGAAGGGCAACAACAGACTGCCAACTGCATCTTAACTCAGGATGCTGAATGGAGAAAGGATGAACGCGAGTCTGGGCCAACCATATCTCTTTGCCCAGGAGATGAAGGAGGAGGTGGAGGTGGAGGAGGAAGAGGAAGTAGGAACGGGGGAAGAGAGAGGAGGGGAATATAATGAGGGATGATGATGATGATGATGATGATGATGATGATGATGATGATGATGATGATGATGATGATGATGATGATGATGATGATGATGATGATGATGATGATGATCATGATGAGGAGGAGGAGGAGGAGGGAACGAGGAGGAGGAGGATGGAGGAATGGTGAAGGTCGAGGAGGAGGATGAAGAGGAGGAGGAGGAGGAGGTGGAGGAGGAGGAGGCGTATATAATGGGAGGAGAGATGTCGCAGGAGGAAATTGGGAGGACTCCGACCATGGATTACCATAGGCTGCCCTACAGTGCCAAACTTACTTGAGATCTCAGTGGCATCGTCATTCCGCAGGTCACTATGCCTCAGCACCAACGAAAACAATTAATGCCCAACTGGTGCCGATCAACATTGAGTCCACACCGACTTTGCGATGGTGAATGCGCTGCTTTCCACTCTGTGTTCGTGTAGCCTCGCATAGCGAACTCGAATCAATCCAGCGCTTGAAGTCAAAAGGGTAACACGTGCGCGCGACGTGAGAATACTGATGACATAGGCCTTCTCCCGGGTGGGTACGTGCACAATCAGCCTCCCCCATCTCCCGAAAAGTGGGCGCATGCTGCAACAAGTAAATCCCATGTACTGGACGGGCTTCTTCTCCGCGTGCATTGCGATGAACGGCGGCCGTGCGCCCCGTCCACCTCCGCCTCCCCACAGCGGCATCAAGCTCTGTGTTTGTCTCAGCGGGTCCAACAGCACTTCGCCGACTGCAGCAGCTGGCATGCCGAGTCGTGCTATATTGGCCCATGGTTCTCGTACTCTAGGAAGCGCGGGCGCTGGCGGCGCATCCAACTCACTTCCGCGCCCGCCTCTTGCAAGTCACTTTTCCCCCCCATCGTTCCTCTGCTCGGCCCTTCTGGCTCTTGCCGCCAGCTTCTCGAACGGGGCCACTTGCTCGCGGCAGCGGCGCCATTCCCCGGTCGACCGCCGCCTTGCTGCGCTTTTCCGGCGGCTGGGGGGCAAATTTGCGGAAGATGGCTAGGATCAAGGGAGGATATGCCACCCGAACTTCAACACTTGGCGTTTCTTACACGGCCTTGGGCGTTTACTGAGCAGCCCTGCCCTGTTCGATTCCTTATTTGGGTGCGTTTACTAAGCGGCTTCGCTTGTCGGGATGCTTTTTATGAGGGTATTTTGTCTGCTTCTACAGGATTGAGGAGGAGGAGAAGGAAGCGGAGGATGGGGAGGAGGATAAGCAGCAGGATAATCAGGAGGAGTAGGATAAGTGATGAGGGAGAACTGGGGATGAGGAGGTTGATGAGAGGATGAGGGCGGCCAGGTAAACCCAAGATGCATCAACGATGCTGCAGCACAACCTCCCGTCCCAAGTCCCTTCTTCATACGTCCTTGCGAGCTTTGGTTTTGTACCATTAGAGGCGCCCCCCCCAACTTCTGAAATATCAGCACTACATGTGCCTGCCATGTTGGCGAGGGCCCCGTTTTGAGAAGGAAGTGCCTTGCGTCCTTCGGGTGCAGAAGTCGAGAACCAGCAAAACGACGACCGTACAGTCCGACGACGTGCCCAACGAGTTTCTTACCTGTCTGTGAAGAGCCGGTAGGTGCCAGGCTCGGCTGGCCCCGGCGGTCCTCAGGGTTCCCCGATGTTGTTTCCCTGCAGAGGGTTCCTCGGGGCTCCCCCGGGTTCGTTTCATTGCAATGGGCTTGGGTTCCCTGGTCTTGTTCCTTGCCTTCCTTCTTCTCGGGTTCCCCAGGCTTGTTCCTCGGGTGCCCCCAGTTTTGTTCCTTGCTTGGGTTCCTCATGCTCCCCTGTCTTGTTCTTTGCTTGGGTTCCTCGGGTTTCCCAGTCTTGTTCCTTGGGCTCCCTGGCATTGCTAAGCAACGCCAAGCAACGCCAAGCAACTCGAAGCAATGCTAATCCATGCAAGGCCGTGCTACGCAGTGTCAAGCAGTGCCAATCAATGCCAAGCAATGCCAAGTAATGCTGAGCAACGCCAAGCAGCGCCAAGCGGTACAAAGCAACGCCAAGCGACGCCAAGCAGTGCCAAGCAGTGCGCCCATGCAGTAGGGCGCTTTCCCTCATTGGAGTCGCGCTAGGCTCATCGCCATTTCGAAGAAGGATACTTCCGCTCGTGCATGTGTTGCACAGGTCTACACTTGTGGCAATTAGTTCTAGGAGCGTTCATTTTGAAAAGGAGCCGCCTTCGATCCGTGCAGTGCGCTGACATTCCGGATCTTTAGAGGCAAGGACGTCTCAAGCGTGAGCCCCGTCGTCTATGGTGGAAGGTATGGCAACACGTTGAGACGCAGTTGCGCGGCGCAAAGGCGGGTGCCCGCTCTGTAAGCGACCCGTCTTCCATCCTTGAACTTGTTGCAACATCTTGGGACAAATAGGCTCGGTGCTAAGGCGATCGCCCCACTCTAAAGACGACCCGCCCCCACTCTCGCAACTGCTGCAGGAAGTTGAGCCGAGTGTGCGCGGCTCGTCCGCCATCCTTGAAGCTGCACGACATGGTGAAACCTACGCGTGTCTTCTTAGAGGACGGCGACAGCGTCACGTAGGGCAGAGCCCTCCTCCATGTAATTACGCGGCGCTCAGGTTGAGAGTTCCATTTTGACAACGACCCCGACCCCACCTCTTCCTTCAAAAATATCAGCGAATGTGCGTGGCGCTTGGGTGACAGTCCTTCTTTTCAAACGAAACAGCCTCTTACCATTAAAGCGGTCGGGAAGTGTTCAGACGAGCGTGTGCGGCGCTGAGGCGAGCGCCACAATATGAAAACGACCCCATCTATCCTTGCAATGGTTGAAGTATGTTGGGACGGATATGCGCGGCGCTACTGCGAGAACCCAATTTTGAAAACGGCCCCTCTCCATGTCTGAAACGGTCAAAGACAGCTCAGGCGATCGTACGCGGCGTTCAGGCGAAAACCAGATTTGCAAAACCACCTGTCTTCTATCCATCAAGCTGTTGCATATTTTAAGCTCCTGGGTCATAGGTGATGGTGACGTCTCAGGCGGAACGCCCGTCCCGCCCTAATGTCACGTCTGGGGATGCGGTATGGGGGGCATTGTTTATGAGAGCGACTGATGGAGAGGGAAGGAGGGAGCGGGGAGGAGGGAGGAGGGAAGGAGGAGTGAGGAAGGCAGGGAGGAGGAGGAGGCGGAGGAGGAGGAAGACGAGAAATGTTGCTGATGATGCTGATGACGGTGGTCGTGGTGAGGATGACGAGGACAGGTGGTGATGAGGACTGGGAGGATGAGGAAGAGAAGGGGGGAGGCAAAGGTAGATCGGATGAGGAGGCGTTTGATGAAGCATCGAGGATGAAGAGAGACGTTGAGAGTGATGGTGATGATAGTGATGGTGATTTTATCCAGCTGCCTGCGGCAAACCCAGCCACCGTGCCAGCTCAGCCGCGCAGCGTGAAGGAGTTTGAGTTAAAGACCCACTGCAATTAACTGCGTGGCCTGAACTCCAGTGTCTGAAACTCGACCTCGTTCCCTCGAGTCTTGGGGGCCTCTGAGAGGCCTCCTGGATGGCCTCGTTGGGACGCTTCCTGGGCCGTCTTTGGCCATCTTGAGAGCCTCGTGGGCCGCCCTGGGGGGCCCTTTGGACCGTCTCAGAGGCCTCTGGAGCCGTCTTGGGCTGCGGGATGCCCGAGAAGGCGGGAACGCAACACGCTGGACTGGGGCTTCTTCGAGCCTTCTGAACCTCTTGGGCCCTTTTTGGGCCTCGTTGGGGGCCCCTTGGGCCGTCTTAGGGCTCTCTCGGTCCGTCTGGCGCCCTCGGGTGCCGTCTTGGTGGCCCCCTCTGGGCCGTCTTGGGGTCCTCTTGGGGCGCTTTTGCGATGGCGACGACGATGTTGACGATTGTGATTCTGATGGTGAGACGGATGCTGAGGATGATGATGATGCAGATTATGCTGATGATGGTGCTGCTGATGCTGATGCTGATGCTGATGCTGATGCTGATTCTGATGATGCTGATGATGACCGTGATGACGATGCTGATGATGATGATGATGATGATGATGATGATGATGATGATGATGATGCTGCTGATGATGATGATGATGAGGATGTTGATCATGGTGACGATGATTATGACGATGATGTTGATGATGACCATCCTGAAACGAGTGAGGGTAGTCATGATGGCGATTATGATGATGTGGATGATGCTGATGATGATGCTGATGCTGCTGCTGATGATGATGATGATGATGGTGATGAGGCTGATGCTGATTTTGATGGTGATGGAAATGGTGTCGATGTTGATGATACTGGTTGATGATGGTGATGATGGTGGTGGTGCTGCTGCTGATGAGGATGATGATGCAGGTGCTGATGGTGATGCCGAAGCTGATTCTGATTATGATGAGAGTGAATGTGGTGATGCTACCATGCTGCTGTTGGTGATGATGGTGATGACGGTGATGCCGATGCCGATGATGATTGGTGATTGTGATCAGGATGCTGATGATGATGTTGATGATGCTGATGATGATGATGGTGGTGGTGGTGGCTGTGATGACGATGACGACGATGATGATGATGAGGAGGAGGAGGAGGACTATGATGATGATGATTATTATGATGGCGATGGTGATGACGTTGGCGATAGTGGTTGATAGTGGTGATGATGCAGATTCTGATGATGACGATAGTCATGATGGTGATGGTGATGTCGTTGGCGATAAGGGTTATTGGTGGTGGTGCTTATGAGATGCTGATTGGGATGATGATGATGATGAGGATGATGCTGATAATGATTATGATGACGATGACGATGACGATGACGATGCTGCTGCTGCTGATGATAATGATTCAGATGCTGATGATGCTGAGGATGCTGATCATGTTGGTGATGATTCTGATGATGGTGATGGTGGAGGTGATGATGATGCTGATGATGACGATGATGATGCTGATGATTCTGACGATGCTGATGAGTATGCTGATGATGATGATGATGATGATGATGATTGATGATCATGATGATGCTGGTGACGGTGGTGGTGATGATGGTGATGATGATGATGATGCTTACGATGTTGATGATGATTTTGATGATGATGATGATGATGATGATGATGGTGGCGGTCGTAAGGACGATGACGATGAAGCTTATGATAATGGTGGTTATGATACTGTTATTGCTGTTGTTGGTAATGGTGACGATGATGATGACGATGATGATCATGATGATGATGCTGATGCTGATGCTGATGATGATGATGACGATGCTGATGATGATGATGATGATGATGATGATGATGCTGATGCTGATGCTGACGCTGACGCTGACGCTGATGATGATGATGATGATGATGATTATGATGATGATGATGATCATGATGATGATAGTGATGATGACGACGATGATGATGCTGATGATGACGACGATGACCTTGGTGATGATTTTGGTATGACGATGGTGATGGTTAGGGTGATGGTGGTGATGATGATGATGCTGATCAGGAGGAGGAGGAGGAGGAGGAGGAGGAAGAGGAGGAGGAGGAGGAGGAGGAGGTCCCGCTCCCTCCTCTTTTGCTCGCTGCCTACCGCCAGGATGAGCCGGCCTCGTTCAACCTCAGCCCAGAGTTCTCCATTTTTCCGCAGTTCATGTGCTCCCTCTCGCGCTGCAGTCACTGAGGAGGCGAGGGAAGGAGCAGTGGAGGTGGAGCAGGGAGGCTGTCTGCTGCTCGCACGAGGTGGGAGGGGGAGGTCGGGACGCTGGAGAGGAGGGGCGAGACAGGAGAGGAGGGACGCCGGAGGAGAGGAGGGACGCTGGAGAAGCGGGGTGCGAACCCGAGGATGCGGGACCGCCCCTCTGCGCCCTGGCGATCTCGTCCCCACTCGCCAGGGGCCGCCGATGGGGTCTCCCGTGTCTCGGCATCGCTCGGACGTGTGCATTTTTTCTCGGCGAGAACCTTTTGGGGGTATGTTGGGAGTATTTTTTATTTTTCGTCGAAAATCCCCCTGTAGGGGGACGCGCCCGACATAAGTCCAGGGCCTGGGGTCCCGGCGTGCGGCGTGGGCGGGCTCGGGCGGCGCGGCTCCGGGGGGCCCCTGTCCTCGGCCTCGCCTGGACGTGTGCATGTTTTCTCGGCGGGAACCACCGGGGACCCTCCTGGACCCTCGAGCCAAAAAAAAAACACGCACGGAACAGAAACATGCACGGGAAAGGGACGTCCGAGCGACGGCCAGTTGTTGGAAAAGCAGCACCCTCGGGGGTCGCCTCCGGAACAAGAAGAAGAAGAAGAAGAAGAGTCACTTGTGCTAACGGAGTTCCCCACACAAGGATATCGAGGGCTTCGTGGGATCAACGAGGCAAGATAACAGCAATACCAATGGTCGCCTCCAGAGAAAGAAGAGTAACTTGTGCTAACGGAGTTCCCCACACAAGGATATTGAGGGCCTCGTGGGATCAGCGAGGCAAGATAACAACACTACGAATGGAAGGGCCATCGCGAAAGTACAGGCGAAAGGAACGGCAGGCGGAGGCAAGGAGGGGGAGCAGCAGGGAGGAAGACGACGGCTGCTCAGGAAGCGCGTTCGTCCCTGGAGGAGTGGGAGGGGCGCGAAACCTGATAAATAACATGGTTTTCGAATCCCCTCCTCGCTCAGGCGGGGCCTCCCTGGAGGAGTGGGAGGGGCACGAATCCTGATAAACAACATGGTTTTCGAATACCCTCCTCGCTTAGGCGGGGCCTCCCTGGATGAGTGGGAGGGGCACGAAACCTGACACCTAATCTTGTTTTCGAATACCCTCCTCGCTCAGGCGGGGCCTCCCTGGAGGAGTGGGAGGGGCACGGAACCTAATAAATAATATGGATTTCGAATACCTTCCTCGTTCAGGCGGGGCCTCCCTGGAGTAGTGGGAGGGGCACGACACCTGATACATAACATGGTTTTCGAATACTCTCCTCGCTCAGGCGGGGCCTCCCTGGAGTAGTGGGAGGGGCACGAAACCTGATACTTGCTATAGTTTTCGAATATTCTCCTCGCTCAGGCGGGGCCTCCATGGAGGAATGGGAGGGGCACGAAACCTGATACTTGCTATAGTTTTCGAATACTCTCCTCGCTCAGGCGGGGCCTCCATGGAGGAGTGGGAGGGGCACGAAACCTGATACATAACATGGTTTTCGAATACCCTCGTCGCTCAGGCGGGGCCTCCCTGCAGTAGTGGGAGGGGCACGAAACCTGATAAACAACATGGGTTTCGAATACTCTCCTCGCTCGGGCGGGGCCTCCCTGGAGTAGTGGGAGGGGTACGAAACCTGATACTTACTATAGTTTTCGAATACCCTCCTCGCTCAGGCGGGGCCTCTATATGGAGGAGTGGGTGGGCACGAAACATGATACATAACATGGTTTTCGAATACTCTCCTCGCTCAGGCGGAGCCTCCTCGGAGGAGTGGGAGGGACACGGAACCTGATACATAACATGGTTTTCGAATATTCTCCTCGCTCAGGCGGGGCCTCCCAGGGGTGGTGGGATTAGGGTTCCCCCCAGGAGGCCCGAAAAGGCTCAAACATTGGTCACATCAATTATTTTGGCCTTCTCGCCGAAGCCACCTTGGACGCTCCAACTACCCGCGAAAACGCCCCGTCCAGGTCCAGGGGCAGTGGGTAGGGGGACGGGTCAAGCTACTCTCCCAGGTAGCAGGCCGTCGAGCTCACTCCCGCCCACCCAACACATAAGCAACACCCGAGTGTCAGCAGATCGCCCAGGCACGCCACATGCGCGCCACGGATTCCAGGTGTGCACCAGGCACCCCCAAGCGTGCCAGGTGCGGCGCGTGCTCCACGTGCGTCATGTGTGCCGCGTGCTCCAGCCGCGCCAGGTGCGCCAGCTACGGGGAACCAACAGGGACCCTGGGTGCCTGGAGCCCTGGCCCCAAGGATTTCAGGATCTTCAGTACACATGAAGCGAAGTGCCAAGCATTTTGTGAGAAGGGCGGCTCCTCCAGGGAGCGCAAGGCACCGACATCGATGGAAATATTGTGACATCCAGAGGAGTCGTGAAACAGGTAAGATCTCAGAGAAGAGGACCCTGCGCATGCTCTGAATTCGAAACCAACTTGTATCTTCTATTCTTTTGTTGCAGGTATGGTTGGCCTGTGCGCAGCAAGCAATCTGTTGCACCCCCGACGTCCCTGTCAAAAACCAGAGCCACGTGGTCGCGGGGCGCCCGCGCATGCTCCAAATTTAGAGACAAAGTGCGTTATTGCTTTTGCAAGGGATGGTGGGGGTTGTCTCATTGGTCTGGGATGGCTGCCGGTCGCATGGGGGAGGTGGTGATTATTGATAGGGAACAGTGGTGAATCCCCCCCGATGGGGAATATTGGGGTTGGAGGAGGAAGCTCGGTAAACCACTCACGATCTAAAGGGCTGGTGGGACTTTGTGAACTGAATGTGCGCGAATGCGGAAGCCACATCGTGAAAATGAGCCGCCCTTCATCTACACATGCAACCGTCGCGCACTTTGAGACGAACGTGTGTTGTGCCGGGGCGAGGGCCACATTTCGAACATTACCTTTTCCAGCTGCGTGCATGTCGAATTGTTGGAACGAGTGTGCGCGGCGCTAATGCGAAAGGCACGTTTTGAAGATGATTCGCTCTCCATCCGTGGCACTGTTGTAAATTCAAGCGTCAGGATATATCTAATAGGCTTCGGCCTATCCCGCCCCCGTGCCTGGATTGTGGGCCAGAGTCCACAGGGATGCTTCCCGGGGTCTCTTCGGAGCGTCCTCGGGTGCCTGTGGGGGGCAGTTTTGGGGCCTCTTGGAGGCCTCTTGGGGCTTCCTGGGGGCCCCTTCTGCCTCTTGGGGCCTCTTGAGGGCCTGTTGGGGGCGTCTTGGGGCTTCCTGGGGGCCTCTTCGGCCTCTTGGGGGCCTCTTGGGGGCTTCTGAGGGGCCTCTGGGAAGCCTGGGGCTTCCTGGGGGCCTCTTCGGCCTCTTGGGGGCCTCTTGGGGGGCTCTTGGGGGGCCTCCTGGGGGGCCTCCTTAGGGGCCTCTCGTGGTCGATGGGGGCTCGACATGTCCGTGCGGGGCCGTCTGGAAGGCTTCCTGGGCCGTCTGGGGAGGAGGAGGAGGCGGAGGAGGACGAGGAGGCGGAGGAGGAGGAGGCGGAGGAGGAGGCGAGGAGGAGGAGGAGGAGGAGGAGGAGGAGGAGGAGGAGGAGAGAGGAGGAGGAGGAGGAGGAGGAGGAGGAGGAGGAGGAGGAGGAGGAGGAGGAGGAGGAGGAGGCGGGGGATGAGGAGGAGGAGGAGGAGGAGGAGGAGGAGGAGGAGGAGGAGGAGGAGGAGGATGAGGAGGACTAATGATGATAAGACGAAGAAGAAACAGACGAAGTTTATTAAGAATGCGAATGCGAATGCAAATCCACATAATAATGCGACTGCTAGTAGTAATAAGAGAGAGGGAGAGAGAGAGAGAGAGAGAGAGAGAGAAAAGAGAGAGAGAGAGAGCGTGATCCACCGCCGCTTTACTGTGGAAAATTCCCCCCTTTTCCTCCAGAACCCGGGGTTCCCCCCCCTCCGAAAATCCCCCCCCCTGCCCCCTCCCCCGGCAAAACCCCCCCCCCCTCCCCCCCCCCCTCCCCTCGAAAACCACTACCGAACCCCCCCCCCTCGAAAACCGGAGGGGGGTCACTACCGGTTCGAACCCCTCCCCCCCCCCCTCACCGCCAGCAAACGACTCCCGGTCCCTACCACCGTCCGCACCACATCCCCCACTGTTGTTCCCAGCACCACTGTCCTCACCACCACTGTCCCCACTGGTTCCACCACCGTCCCTACTGTCCCCACCAGTGCCCGCCACCACTGTCGCACTGTCCCCACTGTCCCCACCACTGTTCCCACCACGGTTCCACTCTCCCCACTTTCTCCACGGCCCCAACCACTGCCCGACTATCCCATTGTCCCCATTGTCCCACTGACTCCTCCGCTGTCCCACTGAGCTGTCCCACTGTTCCTACCACTGTCCCCACTGTCCCCACCGCTGTCCCCACTGTACCTCTGTCCCATTGTCCCACCGCCGTCCTCGCCACCGCCTTCACCACTGTCCCCACCACCACTGTACCCTCCACTGTCCCACTGTTTCCACCACATTCCCACTGTCCCCACACCACTGTCCCCGCCACCACCGTCCCCACCACTGTCCCACTGTCCCCACTGTTCCCGCCATTGTCCTCACCACTGTCCCCACCACTACCGTCCCCACCACTGTCCCACTGCCTCCACCACTGTCCCGCTGTCCCATCACCACTGTCCCCACCACCACCGTCTCCACCACTGTCCGCACCCCCCCAGGTTTTCGAGGGGGGGGGCGGTTCGAACAGGTAGTTACCCCCCCCGGTTTTCGAGGGGGGGGGGGGGTCGAACCGGTAGTGACCCCCCCTTCTCATGATGGACTGCCGGGGGGGGGGAGGGGTTCGAACGGGTAGTGACCCCCCCCAGTTTTCCGGAGGGGAGGGGGGGAGGGGTTCGAACCGGTAGTGACCCCCCCAGGTTTTCCGCCAGCAGCGGTAGAACACGCTCTTTCTAATAAGACAAAGACGAATACGACGAATACGAAGACGACGAACCAAATTAATAATGCTAAGACGAATAAGACTATCATGCAGATTACTAATAAGAACCATCATAATAATACGTGTAGTAATAAGACGAAGAAGGATAACCGTACTACGGTAAGTAATCGTCATACGAGTATTACTAGCACTACGAATGCTAATACACACTTGGTTAGTAATAGCAGTGATAACATAAGAAAAATGATACTACCCATAAAAGCATACTACTACTACTCCTACTACTCCTACTACTCCTACTACTCCTACTACTCCTACTGCGACTACTACTACTACTACTACTACTACTACTACTACTACTACTACTACTACTACTACTACTACTACTACTACTACTACTACTATTACGAATGCTAAGAGGATTAAGGCCACCAGGGATAATACTAACTGCGAATGCGAATACTAACAATCCGAAGGAACATAATACTATTAATAATAAGAGGAAACATAAGAAGATGAGGAGGAGGAGGGGGGAGGAGTGCGGGGGATGAAGAGGAGGAGGAGGAGGAGGAGGAGGAGGACGGAGGAGGAGGAGGAGGCGGAGGAGGAGGAGGAGAAAGCGGAGGAGGATGATGACTAATGATAATAAGACGAAGAAGACGCAGACGAATACGAACCATAATGCGAATGCAAGCATAAATTATACTATGAATATTACTAGTAGTAGTAAGAAGGCGAATGCGACGAAGACGAAGGCGACGAAACGTAATGTTAATACGAAGAAGGATAGCGTGATTCATACTAATACCAACCATATTAGTACGTATAGTCATACGGCGAAGAAGAACAATCACACCACAACAACGGATACTGATAGTTTGGTTGACAATACTAATGCTACTACTCATAATACTACGATTAAGAATGTAATAATCTTACAAGTGGGGAAATAGCCATACTATTATTATTGTTATTTACCAAGCAGAAGCTTGATACCAATGCGGGCAATACTAACAATGCGAACAAGAATAATCATACCACGAAGAAGAATACTCATAGTACTAGCAATAAGAAAAGCAATACTAAAAAGAAGAGGAGGCGGAAGAGGCGGAGGAGGAGGATGCGGAGGCGGGAGCAGGAGGGCGGAGGAGGAGGAGGAGGGGGAGGAGGAGGAGGAGGAGGGCGGAGGATGAGGAGGGAGAGGAGGAGCAGGAGGAGGATGAGGAGGAGGAGGGGGCTGAGGAGGAGGAGGAGGAGAAGGCAGAGGAGGAAGAGGAGGAGGAGGATGATGAATACTAATAATAAGGCGGGGAAGAAGCAGACAAACAATAACAAGAAGACAAACGCTAATCCACATAATAATGCTTACAATAGCAGTAAGAAAACGAATGCGACGAAGACGAACACGACGAATTCTAATAACAGTCACACGAAGAATGATACTATGAATGCTGATAATATTAACCATCATCATAACACGTGTAGTAATGCGACACACAATAAGCATAATACGAATACTATTAAGCATTGTACCAATAACGGCGGTACTACTGCTACTAATATTAGTAATACGAATAAGACGTTAAGGCATACCACGACGACTCATAAGACTGGTAGCAATCGCAGTAAGACTACTACTAACCCTAAGACTAAGCATATTACAACCAACGCTGGTAATACTAACACTGCGAATGCGACTACTTATACTACGAAGGACAATGCTGCTAACATTAACACTACGAATAATAATAATAAGAAGAAGCAGCGGACGAACAAGAGGAGGAGGAAGCGGAGGAGGAGGAGGAGGCGGAGGAGCAAGGAGGAGGAGGAGGATGAGGAGGAGGAGGAGGAGGAGGAGGGGAGGAGGCGGAGGAGGAGGAGGCGGCGGAGGAGGACGAAGAGGAGGAGGAGGAGGAGATGGAGGAGGAGGAGGCGGAGGAGGAGGAGGAGGAGGAGGAGGAGGAGGAGGAGGAAGAGGAGGAGGAGGAGGAGGAGGAGAAGAACGAGGCGGAGGAGGAGGATGAGGAGGAGGATTGCCCTCACCCCCCCCGGGGCCGTTTTGGTGCTCTCGTGGAGGCATCTTGGGCCGTCTTGGGGCGATTCTGGGGGCATCTTAAGCTGTCTTGGAGTGTCGGGAAGCTGAACTGGCGAGGACGCCACGATCCTTCAACGACCTACGTACAATCATTAACTTTTGCATCTTTGGGCCCTCGTCGGAGGTCTCTTGGGGCGTCTTGGGGGCAGCTGAGGCTGTCTTGGGCGTCTTGGAGCGATTTTTCGGGGACTCGGGGCCCTTTTAGATCGCCTTGGGAGCCGCTTAGGGCACTCTTGGCCCGTCTTGGAACCGTCTTGGGCTCGAACAAGTCACGCGACAGGACGCGGAAAGCCCCAAGAGATCTGAGAACTTGGGGCCTGGGCCCTTTCAATAATCCGCAGGATTGAGGGCTGAGGCTCCAGAAGATCGAGCAAAGGACCTGAGGACACTCCAACTCGTGCCTCAAGGGCACGGTTGCGGATACTTCGGGAGGAAGTCTCAAGCGATAAGCTTGGCCTGCCCTGCCGACACTGGTGGTGCGACGAGGGCGCGACGACTTGTAAGGAAGTGGGTTTGGAGACGAGGGGGCAGGGTGAGGATGAAGGACGTATGACCATGAGTGTCGGTAGTGGCAGTCGATGTGAAAGCAAACTCTGATAGTTGTGTCCAATCTGCGAGAGGCCCAGGATGGCCCTCGGGTTGCCCGTCCGTCGGGCATGTGTGCTCCGTGCCCGTGCAGGGGTTCGCTCTAGCCCCCTGGGCAGGAGGGGGAGGGGGAGGGGGAGGGGGAGGAGGAGGAGGAGGAGGAGGAGGAGGAGAGATGGGAAGAGGAGGAGGAGGGCTCTCTGCGCAAAGAGGGCCCTCCCTCCTACGGCCAGAATGGGCCACAAGCACAGACGGCGCGGGATTGATACAAACCGACTATCCTCCTTTCGGGCCTCTAGGCTCGGCGACGACGATGATGGTGACGATGATGGTGATGATGCTGATGATGATGAGGATGACGATGAGGATGAGGATGCTGCTGATGATGATGACGGTGATGCTGCTGCTGATGGTGATGATACTGATCCTGATGATGATGATGCAGCTGATGATGCTGATGATGATGCTGATGATGCTGATGATGATGATGATGAGGTTGCTGCTAATGATGATGAAACTGCTGATGCTGATGCTGAGGATGATGCTGTTGCCGATGAGAATGGTGATGAGGATGACGATGCTCATGCTGATGATGGTGATGGTGGTGGTGTTGGTGGTGATGATGACGATGCTGTTGCTGCTGCTGATGATGATGATAATGATGATGCTGATGATGTTGATGATGATAAAGATTATGATGATGAGGATGATGCTGATGATGCTGCTGCTGCTGATGATTATGATGACGACGACGACGACGACGACGACGACGATGATGATGATGATGATGATGATGATGATGATGATGACGAGGATGATGATGATGATGATGATGATGATGATGATGATGATGATGATGATGATGATGATGATGATGATGATGATGATGATGATGATGATGATGATGATGATGATGATGATGATGATGATGATGATGATGATGATGGTGGTGGTGGGGGGTGGTGATGATGATGCGCTGCTGCTGCTGCTGATAATGATGCTGCTGTTGATGATGATGATGATGATGATGATGATGATGATGATGATGATGATGATGATGATGATGATGATGATGATGATGATGATGATGATGATGATGATGAT
>CAUYUJ010001394.1:60000-82500 GCA_963575745.1 Prorocentrum cordatum
GCGACGACGGCGGCGGCGGCGACGACGGCGACGACGCCCATGCTGGCCAGTTTTCGAGCCGCGTCTCGCCGTGGTGACAGGAGCCTTCGGGAAAGGGGCCGTCGTCGCCGTCGTATTTGTCTTTCTCGTCCTCGTCCTCGTCCTCGGCGCCGCCGTCGTCGCCGTTGTCGCCGTCGCCGTCGCTGTGCCGCGAGCAGGCTCGGTCCCTGGAGCCTCCCCGGGGTCATCCCTCCCTCCCTCCGTCCCTCCCTCCGCGGGACCGAACTGACACGAAGTCGCCCAACAGGGACACAGCCTCCTCCTCCTCCTCGTCCTCCTCCTCGTCCTCGTCCTCGTCCTCCTTCACCTCCTCCTCCTCCTCCTCCTCCTCCTCCTCCTCCACGTCGTATTTTCAAGAGCTGTACAATGACGAAAAATCTCTTCGCGGAGGCATGCCAGAGTGGATTTACAAGTCCTGGCCCACTGACGTGTTGGGCATGTTCCAGAAGTTTGACGGGTATTTGGTGAGAAGGGTTGTCTACAAACCTGTTCATAACAAGACGTTCGCTGAAGACAACATTGTCGCAGAGATGTTGGCTTGTCTGGACGAGACACTTTCGACGTTTTGGCAGAAGCGTTCAAGCTACGATTCCTCAACCACACATCGGAAGATGAAGAGACAGCGTGGGAAGATGTGATCGTGCAGTGCATCCTGAAGAAAGTCGCCCCCACGCATTTTTCGAAGCTGCGGCCGATCACCATAATTCCTCTGCTGATGAAGGTGTACCTTGCTTGTTTGATGGAGCTTGAAAGTGGCATTCTTGACAACCTCAGCCAATTCCAATTCGCTTTCCGCCCCGGGCGCCAGGCTTTGGATATCGGTTTCATGCTTCGCAACCTCGCCGAGAAGCACGTCGAATGGAGCGACATATCGCCAGCCTTCTACATATTCGACGGCGACCTTTACAAGGCCTACGACACCGTCAACCATCTCATCGGCGCGAAGCGGCGTGTGAAGAAAGGGCTGAGAAAAGGTCACGGTTGCAGCATCTTCCGGGAGATCCGCAGGTTGAAGTCGAGGGTGGTGGCCGAGGATTTTCGCAGTGATACGATTTGACGAAGTCGGTCATTCTGCCAAGGCGGACCCGATGCTCCCAAGATTTTCATTCTAATTCTAGATGCCGACATCGAGGGTTTCAACAAGCAGAGCGCGAAGAAGCAATGGGGAGTATGCATGTCTTGATGGTGAGTACTACGGGGTGTTGTGCTTTGTTGACAACTTCTGGCTCTTGGGCACGCCCTGCGACATGATGGAGAAGATGGCGCGGGATTTTTTGGCAAGACTCCGAATACCTGGGTGGACGGTGCCAGTGGCAGATTGTACGTATTGCGCAACGGCTTCAGACGACATCCCCATGCAAATCACCACTGACGGCGAGGTCGTGCCGCGCGCTGGGAGAGGAGGGAGGGCTTTCAGATGCTGGGTACCAGCTTTACCATGGACAACTCGTTCGAGAAAGAGCTCGGCCACCGTGTGACCAAAGCTTGGGCGTGCTTCAGCAAATACCCCGGTCTCTTCACACACAGGCGGGGCTCTTTGAAACGAAAACTACAATTTCTCGACATGACCGCCAAGGCGATTTTACTTTGGGGCTGTGGGGCTTGGAGTCTAACTGTCCACCAGGAGCAGCATACCTCTGGAGTGCAACGGCGCATGATCACAACAATCTTGCGCATTAAGAAGTTGCCTGGCGAAGAAGTTGACGAATCTTGCGAACGAAGTGAACATCTTGTATCCAGAACAATGGGGCGATATCAGGTTGAACCGTGGGTGACGTCTTGGCGCCAGACATAGTTCGAATGGGCAGGCAAGCTGGTCAGACCAGGCGCGTCGGACATCCAGCGGGTCACCTACAAGGTCTTGAATTGGAGGTCAGTCTACCTCTTGCGCGACTTTGCGGCGAAACACTCTGGATGGCAAGGGCGTCCACGTCGGTTCTGGGCATGGAGGTGGGAGACAGAGGTCTTCAATTCTTTCAATCAGCAGGGGCTATCATAGACAGACGTGGCTCTCACCAGTGAGTCCTACCAGGCGCATCTTGAAACGTATCTCGCCTGGCGCAACCGACCGTTTTTTGAGCGAGGAGTAGACGCGCGGCGTGTCCCACGTGGACCTATGAACGCCGGTCCGTCCATCCATCCTCCTTCTCCTTCTCCTTCTCCTTCTATTTCTCCTCCTCCTCCTCTTCCTCCTCCTCCTCCTCTGGGGCTTCTGCGGAATATTCGCAAGGGTCCGGGCCTCCCGCATCATAAGGAGGGGCAACCTTCCCAAGGGCATCCTTGCATCCTTACCTCCTCGGCCCATCCTTGGCCACTTCCGCTGGCCGCGCCCTGCTCGAGAAACTTCGACATGGGCGCCCAAGACCCTCGCATCCCTATCACGCACCCTTCTGATACGGGCCGACTGCATCGCTTTCGTCTTCGACTCGTGTCGCGCAGGCGAGGGGGAAGCTGCGCGGCTTGCCGCACTGACGGCACAGGTCGTGCCAGAGCGAGCCGCTGCTTCCGCCGCCGCGGGGCGTGTGCCTGTGGCCGTGGCCCCGCGGTGCCGTTCTTTGGTTTTGTCCCGTGGTTGTCCCGGCAGTTCTCCCGACGGTTGACCTGCTGGTTGTCCCGATGGTTGATCCGACGTCTGTCCCGATGGTTGTCCCGATGGTTGATCCGACGTCTGTCCCGGTGATTGTCCCGGTGGGTGTCCCGACGGTGAGTCTGACGGTTGATCCAGTGTTTGTCCCGATGGTCGTCCCGGTGGTTGTCCCGATGGTTGTCCCGATGGTTGATCCGACGTCTGTCCCGGTGGTTGTCCCGATGGGTGTGCCGACGGTGATTTTGACGGTTGATCCAGTGTTCGTCCCGATGGTCGTCCCGGTGGTTGCCCCGATGGTTGTCCCGATGGTTGATCCGACGTTTGTCCCGGTGGTTGTCCCGATGCGTGTGCCGACGGTGATTCTGACGGTTGATCCAGTGTTTGTCCCGATGGGCGTCCCGGTGGTTGCCCGATGGTTGTCCCGATGGTTGATCCTACGTCTGTCCCGGTGGTTGTCCCGATGGGTGTCCCGACGGTGGATTTGACGGTTGATCCAGTGTTTGTTCCGATGGTCGTCCCAGTGGTTGCCCCGATGGTTGTCCCGATGGTTGATCCGACGTCTGTCCTGGTGCTTGTCCCGATGGGTGTGCGGACTGTTGATCCAATGATTGTCCCGAAGGGTGTCCCGACGGTCGTCCCGATGGTCGTCCCGACGGTTGCGCCGATGGTTGTCCCGAGGGCTGTCTTGTGTTTGGCTGCTGGTTGTTCCGTGGTGGTCCAGTGGTTTTGACCCGTTCCGTCCTTGTCCCCATTGTTGTCGCTTGGTTGCCAGTGGACAGTCTCTCTTTTTCCGCATCGTCCAACAACTCGTCGTCGTCAGCGGCGCCGCGAGGCTCGCCGCTTCTCTGGGCGTGCTGCTGGTGACTCTAGACAGCCAGCGAGGGCCCCTAGACATCCTAAGTACGCCCCCCCGCCAGTCAGCGGCGGAGGTCCACATTGTAGCATTGGGGAGACGGCGTTGGTCAAGCGAGTGAAGACGATGCCTGTACAACGTAGCGCAACTGTAGCTAGAACCTGAACGCACGCGAAGCGTGCGCGTAGTTCTAATTTTTGAGGATATGCTGTAAGAAAGTATGGATGGGGGAGTAGGCCGTGCTAGTGAGCCGGCCAATTGTGAGGAGGAGCATGGGGATGATGATGATGCTGATGCTGATGCTGATGCTGATGCTGATGATGATGATGATGATGATGATGATGATGATGATGATGATGATGATGATGATGATGATGACGAGGATGATGATGATGATGATGATGATGATGATGATGATGATGATGATGATGATGATGATGATGATGATGATAACGATGATGATCATGATAATGATTTAGATAATGATGATGATGCTGATTATGGTGCTGATTATGATGATGATGATGAGGAGGATGAGGATGAGGATGATAATGAGGAGGAGCCAGGAGGAGGAGTGCGACGACGACGACGACCATGACGATGATGATGTCGATGACGATGACGCTGCCGATGATGATGATGATGATGATGATGATGATGATGATGATGATGAAGATGATGATGATGATGATGATGATGATGATGATGAGGATGATGATGAGGATGAGGATCAGAGGGTGATGATGATGCTGATGATGATGATGATGATGATAATGATGAGGATGAGGACGAGGACGAGGATGATGATGAGGATGCGCAGGAGGAGGTGGGCCAGGAGGAGGAGTACGACGACGACGATCCTGACGATGATGATGATGACGATGATGATGCCGATGACGATGACGATGATGATGATGATGATGATGATGCTGCTGATGATGATGGTGATGATGATGCTGACTATGATGACGACCATGACGATGATGATGACGATGATGATGTTGATGATGATGATGATAAGGATGATCTTGCTGAGGATGAGGATGATGGTGTTGATGATGTGCGATGAGGATAAGGATGAGGGTGAGGATGATGATGGTGATGATGATGATGATGATGATGATGATGATGATGGTGACGATGCACAGGAGGAGGAGGCGGACCAGGAGGAGGAGTACGACGACGAAGATGAGCATGACGATGATGACGATGTCGATGACGATGACGATGCCGATGATGATGACGATGATGATTATGACGATGATGCTGATGATGATGATGATGATGAGGAGGAGGAGGAGGATGATGATGGGGAGGAGGAGGATGAGGACGAGGATGAGGAGGATGATGATGATCAGGAGGATGTGGAGAAGGAGGCGAATCGGGAGGAGGAGTACGACGACGACAACGACGACGCCGACGACGACGATGATGATGATGCTCATGATGATGCTGATGATGATGATGCTGATTCTGATGATGATGATGCTGATGCTGATGCTGATGATGACGAGGATGCTGATGAAGCTGATTATGACGATGATGCTGCTGATGATGGTGAGGATGAGGATGATGATGAAGAACATGAGGATGTTGATGATGATGCGGAGGAAGAGGAGGCGGACCAGGAGGAGGAAGACGATGATGATGACGATGCTGATAATGATGATGGTGATTCTGATGATGATGATGCTGATGCTGATGGTGCTGTTGATGCTGTTGCTGCTGCTGCTGATGATGAGGATGATGATGGTGACGACGACGACGATGCTGCTGCTGCTGATGATGATGATTCTGATGATGCTAATGATGATGATGATGATGATGATGATGATGATGATGATGATGATGATGATGATGATGCTCATGATGATGCTCATGATGATGATGATGATGATGATGATGATGATGATGATGATGATGATGATGATGATGATGATGATGATGATGATAACTGTGATGATGCTGATGCTGCTGCTGGTGACGATGCTTGCTTGCGTGCTTGCTTGCTTGCCTAATTGATGATGATGATGATGATGATGATGATGATGATGATGATGATGATGATGATGATGATGATGATGATGATGATGATGATGATGATGATGATGACTTGGAGGAGGTGGAGGACGAGGAGAAAGAGGACGAGGAAACATAGCAGAAGGAAGAGGTTCGGTTCGGTCGTCATCGAAGGCCCGAGTCATGCTCGCAAATGCTGGGCGAGTGCCGAGTCCACTTGGGCACGACAGTCGAATCCGCCCTTACAGCGGGCTCGTCTTGACTTCAGGCACACGAAGCCAGGCGGAAGGACATTGATATCACAAGCAATGCTCCAGAGGCCACAGATAAACGATCGACGTTCGCAAGACACACATGCGACTCCAGAGGGCACACGTACACAGAGCAAGCGATAGACGTCTGCAAGACACACGTGAGGCCCCAGAGGCCATCACGAAACACACGATAGAGACTCGCCCTCGACGCATTCATGGCGCCAGGAAAGCCACCTCTGTGATCCCAGCGGGGGGTGAACTACCGCCCGATGCTCCTCAGGACATGTGCTCGTTCAGGTGTGCGTCTGCCCCATTCGGCGCCGCCGATGGCACGCAGCCTGTGTCGGCCCTCGGCCCTCGTTGCACCGCCGGCGTCGCACCGCAGGGTTTTGGCTCGCCAGCACGCGCTGGCGCCAACGCGCTTGCCAAGAATCATCGAACGGCGGGACTGGCATTCCCCAGGGGTAGAGAGGGGCCCAGTCCTACAAATCTCCTCCTCCTCCTCCGCCTCCCTCTCCTCCTCCCCCTCCTCCTCTTCCTCCTCGTCCTCCTCCACTTCCTCCTCGTCCTCCTCTTCCTCCTCCCACCAAGGCCTACGCCCCACCCCTTCGGGGAGGCGCCTCCCGGAGCCCTGAACCCCAAATGAACAAGTTATATTGTTTTGTGAGAACAAGAAGGGGCCCCACCTCCGCCAGTCCTTGTGGGATTTGTCACCCCCGTGTGCTGCTTGCTGGCGTTGCCAAGATAGCGTGCGATGTGGCGATGTGGTGCCGTCGGCCCGCGTATTGCACGCTATTCCCCACCTTGGGGGCAGCGTGCATCGAAGAAGCCCTGGCAGGGAGGTACACAGCGGGGGGATCGCCTCACAGGGAGAGCGTGTTTTTCGGAGACCGATGTTGCAACCGTATACCCCGCCCATGTGGCGGCACCGACCACCTCGTCAGCCTCCAACGACGGGGGGGTGCCCCAGCGGCTATCGCCGAGCCGAGTTCTCGACGGGGCCCTGCTACCCAAGCAGAGGGGACAGGAGGAGGAGGAGGAGGAGGAGGAGGAGGAGGAGGAGGAGGAGGAGGAGGAGGAGGAGGAAGAAGCAGAGGATGAGCAGGAGAAAAAGGGATGAGGAGGAGGGATGAGGGAGGAGGGAGGTGGAAGGAGGGTGGACGAGGAGGACGCGATGGACGGAGGATGGGGGGATAGGGGGAAGGGAGAGCGAGGCGGATGCTCGCGCGTATGGAACCCGCTTTCCTCGAAGGGTCGCTGAAGCCGAACGTCATCCTGCTGCTGGACGCCTTCTTCCAGGTTGTGATCTGGCGAGGGGAGATGATCCAGGCGCCAGGGCGGCCAGCACGGGGCGGGGCCGGGGAGGCTCGGAGGGAAGAAGCTGCACCGAGACCGCTCCTCGTCCCCTGGAGAGCCCTCGTCGCCACGGCTGTCACGGAGGCCGCTGCCCATGGGCCGCTGAAAGCAGGCATTCCTGGATCCCCCGACTCCCATCCACTTTAAGGCGCCTTCCTACCAGAGTCACCCCAACGCACTAATACGAGGTGCTCGTCGACCCCCCAGGGGCGACGCGCGCACCGAGAAATCTTGTCGTAGATGCGTCGTGGCGGGCGCTTTCTGGCCGCACCGCTCGGGAAACGATATGCTACAAGATCGGTGTACTGCATGTTCGGGTCGGACGCGCGCCTCCAAGGACGACATATAGTACTAGTATGTCTCTGTGCGTCCCATCCTACTTCAATGCTCGAGTGGCTTCACCTTTTCCGTCCTCCTTGGGGGGCCGACGGAACCCAATCTGCTTTCAGCGCCTTCCTACTTCACGTTTCTACCTACGTCTTCCGACCGATCGCTACCCGTCCCGAAGATATTCTGGTCAGAATGCGCCCCAGGAAAGGTCTGGGGAGCAGCGGTATCGGTAGCTTTCTTCCCCCCTCTCAGGGAGGCGGAGGAGGCGGAGGAGGGGTGCAAGGGCCGCTGCCTGCTGCCCGAAGCACGAGGAGGGGCCGCCTCCCTCCCGTCCTGTCTCGACCGCGGTCGAGCACAGCTCGGCAGCGTTGGAGCGCTGGAGGACGAGCGCTCCTCCGGATGGCTTCGAGGGCCCGCCACGGCCCCGCCGCCAGCGGATGGAGGGCGCCAGGCCTCCTCGGCCGCTGGCCGCTCACTGCGCGCCTCTCGCGCCGACCGGGCCAGCGGGACTGCGGGCAACCTGAGCGCGCGTGTGCTCGACGTGCTCGACGTCCTCCTCCTCCTCCTTCTGAGCCTCCTCCTCCTCCTCCTGAGCCTCCTCCCCCTCCTCCTCCTCCTCCTCCTCCTCCCCCTCCTCCTCCTCCTCCTCCTCCTCCTCCTCCTCCTCCTCCTCCCATCCGATCGAGCATTCTGCAACGGGTGCGCCGCGCAGTGAAGCGCGGTCTGCGGAGCTCTCTGGGGGTCCTGGCGAGGGGGCAGACTCATAGCTCCAGGCAGAGGGGTCCCAGCAGGCCAAGGCCGAGTCCGCGCCCGAAAATGGTAATCATATGTGTGCATGTATATATTGATACACACATCTATATATATATATATGTTTGTGGAGAGAGAGAGAGAGAGAGAAAGTGATAGAGAGAGAGAGATAGGGAGAGAAAGAGAGAGAGAGAGGGAGAGAGAAAGAGAGAAAGAGAGAGAGGGCGAAAACACGAGAAGGAGAGAGAGAGAGAGAACGCGATATATTTTTATATTTATATATGTATATATATATATAGAAAGAGAGAGAGAGTGTGTGTGTGTGTGTTTTAGAACGAGAGAGAGAAAACCAGAACAGGGGTGAGATAGAGAGAGAGAGAGAGAGAGAACACGAGGAATATATATATATAGATATATATAGAGAGAGAGAGAGAGAGAAAACGATACAGAAAGAGAGAGAGAGAGAGATATAGCGAGAGAAAGAGAGGTGAGCCTGGATGGTGAAGTGGTCGTCACGGAAGTGGGTCTCGTTACGCAAGGGGATCTCGTCAAAAATGGGGTCGGGTAGGCCGTGCCAGACCATCATTCTTCTCCCTTTCCCTCCTCCCTTCCGCCCTCCCTGACGACGTTGCCCAGGCGTGGTACGACCAGGGCTACCAGGACAAAGAGGAGTACGCAAACTTCAAGGCGCTGCTGATAGCGCCCGCGGAGGACGCCAAGCATATTCTGAACGAGCGCTTCCCGGCGCCCAGGTTCATCCAGACGAACGCGGGCGGCTCGCAGGCTTGACTTCCGCAAGGATGATGATGATGCTCATACAGCTGCTGCTGAAGATGACGAGGCGGAGGATGAGGATGAGGATGAGGGTAATGATGATGATGCTGATGACGATGATGATCTTGATGATGATGACTATGATGATGACTATGATGATGATGATGATGATGATGATGATAATGATGATGATGATGATGACGATGACGATGATGCTGACGATGATGATGACGATGATGATGATTATGATGTTGTCGATGCTGCTACTGATGATGATGCTTATGATGATGATGCTGATGCTGATGATGCTGATGGTGATGCTGATGTTGTCGATGCCGCTGATAGATGCTGAGGGTTTTGATGATGACGATGATGATGATGACGATGATGATGATGATGCTGATGATGGTGTTGATGTTTATGCTGATACTGATGATGCTGCTGATGATGATGGCGATGATGATGATGGTGATGATGATGATGATGATGATGACGATGACGATGATGCTGACGATGATGATGATAATGATGATTATGAAGGTGATGCTGATGATTCTGATGATGATGACAATGCTGATGATGACGATGCTTATGATGCTGCTGCTGATGATCATGATGCTGATGATGATGCTGCTGATGCTGGTGCCGATGATGATGATTATGATGATGATGCTGATGATGCTGATGATAAGGATTATGATTCTGTTGATGCCGATAAGGATGATGATGATGATGATGCTGATGGTCATGATGATGATGATGATGATGATGATGATGATGATGAAGCTGATGCTGCTGATGATGATGATGATGATGATGATGATGATGCTGTTGGATGATGATGGTGCTGCTGACGATGATGATGATGATGATGATGATGATGATGATGATGATGCTGATGCTGATGCTGATGCTGATGATGATGATGATGATGCTGATGCTGATGCTGATGATGGCTGATGATGATGATGATGATGATGATGATGATGATGATGATGATGATGATGATGATGATGATGATGATGATGGATGATGGTGATGGTGATGGTGATGGTGATGGTGATGGTGATGGATGGTGAGGAGGAGGAGGAGGAGGAGGAGGAGGAGGAGGAGGAGGAGGAGGAGGAGGAGGAGGAGGAGGGGAAGAGGATGAGGAGGAAGATGATCATGCGAGGATGAGGACGTGGATCACTGACCAAACTGCCAGGTCTTCGAGCGGGCCGCCTTTGAACAGTCCTTGTGCCGAGCAGGGAAGTACTAGGGGGGGACACCCGTCGCCTGGGGAAGCCCCAACTCGCAGCCTGTTGCAGTTTGCTGCAAACGAGGTCGCACCCTGGCTAGCAACCCGCACTAGAACTGTGGAGGAGTGGAGCCCTGCACCGGGCAGTGCGGGGGCTGGGGCTGAGGCCAAATCTGCCCCCAGGGGCGCATGAAGATCCATCCCTCGCAGTCGGCGCCGATATCGCTCCCGCGCGGCACCGCCTTGAATGACTGGCCTGCCCTCGTCAGAGCGACGCCCAGGTGGTGGGGAACAGAGAAGGGAGGGAAAGGAGGGAGCAATCATGCTGAAGGGGAAACGCGCACCGGTCCAGGCGCACCCCCGAGGTGGCGGCGTGGCCGTCGAAGGATGAGGATGAGGATGAGGATGAGGATGAGGAGGATGAGGAGGAGGATGAGGAGGAGGGGGGAGCAGGAGGAGGAGGAGGAGGCGATAGAGACAGGTCGCAGGCCGGCTTCTAAACGACCACAAGGTACAGGAGGAGGGCGACGGTGATGGCGAAGACGAGGACGAGGACCCACATTCATCCATGAGGAGGAGGACGACGAAGATAGGTTTATGTCGTCGACTTCTCTTCGTCGTCGGCGTCGTTCTCCTGCCCCCCTCTCTTCCTGCTCGTCCCCCTCGTCGTCGCCTTTCTCCCACGCCCTCTCCTCCTTTCATGGGTCGGTTTGTCCCTGTACTCCCTCTTCCTCGTCCTCTTCCTCCCTCCCCCTTCCCCCCCTCCCTCTTTCCTTCCCTCCTCCCTCCTCCCTCCTTTTCCTTCTCCTCCTCAGTATTCTGCCCTTTCCTTCCCTCTCCCTCCTCTCCTCCTTCCCCCCCTCTCCCTTCCCTTGGGCCTCACTCGAATACCTTGGACCTCCCCCAAAGCCCCATACGTAATTCTCTGGACATCTTAGTACATCCCCTAAGAATCCTCTAATGCCCTCGTTGTCGTCGTCGTCGTTGTCGTCGCCGTTGTCGTCGTCGAGTCGTCGTCGTTGTCGTCCTCATCCTCGTAGTTTCTGTCCTAGTCGTCGCCCGCCTCCTCACGGTGCCACCCAGCTCGGCTCCTACCGTTGTCTCTTGCGGACCTCGCCGCGTAGCCGGCAGCATGAAGCCATTGTCCAGTATAGAGTGCAGCACGAAAGTTAGATCAGCCGTGTGAGACGCACAAACACGTTGGATCGAGCGACGCAGAGTAGATCGGGCTGGCTGCGCGGACACTCGCGCGACAGCTGCTTGCGCAAGGTCGCGCGCAGGCGCCCTCGTTCTCACGTGGTGTGCAATGTTGGCAGCCTGCATAGCCAGCGCGTGAGCCCGCCGTGCCCCTTCGCATAAGACCCCTGTCCTTGCGTCGCTCGGGTGGCTTCGAGGCGCAGCTGCACTTACGCAGTCTTGCCTCACCCACCGCCCTGCTGGCAGGCGCTGGTGCGCACCTGTGCTCCCACCTCTGGCCGTGGAGCATCGGTACTCAGCCCTACTGTTGAAGTTGGGGTTGGGGGATTGTTGGGTGGCAGGGCTGGACCTAAACGCTGTTTTGCTGGACTTCGGCTGTGCTTTGTCTTTCGCTTTGGCAGGCAGGTGCAGGAACACGGGGCGAGGAGCACGAAACACAAGACGAACACAAAACGGGAAACAGCGTTTAGCTTCAGCCCTGTTGGGTGGGGTTGGCGCTACCACGGCATGCACCGCTCGGCTTCCAGTCGGAGCCTCAAAAGAGGCGCCCCCGTCGGTGCAGTTCGCAGTCCCGTCGCTCGCCTTGGCCCATCGGCCGCGCGGGCTCCTCGCGCGGCGGCAGTTTTTCGGTCGGGCCTCTTCTGCCTCGGTCCACTGCTGGATCGTGGCGTGGCCCTTCATCCAGCCACGCTCTCGCGCTCCGTTTCTTTCGCTTATGAATCAATCTGGCGCGACCCCGATTCTAGGGGGGAGTTCCCCCAGCAAGTAAGGTAAGCAGGGGAGGCATTGCTTTTCTTTGCTTGGCATCACTTGGCATTGCCTTGCATTGATTTGCACTGCTTAGCGTTGCTTGGCTTGGCTTGGCTTTGCTTTGCTTGGCATTGCATTGCTTGGCTTTGCTTGGCATTGTCTGGCATTGATTGGCCTTGTCTGGAATGGATTGGCATTGCCTGGCGTTGCTTGGCATTGCCTGGCACTGTTTTGCTTTACTTGGTAGTGAGTTGCATGGCTTGGCATGTTTTGGTATGTGTTGGCTTGGTTTGGCATTGCTTGGCTATGCTTTGCATTGCTTGGCGTTGCGTGGCATTTCCTGGCATTGCCTGGCATTGCTTGGTATTGCTAGGCAGTACGGAACCCAGATGAAGGAATCCGAGGACGGCAGTCGAAATGAAGAGCAGGCAACCCGATGAAGGCAGTCAATCAACCAGACTTAGCAGCCCGCGGAGGGCAGTCAAGATGCAAGACAAAGAGTACTGCCAGGACGGCCGTCGAGAAACACGACCAGACAACCCGAGGACGGCAGTCAGGCAACGAGACCCAGCAACCCGAGGACGGCATGCCAGACAAACAGACCAAGCGACCTGGGGAAGGCAGTCGAGAAACCCGATCCACCAATCCGAGGGGGGCCCGCCGGTGCAGGCCTGGCACCCACCTGCTCGTCAAAGTCATGCAGTTCAGAACCCCTCTGTGCCAGGTCTAGTTGGGGAGTGACTCCTCGCTCCTCGCTCCTCGCGCCTCGCTCCTCGCTTCTCGCTCCTCGCTTCTCGCTCCTCGCTCCTCGCTCCTCGCTCCTCGCTCCCCGCTCCTCGCTCCTCCTCCTCCTCGCTCCTCCTCCTCCTCGAGAACGGGGGAGTGTGGAGTCGCAGGGGTTCAAAAGCGCGCGCGCGAGGCTTTCGCGCTGAGTTCACGACTGCTTCTGTGCAATCTCTGCGCGCTCTGTGTCGTCGTCGTCCTCCTTCTCCTCACTCCCCCCCATTGGCCCCTTTTCCTCCTCCTCTTCCTCCTCCTCCTCCTCCTCATTCTCCTCCTCCCCCGTTTCTCCAGGAGTTTTTTTGTTGCGTTGTCCCCCCCAAAAAAAATGGTCTTCCAGATTTTTTTTTTGGGGGAAGGAGAAAACAAAAAAAGGAAACGCCCCCTCCTCCTCCTCATCCTCCTCTTCATCCTCCCCCCCCTCCTCCTCTTCCTCCTCCTCCTCCTCCTCCACCTCCCCCTCCTCCTCCTCCTCCTCCTCCTCCTCCTCCTTTCGGAAGCTCGCATTCGCTCTCCACGAGACTCAGGGCTCTTTGCCCGCGCATATCGGTCGAGTGGCGGCCGCCTGGACGTGGCAATGGCAATGACAATGGTAATGGTAATGGTAATGGTAATGGTAATGGTAATGGTAATGGTAATGGTAATGGTAATGGTAATGGTAATGGTAATGGTAATGGTAATGGTAATGGTAATGGCAATGGCAACGGCAATGGTAATGGCTATGGTAGTGGTAGTGGTAATTGTAAAGGTAATGGTAATGGTAATGGTAATGGGAATGGGAATGGAAATGGGAATGGGACTGGGAATGAGAATGGGAATGGGAATGGTAATGGTAATGGTAATGGGAATGGCAATGGTAATGGTAATGGTAATGGTAATGGCAATGGTAATGGTAATGGTAATGGTAATGGCAATGGCAATGGTAATGGTAATGGTAATGGTAATGGTAATGGGAATGGGACTGGGAATGGTAATGGTAATGGGAATGGGAATGGGAATGTGAATGGTAATGCGAATGGTAATGGCAATTTCAATGGTAATGGTAATGGTAATTGTCATGGTATTGGGAATGGTAATGGTAGTGGCAATGGTAATCGTAGTGGCAAATGGCAATGGCAATGGCAATGGCAATGGTAATGGCAATGGTAATGGTAATGGTAATGACAGTGGTAATGGTAATGGTACTGGTAATGGTAATGGTAACGGTAATGGTAAGGGTAATGGCAACGGGGTAGCGACTGGCAATGGCAATGACAATGGCAATGGCAACGGTAATGGTAATGGTATTGGCAATGGCAATGGGAATGGGAATGGAACTGGCAATGACCATGGCAATGGCAATGGCATTGGTGATGTCCATGGCAATGGTGATGGTAATGGTAATGGCAATGGGCAGCCTCGCTTCCTCTCCCTCCCCCTCCCCTCCCCTCCTTCCTCCTTCCCCTCTCTGCCAGGGCGGCTGTACGAACGCGCCAGACCGCGTGAATTTGAGCTTCGCCTTTGCCTCCCCCTCACCCCTTGCCCTCCCGTCGCTGCTGCGTTGTGGCTCAACAGGGGCCCCGCTCACTCAGCGGGCACCGCATGGCCGCTCACCGCGGCTGGCCAGGTCACAGTCACAGTCGCCGATGCGGTGGTCTTGCCTTCGCCCAGGTAGGGCGTCGCGTCAGCTGGTCCAGCCGCATTGCGGACCAGGGCAGTTGATGTGCGGTATGTCGGCCCCTTCTTGGGGCCCTCCCGCTGCCCTTCTCCTCCTCCTCATACCCACCCCCTTTTGCATTTCCTCCCTCCCTTCCCTCCTCTCCTCTTCCTTCCACTTTCCCCTCTTCGTGCTTCTCTTCCCTTCCCTCCCCCTCCCCCGTCCTTTCGTCCGCCCCCTCCACATAGCCGTCCCCCAACGGTGGACGGCGATGGGGACGGATAAGGGGATGGGGGAGCCCCATCCCCTTCTCCCTCCCTCCCTCGCCTGTTCCTCCTCATCTTTTGGCCCCCTTCAGCCTTTCCCGAATTGAAGAGAGCCTCACACAGCGCTATACTCGACAGTGCTCGTCGTCGTCGTCGTTGTTTTTCTTCCTCCTCCTCTTCCTCGTCCCTCTTCCTCCTCCCTCCTCCGCCCTCGGATTTTGAGTCGCCGCCGCCGCCGCCGCCGACATCGTCGTCGTCGTCGTCGTCGTCGTCGCCCTCGTCGTCCTTTTCGTCGTCGTCGTCGTCGTCGTCGTGGCAGGCGCGCTTCCTCACGTCGAGGGTGAACCCCTCCACGACGCACAACTCGACGGCCGGGGGTTTCAGCAACCAGGTCGCCGAATCGTCCGTCGTGGTGACCGACGACGTGTCGCTGAAGGCGTAGGGGGGGGGGCAGGAAAAAGATGGAGGGAGAGGAGGAGGGTACAGTCGAGTTTGGTGAGGAGGTCGGCCCTGCCAAATCAAGGGTGCCCTTGTGTCCTGCGTGTGCGCGACCTGTGCCTTCCTTCCTCCCTGTGGCAGTGTGGCCCTCGGAAGGGTCTCGTGTCCTCCACGGGCCCCGGGGCAGTCCGAAAACGGCTCGGGGTGGAGGACTGGTCCTGGAGGAAGGCCCCCGGGTCCAGGAGCCGCTTCCCTCGGGACCCGCTTCCCCCATGCCCAGGGTCACGACGGCAGGGCGAAGCGGCAGGTTCGGACATCGAATGTCGAGGATCGAGCTCCTCGGGTGTCTGTGGCCAGTTCTTGGCCTCCGGAGGAGGGAGGAGGAGGAGCAACAGGGTAAACCAAGGATGCGTCAAAGATGCTGCAACACACCCTCCCGTCCCATGTTCCCGCCTCGTAAGTTCATGTGCGTATTCTCCTTCGTTGCGGGGAGTGCCTCCTTACAAGACAAACGCTCCATGGGGATGCCAGTCACACGACAGCCCTATTTCGAACATGGAACGCCTTGCATCCTTCAGTCCTTGTGGAGTGTGAGTACACAGGATGTCAATACTGATCAAACCATGTCTCCAGTGAGAATCCGTTGAACAGTCAAACAAGGAATCGCCTTCCATCCTTGCAGTTGTTCAACATGCTCGCACGTCAGGCCACACCTGACAAGATATCACACGCGATCATATTTCTGTTGCCCTTCTGCAAGACGTCTCAGCCGTGTATCTCATAACGACATGTCTCAAGCGAACGTTCCATTTTGAAGGGACCGCCCTCTCTCAGTTTAGCTGCTCCACAGTTTTTCATGTCTGGTCGTACACCGTTTCCAGGAGGTCCAGGCGATAACTGCGAGTCGAACATCAACCGCCCTCCATCCTTGCCTTGTAGTAATCGGGCTTCTTGGATCACGAACTTGCGAGGAGCTGTAGCGAGAACAGCTTTTTTTGAAAAATGCCCGTCCCTGTTGGAAATGTGTAAGGTGAATGTGCGCGACGCTAATGCAAGAACCACATGTTGAAAAGGACATGTCCTCCATCTTCGTAGAAAGCCGTTGGCAGCGTTACGACGAACGTTTCCGACGCTCAGAAATGCACCGCCTGTTGAAAAGGACCTGCCTTCCGTCCTCGCAGCCGATGGCAACATCTTCGGCGAGTGTGAGCGGCGCCAAGGCGAGAGCTACACCTGAATATCATGTGCCCTCTATACGTGTAGCAGTTGGTCATATGCAAGACGAACGTGTGAGACGCTTCGGCAACAGGCACACATTGAACACTACCCGCCCTCCATCAGTAAAGCTGCTGGCCATTCGCCGTCAGGAAGACTGAGGCGAAACGCCTGGCCCCGACAGGCTGACGAGGAGGAGCTATCCAAGAGGAAGAGGTGCGGATAAGGAGCCGGTGGAGGAGGAGGGGAGATGGAGGAGAAGGATGGGAAGGAACAGGACCAGGACCAGGAGCTGGTCGCGGAGGAGGAGGAGGAGAACGAGGAGGAGGGAAGGATTGATCGTGGATCTGAGGAGGGGCATCGCCGAGGAGGAGGAGGAGGAGGACCACGAGAAGGAGGATCTGTCTTCGATGAAGCCGTGCTTGGATCTCCAGCGCGTGCGTGTACGCTCTTCCATACGCAGCCTGGCTTCGCAGAAGTGGGTCCCTGGCGAGCGTGGTTGGACGGGAGAGCACCAGCCGTGGTGGCCGTGCCCTCAGCCAGCCTCCACGATCAACAGCTCGGGCTGCGCAATCTATCTTGACCAGATCAAGTGAACGCCAGTTACACCAACAGCGCTTGACCAGGTCTAAGTCGACCGAGACATCTGCCGTGCAAGGGCGGCTGCCACTCCTGATTGTACGCCAGCTTCTATTGCTTGCGGCCAGCCGTCGGGGGCCCACATCCCCGAACTCGACTTGCGCCCTGGAAGGTAAAGTGCAAGTGGTCACTGCGCCCTAGAGCAATGATCTGGTGCTGGAGCCAATCTACTACTACCACAGAGCCGCGTCTGCTGGGGCCTCTGCACGGACCAGCTTCCGGACATCGGTGGCCAGCGGGGTCCTTCCGCGAGCTTTGCACGTCCTATGGTGTGTGTACCCTCTCTTTCCTGCCTCCTCTCCTCATCCTTGAGAAGTGTATACAGTGTTTCGGCGTCCCACTCAGCTTTCCTTGAATGTAATTGTACAGGTGCGTCTTCAAGTTTTACTACTTTGTCGATGCGCCGTCAGGGCGCGGCTTCTTCTTCTTCTTCTCCTCCTCATCCTCAACCCTTGAGGCCCAGGTGTTGGCGTGGTAGGAACATCCCAGTGCGGAAGGAGAATGCATCTATCGTTTCCATCTTGCGGATCATTGGTGGGGTTGTTTCTCGTGGTTGAGTGCGAACACCGCTCCAGGCCCGGGCATGAAGAAGAGGAGGTCAGCATCAAGCTTCATCAGCAGTCGAGCTGTACTTGTTTTCTAGTCGATGGCCTCGAGGTCATTCTCAGACAGGTGTGGGTCATCAGGCATCTTTTTTAGCATCAGCATCAGGCACACTTGTGAAATGTGAGAAGAACTTGTTTTTTCTCGGAAGTCCTGGATTCCTCGAGATCCTTGTGCACGCCACCCGCTGACACGCAAGAATCATCCCCACCAACTCACGAGCCCCCACGGATCATGAGCCCTGGATGCGGGATCTTGGGTGACGCGTACCTGCCCGGACCCTGCTGAAATCAGCTGGAGTTTCCGAGGGGATACTCAGGCCCCCAAGTGCACCCACACCGGAGTCGTCATCGCATTCAATGCCTGCGCTGCGCTTGCCATAGATACGCACCACGCACCAGCTACTGCAGGACAGCGCAACCACAACATGTTTGAACCACCTGCCATAAATAATCAGGAGGAGAAAAAAACACAGACACGATTAATCGTTGATCCCCCAGAGAATATGGGAAAATAGGGGCAGTGGGGGGGGAAGACGAACACCTAAAACATATGGGGAAATATGGGGGATCTTTTTTTGTGCGTATTTATTTGTGTGTCCGCCGTCCGCAGCGGAGGAGGAGGAGGAGGAGGAGGAGGAGGAGGAGGAGGAGGAGGAGGAGGAGGAGGAGGAGGAGGAGGAGGATCAAATAAGCCCGCGTCCGCAGCGGCTCCTCTCGGGAGGGACGGGAACTGGGTCGGAGGGCCCCGCCAACGCAGACCCTCCGATGGACCAAACGCACCAGTGGCGGACCCGTTCGTCGTAGGGCCTCCGTGTGTGTGTGTGTATGTCTGCGTGCGTGCGTGCGGGAGAGCGAGAGAGGGAGAGAGGGAACGAGAGACAGAGAGAGAGAGAGTTAAATCATTCCTCCTTCCACCATCAGTTTGTTGTTTGTTGGTTATTGTTGGTATTTGGCGTTATTATTATTATTATTATTATTATTATTATTATTAATAGTATTATGGTTTTTCTATTTTTATTATTATCAATTTTTGTTATTCTTATTTTGAGTGTGTATATACAACAACAACATTCAAGGGTTGGGGGGGGGACCGCTGGACCCCTTCCCTCTACCCTCGTCTCGGGAGAACGCGGGGTGTTCGGCCCCCCTTGGCAGAGGGGGCGGCACGGGGTCCTCTCCAGCGCGCAGGAGGGGGTGTCGTGGCTTGGAGGTTGAGGGTAGGGCGTCAGAAGCAGCAAGGGCGCCCTCGAGGGCGCGAAGTTATTCGCGCTTCGCGGTTCGGCTCCGATTCGTCCTTTTCTCCTCCCCATACCCTTTGGGGCGGCGCGGCAGCGCGAAGTTATTCGCGAAGTTATGCGCCCTTGAGTAGGGAGTGTTAGTGCTCGTCTAGGGGCTACGGTTAGTGCTTAAGGTCAGGGTCAGGGTGTTAGGGTCAGGGTTGAAACCTGGGACGCTACGGTTAAAATCAGGGCGCTCTGGCTAGGATCCATGACCAGGGTTAGAGTATTCGGATTCGGTTGTTAAAGTCAGGTTGCTATGGTGTTAGGGTTCGTTCAACGATCCGGAGTAATGCTTAGGATTCGGATGTTTAGGTTTGGGTTTAGGGCAGTGGTGTCAGGGTTCAGGACAAGGTGCTCGGTTAGGGTTAATTCTTATGATCAGAGTGTTGGATTAGGGTTTAGGGTCAGGGTCAGGCTGTGAGGGTTAGGGTGTCAGGATTCGTTTAAAGGTCAGAGTCCGTGCTTAGGGTCAGGTTTGGGGTGCTCGGGTTCGGGTTAAGGGCAGGGACATAAAGGTTTGGGTCAGGTTGTTCGGGTAAGGGTTAAGGTGTTGGTGTTGCAGTGTGTTCCATGTGTGCTCCATGGACGGGCGGGAGGAGGAGGAAGAGGAGAAAGAGGAAGAGGAGGCGGAGGGGGCTCTTGGAAAGTTGTGTGAATTTTCAATCGGGAGTTATCAAGGATGCTTAGCTCCTTGAGGTTTTCATGGGGGAGGTGTACGGGGCACTTCCATGATATGGAGGAGAAGCGGGGAGGAAGGTGGACGACGGCGGGGAAGTCATAATGAGGTACAGGCTGAATACGGAGCAGCAGTAGTGGTAGTATCAGCAATCGTAGAAGGCATGGTGAAACGAAGTTAAGCGGAATAAAGATGGTCATGGTGATGGCGGTGCTTCTGTCAATCTTAGTGACGCTGACAATGACGATGACGTTGGGTTTACCGCATTCGTAGCTGCTGATGACGTGGATGACTATGGTGACGCGTATGCTGATGACGACGACGATTATCATTACGACGACAATGATGCTGCTGCTGATGATGATGCTGATGATGATGCTGATGATAATGATGACGACTATGCTGATGCTGATGAAGGGGACGACGAGGGAGATGAAGTTGCGCGTTCCATCAAGAAGACGAGGATACTGAAGAATATGAGGAGGAGCATGACGAGACACCAGAGACGGACAATAATGCTGATGACGATGATGATGATGACGATGGTGATGACGATGACGATGATCATTATGATGCAAATGCTGCTGCTGATGATGATACTGATGCTGATGCTGCTGCTGATGATGGTGGTACTGGTGGTGGTGATGATGATGCTGATGATTGTGATGGTGACGACGACGAGAATGACGATGATGATGCGGATGATTGCGATGATGATGCTGATGATGCTGCTGATGATGATAATGATGGTGATGAAGCTGATGATGATGACGACGACGATGATGATGATGATGCTGATGATGTTGATGATGATGATGATGCTGCTGATGATGATGATGATGATGATGATGGTGGTGATGGTGATGATGCTGACGTTGTTGTTGCTGCTGCTGTTGTTGTAGTTGTTGGCTGTGATGATGATGATGATGATGATGATGATGATGATGATGATGATGATGATGATGATGATGATGATGATGATGATGATGATGATGATATTGCTGCTGATACTGATGATGAGTTGGAGGAGGAGGAGGATGATGCTAATGATGATGATGATGATGATGATGATGATGATGATGATGATGATGATGATGATGATGATGATGATGATGATGCTGATGATGATGATGATGATGATGATGATGATGATGATGATGATGATGATGATGATGATGATGATGATGATGATGATGATGATGATGATGATGATGATGATGATGATGATGATGATGATGATGATGATGATGATGATGATGATGATGAGGGGGAGGGGGGGGTGATGTTGAGGATTGTGATTCATGATGCTGAGGAGGATGGCTGGGAGGGGTGTGCTGATGATGATGCCGAGGAGGAGGAGGAGGAAGAGGAGGAGGAGGAGAAGCAGGAGGAGTGAGTGAGTGAGTCAGTGAGTGAGTGTCGCCAGTCGCGAAGCGAGTCTGGATTTTGTTACTCACCCCTCCGAGCCCATTCGGCCCGACTGAGGTCCTTCGGCCATCGGCCTGAGAGGATCCGGTTCAAATAGTCGGCTCGGGTGAGGCTCGTTGTCTGGTGGTATTGCTGCCCAACGCTCAAGAACATGACTAGCAACGTGCCTACATTGACAGCAACGCTCGAGAGTTTTAGCCCCCCTCATGCAGTTGCACACGATGACTACTATGCATGCGGCCACCCGCAAGATGCACTCTCTCCCCTGGTGGTACACAAAGCAGAGCACACTCTGCACCCATGGGGCTTGACCGCACGGGGAGGCCTGCCAAAGAGCTTGCCTACCTGGGGTTGCCGAGCTGCGACATCGGAGGCAACGGCGGCCGCACTCGGCGAACACATGACTGGATGTGGACCCTTGCGCTGAAGACAACGCAGGCGGAGGAGGAGGATGAGGTAGAGGAGGAGGAGGAGGAGGAGGAGGAGGAGGAGGAGGAGGAGGAGGAGGAGGAGGAGGAGGAGGAGGAGGAGGAGGAGGAGCGAGAACCTGCTCACCGCGATCCCGATCCTTCGGGACAGCCAACTCTTTTTCCTTTCCCAGCGTGTCGATGGTCGCTCGGAGGAGGCGAAGTCGGACTTGAAACGCCTTTTGCTTGATTCTGCGAACTTCATAGCTCGGATGGTCTGAGGACCTGGCTCGTTCGCCCGCAGCTCCTGAAAGAACATCTGCCACCAAATTTCCCTGCACCATCCACCACGGAACAGTACTCTGAAGGTAAGTGGCCTCAAGGTGGCTTACGACGAACAACACCACGAGCGAGATTGGGTCTCTCTGCTCGAGCTGCTTGCCGATTTGATGCCAAAGGTCAGCGTCTTGACCCTCAGTGCGTAGGTATTCTTTCCCCGCCCAGCCATTTGCAGCAGAATTGTGGTCCGTCCTGTGCACAACATGGCCCTCTGTGCATTCTAAACCTGGCATCAAGGCTAAGAGCTATTCTGTCGGCAGGCTCTGCCTCGGGCCCGGCCTGAGAAAAGGTTACGGAGGATTCGCCAACACAAACTGATGATGCGCCCTCCTGAGATGATTGATGCTTGAATCTGGGCCTCCACTGGCATCACATAATGCATGCAAAGGTGCTCGACTGGTCCCTTTCCCAACGCATCCAGGATCAGGCTCACTGAACTCATTGCTAGAGAAACTTCAAATCTCATCGACAGTTGGTGGGTTGACCGCCGTCCACTCCTGAGGGATGAGCCCTTGTAACCACAAGTACTCGGTTTACTGCCAGTTGACTTGTGCCTCATATAACCGTACACTCTGACAACTCGTATGCTGGTGAACCCTGACAGCACCGACAGCCCCAACCATGATGGAGCATGTCCTCACT
>CAUYUJ010001394.1:87500-101727 GCA_963575745.1 Prorocentrum cordatum
CGGTGTGGGCGTCGAGGTCCAAGCCCCAGTCGCCTGACAAGTTTCCTTTGACCCCCCTCGCAGGCCGAATAACTTGACCTCAAAAGACATGTGCTTCTCAACGCCTGGTCTTGTGTGTGTGTGTGCACCGGGCGGGGGGGGGGTAATCATGACGTGCCCACTTCTTCACCCTCTTCGGGCCTCGTCGCCACGGCTGGAGCCGTCTCCGAGGTCCATCTTCCGCCTCCTCCCCTCCTTCGTTCTCCTCGTCCTTGTCCTCTGCCCCTTATTTACTTCTCGTCCTTTCTCTCCCTTGCCCCCATTGGGAGGACGACGTCGACGGTAGCGACGACGAGCGCACTCGCCGCGCCGACGCCAGGAGAAGGATGCCTACATGAACACCGAGCGTGGGGATGAGGCTGCCTCCCCCAAGCCACTGCCCCTCGAGCCCAGGACGAGGAGGAACACAGCGATATGGCAGAGGGAGGAGGAGGAGGAGGAGGAGGAGGAGGAGGAGGAGGAGGAGGAGGAGGATGAGGAGGACTAATAACCATGATAATAATATTCTTAGGAAGAGTATTAGGAATCACAATAATACATACACTTTTACTACTAATAAGAATAATACGAAGAGCCACCCTAAGACGAATACTACTAATACTAAGGCTTCTAATAATAATGCGAACAAGAAGAATAAGACGGATACTGATACTATCAATAAGAAGAGTATTAATAGTAAGAAGAAGACTAAGACGAATATTAAGCATACCAAACTAAGAACACGACGAATACTAACAAGACGAATGCTACTGAATCATTATAATAATATTATTAATGATACCAATACTAGTAATACTAGTATTAATGAAAATAAGCATATTAATAATACTAAGCATAGAAGCCCGTATAATACTACTACTACCAATAATAATACTAATCCTAATAATAATAGTAGTAATAATAATACTAACATTAATAATCATATTAATATGAATAAGCATACCAATACTAATAATACGAGTAATAATAATAATAAGAATAATCGTACGAAGAATAAGAATATTCAGAATACTACACATTATACTATTCAGAATGCGATTCTTATTCTTAATAATACCAATAAGAGGAGGACTAAGCATAACCATAATAATACTACCGAAACTGAGAATGCGAATACTGATACTAGTAATAAGAGCAATATGAATAATACTACTAATAGTAACAATACGAATGCGACTACTAAGAATAATAATAATGATACTAACAATACGGATAATAATACTAATAATACTAATAATACGAATAATAAGAATAAGACGAAGAAGAGGAGGAGGAGGCGGAGGAGGAGGCGGAGGCGGAGGCGGAGGCGGAGGCGGCGGGGAGGAGAGAGGAGGAGGCGAGCAAAGAGGAGGAGGAGGAGGAGGAGGCGGAGGAGGAGGTGGGAGGCGGAGGAGGAGCGGAGGCAGAGGCGGAGGTGGAGGCGGAGGCGGAGGCGGAGGGGAGGGCGGAGGCGGAGGCGGAGGCCGAGGAGGAGGAGGAGGAGGAGGAGAGGGGAGGAGGAGGAGGAGGAGGAGGAGATGGCGGAGGAGGAGAGGAGGAGGAGGAGGAGGAGGAGGAGGAGGAGGAGGAGGAGGAGGAGGGAGGAGGAGGGGGAGGAGTGGGAGGAGCCTCCACAATTGAGCTACCCCCGCCGGAGAGAGTCCAAGTGCGGGCCCCACGGGAGGCCTCCCCGGCGTTGTGGGGGGCCTCCCCGGCGTTGGCCTGCGTGCAAGGAGCCCCGCCCCGCGCGCGGCCCCCGAAGGCCAGGCACAGGAGATCGCCCCTGCCCAGGGCCACTCTCTGCGAGGCAGGCGAGGGAGAGCCCTCGACCTAAGTCGGGCGTGTCCCTCGACAGGAGGAACACTCAGAGATAGCGAACAAGTAGTCCCGGGGCGATGTTTCGACTGTCTCTGAGTGTTTTGGGAGCACTTTGTGACCACTTTTCGTTTTTCTTCCAGAAACCGCCTGTAGGAGGACATGCCCGACCTAACCCTCGACGCGGCCGGCCGTGGCGAGAGCTGGACACGGTCGGACCGATGCACGGGGTGGCTGAGCCAACTGTCATTAAGTCGGGCCTGTCCCCCTACAGGAGGAATATACAGGAATAGTCCAAACATAGTTGGGGGCTATGTGTCGATTTTTTTTTGGCATCATGCTGGCAGCATGCTGGCGACGCGGATGAAGACCAAGGATGAGGAGGAGGAGGAGGAGGAGGAGGAGGAGGATGAGGAGGAGGAGGAGAAGACCAAGCGCTGTGAGCTCCACGGCGCGCCCCCCCTGTGCGCACTCCAGGTTTCGCAAAAAAGCGTGGGGGGGGGCCCCCCGACGGGGGTCAACCTCGTAGGGGGCCACGTGCGAACCCTACCCCTCCCCCCCACGATGTCTGAGGGGGAGGGTGGGGTTCATTCCACTCGGGAGCTCCCGAACGAAGTGAACCCCACCCCCCCCTCAGAAATCGTGGGGGGTGGGGGTAGGCTTCGCATGTGGCCCCCTACCTCGCCCCGTCGTCGCGCCGCGACGGGGGTCGGAGCGCCTTCGGCGCGCGGTGACTGCCCGGGACGGGGGTCGACGCGGGGCTGTCGGCGTGGGTGACACCCCCCGACGCCTATCAAGAAACTCGGAGCAGCCTGCATGACGGCCAGGAGGACGCAGCTGAGACGCAGATGGACGGCGCCGCTGATACACCGGACCGAGGTACAGGGTGGAGGTCGGTCCGGGGGGGGTGCCCTCGAGTGTTCTTCGCGCCTGCTGGGATGCTCTTGTGCATCCTGGGGGAGGGTGCCCTCGAAGGTCCTTCCTTATTGCCCAGCGGATGGTCTCTCAGGAGGGAAAAAAACACACAGACACAATTAATCGTCGATCCCCCAGAAAATATGGGAAAATATGGGAAATGGGGGGGAAGACAAAAACCCAGAAAATATGGGAAAATATGGGGACTATTTTTATTTGTGTGTATTTATTTGTGTGTCCTAATTTCCCTTCAGTCTCGTGTTCTTCAGGGGGATCTTCTTCGGCCCTTGGGGCCCGGCCGTGCTGTGCAGCGCGGAGATCGCGGAGCGTCCGAGGCCACGTCCCGCCGTGGCTGAGAGGTGGGCCGCGCGCAGCATCGGTGGAGGAAAAGGTACCTGTACCGCTACCCCCCCCTCCTGCTCCTCCTCCTCCTCCTCCTCCTCCTCCTGCTCCTCCTCCTGCTCCTCCTCCTCCTCCTCCTCCTCCTCCTCCTCCTCCTCCTCCTCTGGTGGGCCGCGCGCAGCATCATGGGAGGAAGAGGCACCCGCACCGCTTCCCTTGCCTCGTTGTCGATCTTCTGGGTTTTTTGGGCGGCCCTCGTCGCCAACGCGGGATTCGCCTCGCAATCCTGGTCAGAACGCGCCCCAGGAGAGGTTCGGATGGGTGGCGGTATCCGTGCGTTTCCCCGATCCTGCATCCTCTCGCGGCCGAGTGGTGGGCCGCACGCAGCAGCCGAAAAAGCGTCCACGTCTCGAGTCCGCTGCTGCCCCCGCTCCTTCTGCCCCGTGGCCGGGCAGTCGGGGCGCGCTCCTGGCAGCGGGGCCGTCCCCACCCCTTGGGGGACCCTCGCCATGACCCGTGCCCGCCTCGCATCCCGCTGGCGGCCCGATCGGGTGGGCCCCCTCCGCTTGCCGCCGCTTGGGGCCCACGGCCTGGCGGGCTTTCAGTGGCGTCCACGGGCCCGGCGGCGGGCCAGCGTGCCCGGCGGGAACTCGGGTTCGCCTCGAGCCCGGCGGGGGGCGACACGTGGCGAGAAGAGTGTGGGCTCCGGGGGAGGAGAGGAGGGAGAGAGGGGAGGAGAGGAGAGGACAGGAGAGAGGAAGAGGCAAGGTTGGCGGGTCGCGCAGCATCTGGTGTCCTGCCCATCCCGCCCCTCCCTCCCCATGCACGTACACGTTGTCTATGCGTTGGCCAGGGTGCCGCAGATGACCTTGATCCTCAAAGCTGCCTCTTCGCGTGGTGCGCAAGCAGAAACATGTTTTTTTTCGATTGGAGGCGGAAAGGGTGGCGGATGGGCAGGCTGATGCGAAACAGCAGCATGAGCAGGACGAGTAGGAGGAGCAGGGCTACCAATCAGTGTTGGCACATGATCCTGCAGCCTCTCTCTGTCTGTCTGTGTTGCTCGTACTTGCGCTCTTGCTTTGCACACGTGTGTATTTGTCTTGTTCGACCACTTCTGATTTGATTCAAGACCTTTCTGACTGACAGTGAACAGCTGACAGTGCAGAGCGTCGCGATTGTCCGCCCGACCCCCGCCTGCCAACAGTGGCAGCGGAGCGGGGTTCAGGGCCGCAGGCTGCAGCAACACCAGGTGTTCGCGGGTGCAGCTAGCGGGCCAGGCGATCCACGGACTTACGGGGATCGGACGGACGACAGGGGTGCGAAGTGTGACATTGACGGGAGAATGCTCATGTCCGAAGGACTCGAGGCAAGGCCTCGATTCGATAGCCAGTCGTGTGGCCGAGCTGCTGAGGGGTGATCAGAGCAACCCACTAGCAGCTGCAGCAGCTGCAGCAGCAGCAGCAGGGCAAGTGCCGTGGTGCCCTCTTCCAACTCAGGCTGCAGCAGACCTGCGGGATCAGAAAGCAGAGCCTCCAGCACCATCCTACACGTGGTACGAACACGGACAGGACCAGTTGTGGCATGATGATCCGTGGGCCTCGACGTGGGCAGCGGGTGGCTGGACGGAACAGGTCTGGGCCAGACAGCCGCGCGATACGGAGGAGATCTGGACGCTACAGGCGCGCGGCCAGGTTCCAGCCCCAGCAGGAGATGATAACAGCACGCCACCGTCGATGACAGCACAGGGTTGCGACACGTGTGCAGCGCAAACCCGCATCCCGCCGTGAAGGCGATGGCAAGGCAGCTCATGGTAACATGGCGGCTGGGCTTCCTGGAGTGGAGGCTGGAACGAACAGTAAAACATCAGACCGGCACAGTCTTGGCCAGGCTTGGACAAGTGCGGATTGTGGAAACAGTGCGCGACGAGGTGGAGGCGCATCTTTTGTCTTTCACAGACCCAGTGCACGGACCGACTACTGGAAAAGTTACCCTGGGACCTGCGAGCCAAACTACAGTGCATCCCTGAGCAGGGTCTCGGGGTGGACAGGGCAGTGCACCACCTCGGACAGGAAACTGGAGAGCGAGAGGACGACGAAATCCTCAGAGCAGGCAGCGAGGCCACCAGAGACATCGAGCGGAAGAAGGACGAGGACCCGCTGGCGTTCGTGACGCGCCGGCGCAGGCAGCTCGAGCGGGCCAAGGAGATTGGCATGGAGCTTCCGCCCACGGTGCAGGGCATGCTACCCCTCCAGGGTGCCCGGTTGTCCGCGCAGGGTAAGCATCATACAACGTTCGGAGTCTCCATCGAGGCTCGTTGTTGGGACCAGATATCATGGGGGCTCTACCGAGACTAGACGCGGGCGGCCTCGCCTGGGGAGGCGACGACAAGTCGCATGCCAACCTCTTCGAGACCAGCAACGCCAGGTCTAGCGACTAGATCGGCGACGACGAGGTTGGACCACAGGGGCTGGTATGGTCCTGGCGGGCAGACGAGCTGGACTCTGACGAGCTAGGCATCCTCGCGGAGCTCAGCGGGCGCGACCTCAGCGAGGACGTGGTGAACGAGACGCTGGCTCAGATGGGCAAGCGCCACCAGAAGACTTGCAGGAGAGCGTGGACCTGAATAGCGCAGTCCAGAAGGATCGCGGCTACTGGAAGCGACGACGCCGACTCGCCCCAGCGCAGCTCAAGCTGGTCATGAATTGCGGCGGCAGCTGCGGAGAGACGGGCCATGGGTGCGCGGAGTCCAAGAACCCGTTCAAACTCAAAGAGCCTCGTCAGTGAGGACACAAGTGCAGCTTTGGAGCTGGTGGCGCAGCATTCTCTTTCGACGGCGGCGGGTGCGCGCGCGCGGCGCAGGGCGAGAACCTCCACGACGGCTCGTGGATCACACTGCTCGGTGAGGAGGTTTTGAGGTGGCAGGTCGGCGAGGGCGCCGACGTCCAGAGGGGCGTCGCCTTCGTCGTGCTCGAGGATGGCTGCGTGATTGACGGTGGGCAGCGGGGCTTCCAGACGATCGTGGGCAAGGGGTCCCCGGGCCGTCTCGCCGAGGGCCTGAGGTTGAGGGGGCTCCTCGCCCGCGTGGGTCGATGAACCTGCCAGACCTCCGAGAGGGATTGGCGGGCATGCCGCCTTGCTGGGCGCGGTGATGGCCCCAGTTGCGATGGGGGGCAAATCTCGAGTGATTGAGTTTGTCGTCGCAAAGGAGAGGCTCCCACCTCTACTGCCCAGCGGGCCCCTCGACTCCTTCGGCGACATTTTGGACTGCCCGCGCGAGAAGCTCGCTCTCCAAGATGTCGGGTGCACGGTGCCCAGGGAGAAGTCGGGCAGGAGTCGCGGGGCGATCGGAAAGAATGACTGGCGCGGTCCTGGGAGTCAGTTCGAACCGCCAGAACATGTGTCGCAGTGCTGCGAGGACTTTCGGAGTGTCGAGAAGTGTTCCAGCGGTCGGTCACTGCTCGCGTCGTCGCCTCCTGCATCTTCCCCCCCCTGCCCCCTGTGCTCATTCATCTGTTTCCCGCGGCCGTTCTTCCAGCAGATGCTTTACTCGCGCGGCTTCTACGGCATGTTGTCTTCTCGCATCCGAAGTGCCGGCCGATGATGATCAGGCGTGCCAAGACCGAGGGCGAGATCCGCTCCGTCGTGGGGCTCTGGGCGGTTTTCCTGGTCTCGGTGGGCCCCTACTTCGATGGGGCCAGGGCAGAGGTCTCGAGGCCCATCAAGGACTCGCGGCTCCTTGACACCAAGACAACGTGAAGCGACTGCTCGAGGACATCTCGAGCTCGGGGAACCAGTGTTCGCCGTGGTGCCACAGTTCAAGCTGCGGGGTGAGTTGCCTGCCGCCCCGAGAACGCGGGCCGCGGCGGCCGCGGAAATGACGGACCAGGGGCTGGCACTACTTCGAGGTCGACTGGGTGCTCCCGCGCGTCACCCCGCCCCTCGGAGCCCCATCGGAGCCCCGTGCCTGCTGCGGGACCAGCAGGTCCTCGCCTAGCATCCGAGGGCCAGTGGAGCAGTATGTCGAGCCCCCCACCTCCTCCAGCTTGGGCAGTGCCGATGACGCAGGAGGCAGCGCAGACCATGTCGGCGAGCATGTCGGCGCAGAACGCGACTAACTCGATGCCCCCCCTGGTCTACGAGATGCGGTCGGCGAACGAGCGTCTGAGTGCCCTGGCCAACGGTCAGCAGCCGACGGACGCGCAGATGGTTCTTGCAGCAGATGTGCCAGCGAACCCAGCGCCAGCCCTCTCTTCGCACCAGGGCCAGGAGGGCCAGGCGCAGGGGAAGTTCGTGCTGGTCGGGGCGGCACCGAGTCCACATTTCATTTGGGGCGGGCGACTCTCGCGGCGTCCAAGGAGCTCGGGCGCCAGAGCAAGTGTCCAGAACCCTGCAGGATACATCTCCCCCAGGCCGTCGGTCGCCGCCGCGGTAGGTGGGGCAGCGTGCTTCGTGCGAGCGAGACCGGTCCCCGCTGCTCCTCCAGATTTAGAGGGGGCGACTTGTGCTAGGAAGAAAGTAGATGTGGAGCAACTGTGCGCGCCGTCTTCGCCCTTAACCTCGTCGTCGGCTAGCGCGGCGCCGTCGATGACACCTCGTACTTCACCATCACTCCCGACATCATCGACTACAACATCCACGCGACCGACATCTCTAGCACCATCATGTGCGACCCAGGTTACTATGACATCTTCGGCACCATCACCTACATCGCAGATGAGCATGACAGGACACGTTCCAATGACACGACCCCCCTGGTATGTTTTGGGATCGCACATTGCATGTTCCAGCAGGTTGCTCTCTTGATGCCGAGAGCGTCACAGATGCCGCCCTGGCCTTCGCAGAGGGTTTGCAATGCGCGCTGGTCCACGCGGGGTCTTCAAGTCTCTCCGTGAGGTTCCCAGCGGGCTCGGGCGCGAGATGCCGGGCAATGGGGCGCGCCAGGACTTCGTCGAGATCTTCTCTCCGCCTCGCATGGGGCCCGGCGGGGCAGGGATCTCAGGGAAGGGGCTTCCCTTCCACGCAACTACAACGATGCTCAATTTCGCTGTGTCTGGCGCGCTCGAGGAGGAGGGCCCGCGAAAGTGGGGGGAACGGCGACGGGCCTAGGGAAAGGGGGGGAGCGAGCGACAAAAGGCGACGACGACGACGACGACGACCGCGACGACGACGACGACGAGTCAGACGGAGCAGCCTCTTCCACGCGCCTGCACGGTTGTTCGTATATAGATGCGCGTGTATGCGCCGCCGCTGGGGCCTTCGGCGGGGCCCCCCATTGGGCCGCGAAGCGCGCGTGGGACGCGCCGACGTGCGCGGGGGGGGGGGCGCGTGCGAGGACAGCCGCTGGGGCCTTCGGTGGGGCGTCCATTGTGGGGTCGCGAAACCTGCGCGGGTCGTGCCGATGTCTGTGTGCGTGCGTGTGTGCGTGCGTGTGTGCGTGGGGCGGCGGGCGCGGCCCGCCTTTGGGGCCGTCGGTGGAGCTCTCCATTCGGGCGGGGTCGGCAACGTAGTCGACTTGCCCAGCAATGTATTTCCACGTCGAATCTATCGCGTAGAATCTTTCCGGATCTTTTGACATTATGCTCTGTGGTTCGTAGATTCGACGCGCAGCCAAGTGCGGGGTGCATCAGGTCTGCAGAAGATCCCCGGGGCCCCGCAGCGGTTCAGTTGTGCGTGCCGCGATGGGCAGGGGGGCCGCGTGCGAAAGCCGCTGCTGGGGCCTTCGTTGGAGCTCCCCATGGGCCCGCGAGCCGTTTCGGGGGCGCGCCGAAATTGGCGCAGGGGGGCGCGCGAGCACTGCCGCCGGGGCCTTCGGCGGTGGCGCCCCCCCATGGGGCCGCGGCGCGCGCGAGCGGCGCGTCGAGATGGGCGGGGGGGGGGGGCGGCGCGTGCGAGCGCTGCCATTGGGGCCTTGGGTGGGGCTTCCTATCGGGCCACGAGCCGCGCGAAGGGCGCGCCGAAAAGGGCGCGGCGGGCGCGTGCGAGCGCTGCCGCTGGGGCCTTCGGTGGAGCTCTGCGCGCGGGCCGCGCGATGGGGTTTGCCGTGATGGGCGCGGGGGGCGCGCGCGAGGATCGCCGCTGGGGCCTTCGGTGGGGCCCCCTATGGGGCCGCGAAGCGTTTGGGGGGCGCGCCGAAAGGGCGCGGAGGGCGCGCGCGGGGGCCGCCGCTGGAGCTGTCGGTGGTGCCTCTATGGCGCGCGCGAAGGGTGCACCGTAAAGGGCGCGGGGGGCGCGTCCGAGAACCGCCGCTGGGGCCGACGGTGGAGCTCGCCGCAAGTGAGAGGTTTGCTGAACTGGCCGCGGGAGGCGCGCGCGGGAACCGCCGGTGGGGCCTTCTGTGGGGCCCCCTATGGTGAGGGGGCAGGGGGCGGATGCGAGAACCGCCGCTGGGACGTTCGGTGGAGCTGCCACTGGGGCCACGAAGCGCGCGTGGGGTGCGCCGCGATTGGCGCGCGGGGCGCATGCGAGAATTGCCGTTGGGGCCGTTGGTGGGGCTCCGTGCGGGGCTGCGAACTGCGTGGCGGGCGCGCTGGAGTTGGCGCGCGGAGAGCGGGTGCAAGGGCGGGGGGGGGGGAATTGGGGGGGGCGCGGGGCGCTGTCTCTTCAAAACGAGGATGGTTGGGAAAAAAGCAGGGTCTGAGCCCCAGGACTTCCTAGAACGCAAGTGGTTCGACGTAGGGCGATCCGCGCGGTGCCGGGAACGCGCGCCGACGAATCGCGACGCGGCCCTGCCGCGCCGTCTGGCGCCCCAAGTGCTGCGGCGCATGCGATTCTCACCTCGTTGGGCCGACGGGCCTGGGGCGACTCTGCCAAGGCAGGGCCGCCTAACTCAGGAGGGGCGGTCGATTCTTGACGGCCTCGATGAACGGACTCGGCGAGTCACGGGGGGGGCGGGGGAGGAGTGGGGGGGGGGCGGGGGTCGGATGGGGGGGTCGCAGCGCATTGCCGACGCGCCCGGGGGCAGCCGTGGCCCTGTCGAATCGGGCGGGGTACGTTGGCCCTCTCATCCTTGTAGCAGTGCTCGTGGACCTTTGGGTGGCAAGCCCTCTGGCCCCCCGAGAAGGATCAAGGGCCGTTGCTGCTACTGGTGAATGTCGCGCGCGGCCGGGGTGCCCCGAGACGGCGGCCTCTATTGGGCGCCTGAGGCTCGACGGGGAAGGGTTCGCCGCCTACTCGTCAGGTGATCGGTCATGGCGCGCGTCTCGCCGCCTGCCCAGCCGCGGGAAGGCCGCCGTCCAGGTGGCGGCGGGCGGGGTCCGCTCCGCAGCGGGGCAGCATAGGGGGCCTGCTCTGCGGCGGGCCAGGGCGCTTCCCGAGGGGTGACTGGCGGGGCCTGCCCCGTCGCGGGGCGGGTCGCCGCCCCCCGGGGTGGCGCGGGCGGGCAGCTCCCGGGCAGGGCGGGTCGCCCCCCCAAGGGTGAACGGGGCGGGCCAATTCCATTGTTGCCGACGTCGCCGCCGTTGGCGTGACAGGGGGGCCTGCCGCGCAGAAGAGACGACTTGGGGGGCCAGTTTCACCGCTGGACATCTTTCCATCCTAGGGGCGCCAACGGGGACCAGCTTCAACGCAGGGCCATCGCCTCTCCAATGCCGCCCCGGGAGTGGCAGGGGTTGAACGGGCAGAGGTGGCCGCTCCAGAAGACGCCTCAATAATGTCAGTTTCCGAAAAATATACATGTCGAGCGTCTCGGCTTGTCCGGGCCCCGCGCGTGTGCATCGCCGCCGCGGGCTGGTTTTCTGTCGTGGGGGATGATCGAATTTTTGTTTTGGCGGTGGGTTGCAGGGTGCGTCAAATTTCGCGATGATGACATGTCGCGCGCGCGGCGTGCATGCGCAGAAAACAACGCATTCACGTGGCGTATATTTCGGGGTGGTGCATGAAATGCCTGGGCGGGCCCATCGTTTTGATGCGCCGCCACCGTGCTGCCAGGGTGCTCGGGGGCAATTTGTCACGATGGATGCGGCCGCCATCTACGACCATGATCACGTTGCAAGTGCTTGCGCTTGGCGGGGGCAGGCAGTGACATTCCTGTCTGGGCGGTCGCGCGAAGGATTTGTCCTTTCCGTGGTGGTGTATTTCTGGGGCCCCGCAGCTTGTCCGATGGGCCGTCGCTGCTGCGGCCATCGTGCCCGCGCGTCCCTCTTGATGCGCGGCGGGGTTGTCGTTGGGGCCCGCTCCGCTGCGGGGGCTGGCGCCGCCGGCTCTGGCTCGGGGCGCCGTGCGGTAATGCGCCCGCGGAGTCGCGGTTGCAGCAGAGGCGAGGGCCCCCTTCGGGGCCTGGCGGGGGCAGCGCGGCGGCGCCCGAGCCCTGGGCGCGAGCGGCGTCGCAAGATGTCGCCGGGCGCGACGTGGCCGGCGGAGCTGGCGCCCAGACCGCGGCAGCGCCTCGACGCCAGGGCAGCGGCCCAGGCGGGGGCTCGGCGCGCCTCGTTTAGCGGCGCCTGGGCGGCGACGGAGACCTGGGGGCGAGTCGCTGCAGACGGCCGACCCCAGTGCGTGGTGTTCGCGTTGGGTGATGCGGATCGGTCGATGGGCTGGCTCTGGAGCTCGCTGCTCCGCGACGTCTTCGGGGCGGTGTGCCCGGGGGGGGGCGCGAGGGAAGGGCGGCTGCGAGGCCCGCCGCGCGCTGAAGCGGCGCGGAGCCCGACGGCCGGAGCGTCGCGCGCTGGGCGCATTTGGGGGGCCTGGTCAAGACCTGCCCGCCAGCGGCGGCGCGGTGGTAGGCTGCGGCGACGCGCTCGCCGCGGCGCGGCAGCGGCGGCATGGGGGGGGCGCGGCCGCCGAAGGCTCCGAGTCGGATGCTCGCCCCGCCAAAGAGTGCGCCGCGAAGCCTGCTCGCCGGAGCGGCGAGGTCGGCGCTGCGCGCCGAGGCAGCTGAGAGCGCGGCGGGCCGGGGGCTGGCCCGCCGGGGGCCGTCGGGGCGGAGTCCGCGGGCGCAGTCGCGCAGTCAGCACGCCAGGGCGGGGTCGCCCGATAGAAAACCAAGGGCGGTAATGGCGCGGGCGAGGAGGGGGGGCTAAGAGCAAGGGGTCGAGCAGCAGGAGTAATAATTGCAAGGGGGGCGACGGGGGCGCGAGCGAGGAGGGGCGGCGGGGGCCGCGCGTCCACGAGCGGCAGAGGCGAGCAGCGATGCGCTCAACGCGAACTCCTGTCGGTTCCGCTTCGCCGGCTCCGGGCGCTGCCGGGGCGGGGCGCTGCGGGGGCGGGTCGAGGCCGAAGTTTTTGAAGAGGCCTCGGGCGAAGCGCCGAGCGCGGCGGCTTCGGGCCGCGTCTCGCCGAGCGACCGCTATGGGGCAGGGGTAGAGTGTCCGCGACGCCCAGTCGGCAGTCGGGTCATCGCGCCCGCCTGGGCGCGCGGCGGCGCCGCGGAATGAGCGGCGCGCGGGGGGGTGGGCGAAGACGTCGCCGATCGAGCGGCGCTCGATCCTTGCTGCCGGTCGGGCCACAGCGGCAGCGCGGCGCTTCCGCGGCGGCGTCAAATCAGGGGCCATTTGGGCCGCTGCCCGCCCGGCCGACGGCGTCGGCCGGGCGGGCCACTCGCAGGGCGCGGGGGGGGGCTTGGGCAGCGAGGTAGCGGCGCGCCGCGGCCTCCTGGCTCACGCGCCCCCGACGAGCGGTCAGGGGTCCGCTGTAGCAGCGGGGCGTGGGCGCGGCGGCCGCCCGCCTTCCCGCGCTCGTGCGAAGCGCAAGCCGTCGCATCGATGGGGCGCTCAGCGCAGAGACGTGCGATCTGCCGGCGGGCCGCTGGGGGCGCATCCACGGGGGGCGTTTCGATTGCCTTCCAGATCCAGGCGCCGCCGCCGCTGTTCGGAGCTTGCTGAAACAAGGCGCGGAAGGGGTGGCCTGGTCTGGGCCAGGCGGCCAGCCGGCCGAGGCGGCCGCGCCGCCTGCTTTTGCGGCGGCCGAGGCGGGGTGCGAGATGCGGGGGCTCTCCGGTTGGAGCGCGTTCGCGATTGCAGCGGCGTTGCCCGCGTCGACATTCGCGCCGTCGTCGGCGGGCGCGGCGGGGGGCCGAGCGGGTGCGATCGCGTCTTTCCAACGCGCGCCGCGGCGTTCTTCGCGGTTCCCGGGTTGCGCGGCCGCCCGACGGGGCCGTCGCGCGCCGCGTCTTTGTCGGCTCGGAAGGAGGGACTCGCGCGCCGAGCATTTGATGGCGCGGGTCGCGGGCGCGGTGGCGGATGTCCAGCGAGTGGGCCTCGCGCCCCGCGGGGCCCCGAGTGCTTGTTCTGCCTGGCGCGCCTGGTCGGCGCGCCTGGCCAGCGCCGCGCCGTCGGGCTCCGTGCGTCGAGCCGCGCTCTCCGCTGCGAGGCGCATCTCCTTCTGTTTCGTCGAGTTTGGGCGCGGCGCAGTCGGCGCCAGCCCTGGCGCGGCGCGCGCCGCGCAGGATGTTCTCGTCGCGGCGCTGGCGGGCTGGCCCGCCCCGGCGGCGAAGCGGGCGTGGGCGCCCTTCTCGCGAGCAGTGGGCGCGCGCGGGGCGCGCCCTGGCAGGGGAGAGCGCCGCGGCGCCGCGGGCGCATCTATTCTGCGGAGTCGGCTGCGTGAGCGGCAGCGCGTGCGTCGCCGCGCCCAGGGCGCGCTCTGTCCGCTTGCATCGGCCGCTCATTGCGGGCGCGCCAGCGCTTTCGCCGCGGACGTCGCATCGAGGTTTTGCTATCCCGCGCGCCTGCGGTTGGGCGCCGCGCGTCGCGACTAGTGCTTCGAGAACGAGGGGGAGGGGAGAATGGGCAGGTGGTAGTGGCGTGTCTGTAGTGGTCTCTTCCATGGCGGCTGGCGGGGTTCAAGCACGCCGCGCTGCGAATGTTTTCGCGCCCTATTTCCTGGCGCCGATCGGGTTGCCGGTGCGTGGGGCCGGAGGGATCACCTCCGATGATTTTATGAGCGCCTTCGTATGGCCCCATACTCCACCATCGTCCCGCGGCGCAAACAAGTCACGCCACTCTGTCCACATGTGCCTTTTTCGCCCTAGCGACCTGTTTGCGTCGACATGCCGCAGGGTTTCCAGTGGCTGCTGCGCGGATGGACTGCGGCCCCTTCTCAAAACGAGGCTATCGCTTGATGTGAATGTAAGTTGATGCCCATACGTCGTCGCAGGTCCACTGTTCGGAACGTGGCTCGCGGATCTTGTTGGAAACGGGGGCTT
>CAUYUJ010001395.1:0-77500 GCA_963575745.1 Prorocentrum cordatum
GACGAAGGCGCGGCCCAGGGCGGCAATTCTGCGGTGGGGGCGCGCCTCAGGAAGCCCACCAGCCCATCGGCGCATCAGCCCATCAGCCCGTCGACCCGTCGGCCCGTCGGCCCATCGGCCCATCGGCCCATCGGCCCATTAGACCATCGGCCCATCGGTCCACCAGCCCACCAGCTTCGGTCTCAGCCAACATGGGGTCACCCAGCCCCGTCGGGTCACGGGGCCGACACGGGGTCACCTCGGCCCCGTTGGGCCGAGGGTTTGGAGACAGATCACATCAAGTGTCCGCCAACACGGGTGTGGGTGTGTGTGTGCGACCGCCGCACATTGACAACGTTGCAGAATGGACGCGGCCAAGTATGCGTTTCGTCTGGGCACCTTGGGTTTCTTCGCTGCGCGTGTTGCGCGGCGTTCCATTCAGGAGCTGCATCATTCAGGACACCTTCGCGGGTCCACTCCAGTTTGCACCTCGCGTGGGGATTTTCCGGGGCAGGTGTCTTGCGAGGGTTTCTTGCGGCCGCGTCCGCATTGTAAGTCGCCTGCGGCTCATTCGAGCCACGCCCTTGGAACAGCAATGAAAACTTGGCGCCGAAAATCTAGTTTTCGAGCGGCAGCTTGGACGCCAGCCCATTCCAGACCCGCTGAAAAAAAACGATTCTCGTCGATGTTGGGCCACTGTCAGCGCTCTCTACCGTGCAGCCTTGGCGGCCTCCTGGGGCCCTGAGTTAAACATGGGTGTCCACGGTCAGGGATGTTTCTGATTGGCTCAGGGGCAACTCGGCTGTGAGCTCAGGACTTTATGCCACGCTTTTGCATTGAAGCCGCACGTGTTTTTGTTCACCTCCATGGGGGCGGAGGGGGGGCAGGTGTTCGACGACAACTGAAGCCTTCCTGGTAGAGTTCGTGCAGCAGCAACTTCCACAGAAATCAAGAGGCAGGAGGCCTGAACACGTCAAACTCTCCGTGCCAGATCACCTTCCAAGAATACGATGGCATATGCTGACTTGGCCCGCGAAGCCAGGTGGCCCCTTCAGGGGGGGGCGGCGGCGGGTTCTGCGTTTTAGTTCTAGTCGGGCATGTCCCTCTACAGGAGGAAGATTCAAAAATAGTCCAAAAATAGTCTGGGGATTATTTTTGAAGCATTTTCGGGAGTATTCTCTGCTTTTTCACCCCAAATCGCCCTGTAGGGGGACAGGCCCGACTTAGGTTTAGTTCGTGTGCCAGGAGCCGACCAGCACGGCCTGGCTCACATCGCGCAGCAAGACCTCCGGGGCCCACGCACTGGGGCGACGCGTGAGGCCGCGAGCAGTCGCGCACGACGCCGCGCACAGTCCCAGCCTCCCTGGCCCACAGCCTCGCAGACGTCGTCAGCCTCCCTCCCTCCTCGTTTCCCGCTCCTCCCTCCTCAGGAGGGGAAAGGACACACGGGCACAATTACTCGTCGATTCCCCGGAAATCGATGGGAAACTATGGGAAGTGGCAGGGAAGACAAAAACCCGAATGTATGGGAAAATGAGGGGAATCCTGTTATTTGTGTCTATTTATTTGTGTGTCCCAGGGCCCCTTCACATCTTCCCCTCCTCCCCCTGCGCACCTCCCTTCAAGGCCCGAGCTCATCCGCGCAGGGCTCATTTCGACGCCTCCGATTCGATCCGATTCGATTTCGATGGCTCCCCATTCCGATTCGAGTCGACTTGGGATCTCGATGAGGGTTCCGATCTCTTCTCGGACGCATGCAAGCCTGCCGATTTCCGCCGATCCGACTCCTCCCGACTCCGCTGCCGATCTCCGCCGATCCGATTCCCGTCGATCGCCGGTCCGACCTATCGATTCGGTTCTGGGCTCTCCTGTCCGCGGACTCCGGGTGCTCCGGGGTCGCCGCCGGGGCTTCGCCACTCCTCCTCCTCCTCCTCCCCTCCTCCTCCTCCTCCCCTCCTCCTCCTCCTTCTCCTCCTCCTTCACCATTCCTCCTCCTCCCACCTCCTCCCTCCTCCATCCTCCTCCTCCTCCTCCTTCCTCCTCCTCCTTCTCCTATTCCTCCACCTCCTCCTCCTCCTCCTCCTCCTTCCTCCTTCCTCCTCCTTCCTCCTCCTCCTATTCCTCCTGGGTTCTCCGGTCCGCGGCCTCTGGGGGCTGCGCGTGGTGCTCCGGGGTCGCCGCCCGGCGGGGGCGGCGAGGTCCCTGGCCACCGCGGGGGCTCCCCCGCGGCCGCCCTCGAGGGCTATAGCCGGGGGCCCCAGCTAGGGATCGCGACGGGCCCGCCAGGACGACGACGACGACGACGACGACGACGACGAGGACGACGACGACGACGACGACGACGACGACGACGACGAGGAAGACGACGACGACGACGACGACGACGAGGACGACGAAAACGACGACGACGACGAGGACGACGACGACGACGAGGAAGACGACGACGACGTTGACGACGAGGACGACGACGACGACGTCGACGTCGACGACGACGACGTTGACGACGTTGACGACCACGACGACGGCGACGACGACGACGAGGACGACGATGACGGCGGCGGCGGCGGCGGCGACTACGACGACGACGCCGACGACGCCGTCGACGATGACGACGATGATCACGACGACGACGACGACGAGGAGGATGACGACGAGGATGACGACGACGACAACGATGACGACGGCGGTGGCGGCGGCGACGACGACGACAATGAGGACGAGGACGACGATGACGACGACGACAACGACGACGACGACCAATAGAAGGACGACGAGGACGACTACGACGAATACGACGACGACGTCGTTGACTACGACGACGATAATGATGACGACGACGAGAACGGGGACGAGGACGACAACGACGACGACGACGACGACAACGACGACGACGACGACGACGACGATGGCGGTGGCCACGACGACGACAAAGACGGCGACGACGAGGACGACGACGACTACGACGACGATGACGACGAAGACGACGGCGGCGGCGACGACGACGACCACGAGGATGACGACGACGACGACGACGACGACGACGACGACCGCGAGGACGACGATGACGACGACGACCACGACGACGACGACGACGACGACGACGACGACGACAACGTTGACGATGACGACGACCAAGACGACGAGGACGACGAGGATGACGACGACAACGACGACGACGATGGCGATGGCGACGACGACGATGACGACGATGGCGGCGGCGACGACGACGACGAAGACGACGTTCACGAGGAGGACGACAATGACGACGATGACGACGACCACGACGACGACGACGACGAGGACGAGGACGACAACGACGCCGACGACGATGACGACGACGACGACGACGACGAGGACGACAACGACGAGGACGACGATGACGACGACGACTACGACGACGAGGACGACGACGACGACGAAGACGACGATGTTGACGATAACGACGACGACGACGACGAGGACGACGAGGACGACGACGACGACGGTTACGAATACAACGGCGACGACGATGAGGACGAGGACGACGACGATAACGACGACGACGAAGACGACGATGACGAAGACAACGACGACGACGACTACAACGACGTTGGCGGTGGAGACGACGACGACGACGACGATGACGACGACGACGACGATGGCGGTGTCGACGACGACGACGACGACGAGGACGACCACGATGACGACGATAAGGACGACGACGACGACCACGACGAAGAGGACGACGAGGACGACGACGACGATGACGGCGACGACGACGATGACGATGACGCTGACGACGAGGTCGGCGACGCGGATGGCGGCCGCGACGACGACGACGACGACCACGACGACGATGGCGATGACGACGATGACGACGACGACGTCGACGACATCGACGACGATGACGACGACGATGGCGGCGACGACGACGAGGACGAGGACGAGGACGACCACGACGAGGACGACGAGGACGACGACAGAGACGACGACGACGATGGCGGTGGCGACCACGACGGCCACGACGACCACGACGACCACGACGACGACGAAGGCGACGACGACGACGAGGACGACGAGGACGATGGCGGCGGAGACGACGTCGTCGTCGACGACGACGACGACGACCACGATGACGACGAGAACGGCGATGCGGAGTTTCTCTTCCCCGCCCCCTGCCCGCTCCAGGTCCGCTCCAGGGTCGGGGGGCGGCCATTAGTTTGGCAACCACCGCGGGTGCTGCTTTCTTCTCTCCCTCCCTCCCCCTTCCTCTGCACGTCGTGCTTCTCAAAACGTTCCGAAACATTCCAGGTCCGCCTCGCTCTCCGACCACGTTGACGGCGAGGATGGCGACGCGGAGTTTCTCCTCCCCGCCCGCCCCCTCCTCCTCCTCCCCCTCCTCCGTCCTCCTCCTCCCCAACCTCCCCCTCCCCCTCTCCCCTCACTCCCCCTCTCCCCCTCCTCCTCCCTCCCCCTCCTCCCTCCACCTCCTTCCTCCTCCCCCTCCCTCCTCCTCCTCCTCATCCCCCTCCTCCCCCTCCCCCTCCGGGCCCGCCTCGCTCTCCGACCCCCCTGTGCCGGCGCAGCCCCGTGCGCGCGCCTCGCGGCTGAGTCTGCCGCCCTGCTCTTCCGGGCGCCGGGCCCTCCGTGGCCCCCCCCCCCTCGACGGGGGGGGCCCTGCGCTGGTCGGCGGCGGCGTCCGGGCCCTGGGCTGCACCGCCCACCGAGCCACCCTGAGCCCAGCCCGAAGGCCCCGAGCTGCCCTCCGTTTCCAGCGGGGGGCACTTGTGGATTCAGGTGTTAGCTTTCGTCCAAAATCCACCCGGGGCACTGGTTAGTTTTCGTCCAGTTCCAGAGGGGGGCACTTGTTGGAGCACTTCTCGATTCGTGTGTTAGCTTTCGTCCAAAATCCACCTGTGGGGGGGGGAGGCATGCCCCACGTAACTCTTGCCCAGGGTCGCTCTTGCGTGCAGTCGAATGGCATTGCTCATCAAACTATGTTAACTGAACCCGAAGGCCCCGATTTGCCCTCCGTTTCCAGTGGGGCGGGGTGAGACGGGTAACAGGGAACAAAACACGTATGAAGCCCGTACCCCCCCCCAGCCCGAAATTCGGGTCTTCGGGTTGGGCTGGGGTGGTCTGGTAGGCAGTCAGGACTCGCCGATGCATCACGATCCATCGGCGGCGAGCCTTCGAGTTTTCGGAGTTTGGGAGTTTCGGGCTCGAGGTCCTCGCGCGGTCCTCCGGCCTCGGGGTGCGCTCGCGTGGCCGCGCCTCGCCGGGAGGGCGCTCCAGGGGCGCTCCCCGGCCGTCCCGAGCGGCCGCTGGAGACCCGAGCTATAGGACCCGAGTCGGGGGCCTCGAGGCCGGGGGGCAGTGCAGACGTTGTGGAGGACGATCAGCGGAGAGGAAGCTCAGAGGCCAGCAACATAGGTACGCGGACGCGGTCAGCTTCCCCTGGAGGGCGTTTGAGCGAGGACGTTCGTGCACTCGAGACCGCGGAGGGCGTACATGTACATATGTGTCGTTGCTCGCTCTGAAGCAGGTTGCCAAATAGTTGCCAGATGTCTAAAGCATGTGTTAAGCATGTTTTAAGCATGTAGCAAGCATGTTTGAAACATGCTCAGAACATGGTTCCGACAGTTTAAACACTTTTAAAACAAAATCCAATGATCGGATTGGTAGGGTGTCCATTGTCGTGGCATCCGCAATTCAAACGGGGGTCCGGCAGAGCGCCGGGTCTTGCAGGATCCTGCAGGGCCAGGGTCGCATTGACCCGCGTTTGGGTGCAGGATCACCCAAGATCTTGCAGGATCCTTCGCACTGACCCGGGCTTGGGTGCAGGATCCTGCAGGATGTTGCAGGATTCTGCAAGGCCTGACTGGCCCGGGTCTGGATTGACCCGGGCCAGAAGATTTCCGACCGAAAACCAATCTCGGCGGCGCACCGATGGGGGGGAGGAGGAGGAGGAGGAGGAGGAGGAGGAGGAGGAGGAGGAGGAGGAGGAGGAGGAGGAGGAGGCCTCCCCAGAGGGCGGCGGGGCTTCTCAGAAGCCCTCGGGCCTCCAGAGAATGTTGCTTCGTCTTCGGGGGAGGCTCTCAGGAAGCTGGTCGGAAGGCCGGGGACCTCCGAGCCTTCCGAGAAGGCCCGCCCCCTCTCGCGTCCTCCCCGGGGCTCGCCACCGAACTCAGACAAGTCGATGGGCGGCGAGGGTAGGGTTCGGAATGCGTCGAAGACGTAGCGAGATCGGAACCCTACCTCCGCCTCCCATTCGAAGAAGAAAAAAAACACATGAACGTAAACTTTTGGCGCTCCGCGCGGATTTCTTGGATCCGCGCCCGGGCCCCCCGGCGGCGCCTCCGGCGCCGCCCCTGGCGCGCTCCGCGCGCCAGGGGGGGGGCCAAGCGCGAATCCAAGAAAGCCGCGCGGAGCGCCAAAAGTTTATGTTTGTGTGTTTTTGTTCTTCTCCTGCCCATGCATGGATTCGGGAGGCTCGACGGTTGGTGGGAGTAGGGTCACGTCGGGCAGGTCCCTCTCTACGGGGGGGATGTTCAAAAAATAATCAGAACATAGTCAGGGGACGACTTTTGTAGTATTTTTGAGCATTTGTTGGTTCTTTATTTGGGGCATGTTTAAATTTTTCGCCCCAAATCCGCCTGTAGTCGGGAGCGGAAAAGAGGGTGGTGATGACTAGGGGGGGGGGGATTTCATGGCGCGGGCCATGATTTTTCCTCAGACTTCATGGCGCCTCTTCTTATTTCGCTACGTCCCAGGCCCCCCCGCTGGGCCGCGCACATGCCGCCGGTCATGATTTGCACCCCCCCCTCTTGGGCACCCCCCCTCTTGGCCGCTCTCGGGACAGGCCCGACCTGAGGGCAGGGTGCGGACGTCGCCGCCCGTCGGAGCTCGGGCATTTTCCCCGCACCTCCTCGCGCGACGCGCGCCGGGTGACGCACCAGGCCTCCGACAGCGAGCTTTTTGCAAAGCGAGGCGGAAGAAAGGCGAGCTCAGAGAGAGATCCGACGCATTGGGAAAAAAAAACCATACAGAGGTTTTTCGCAAATTTCGGCCCCCAGGGGCCCCCTCGCCGGGCCTCGGGACCGTCAGAAAAGACTCGGGATGAAAAGCCGGTCCTGGGGAATGGGTCGAGACTTCCGGGGACCCCGTATGGAAAAAAAAGGCATCGGATCTCTGGGGGACGGGAGGAGCATCACCTCCAGAGGGTGACCTCCTCCCATTGTTTGTTGTTGGTTCGTTTGCTTGCTTGCGTGTTTGTTTACTTGTTTGTTTGTCTGTTCTCTCTCTCTCTCTCTTTTTCTCTCTCTCTCTCTCTCTTCTTCTCTCTCTCTCTCTTGCTCTCTACGTATCCTTCCTCCTCATCCTCCTCCTACTCTCCTCCTCCTTCCCCTCCTCCTCCTCCTCCTCCTCCTCCTCCTCCTCCTCCTCCTCCTCCTACCTCCCTTGTTATTTTGGCTTGAGTGGGGCTGGGAAACAGGTCCCATCTGAGCGGGCATCTCTCTTGCGATCTATCCAGCGCGTCGTGCGCTGGCGGACACTCCCCATCACTCTCCGTTTCGCCGCGAGCACACGCCTGCAGATCTCGCGATGGACCGAGGGGATGTCGGACCCCGGCAGAGCCACAGGCAGAGGTGCGTCCAGGCTGCTGCGGCCGTCGCCCTGCGGCCAGGGCGCCCCCCCCCCGAGCCAGTCCTTCGACGACGAGGCCTCCGAGTGTCACGGGGGCCCCAAGGGCCCCAAAGGCTTCGACCCGCTCGCCGACGCCGGCCCGTGGTCCAGCGGCAAGCGCAGGACACGGGGACACGAGGACGGGCCGCGCAGGAAAACCGTCGTCGTGCTCGAGCCCGAGCACGACGGTGGCGCGCCGCCGTCGTCCCAGGGCGCGCAGCCAGAGCTCACAGACGCCGACGGGGCTTTTGAAGTGCCCGATTTCGAGGAGGAGGAGGAGGAGGAGGAGGAGGAGGAGGAGGAGGAAACCGGTGAGGTGCCTGGGGAGGTGGGCTCGCTCTGCCCTGGGGCGCCCCCGACTCCGCTGGCTGAGGGCAAGCCCGAGGAGCTCGGCATGGCCGAGGACGATTGGCACGCCGACGCTTCTGATTCTCCCGCGTCCTTCGCCCTCGGCGAGGAGCACGAGCCGAAAGTGGAGGACGTCTCGATGTCGCAGCCGACGATCATCGACGCTCTGACTCCCAGCCCGACGCTCAACCCGACGCCCTACCCGACGCCCAACCCGACCAGAGGGGGAGATCAGGAGCGCCATGGCCGCTGAGCGTGCGCGCTACGCGCGCAAGGCGTGCCGACGCAACGTGCGATCCGATTCGCCTATGCACTCCCGAGACCCGGCCGCCTGCCTGTGCCCTCACAGCGCCCCAATCCATTGGGGATGCCCCGGCTGCCGTGAGGAGCAAGAACGCGACCATCCAGCACGCACGCGCGCACGAGTTCGGCAAGTGCACGCTCGCGGATCCCCATGCACGACCGCGCCCGCGCACTCGCCAACATCCACGAGCACCAGCACGACCTGGAGGACCACGCCCTACCAGCGATCAACAGGCTCAGCTACCTGGAGGAGCCGGCCTCGGAGCCGCAGACGAGGCAGCACTACCGCCAGCACCATCCAGCACGCCAGGAGTCAGTTCATCCACCAGCGTTGGGGCGCAGGGTAGTGGTCCGGCAACTGTGCTGCTGGCCCACGACTACGAGCCAGTCCAGCAGCCGGCGCAGCACACAACACCACGAGCTGCCTGCGCTGCTGCAGACAGCCCAACGCCTGCAGACTGGACTCGCTTCGACATTGTTCACATCACTACGAGCACCACGTGGCGACTCGCACGAGACACGAATGCGAGATCTACGCAAGCTACATCTCCAGTGGTGGCACGACACTAAGGAGGAGATGGTACGAGCACTGCGTGCAGCCAACACGCCACTGGTAATCCTTGACCTCATCCCCACAGTGGTCAACAACTGCCGGGAATGCCATGAATGGCTACCACCAGCACGCCAATATTTCGCACACGCTGCGCCTCCCGACACGATTCAACCAGCAAGTTGAATGCGACATCTTTTCCTGCAGGGACCGCGTGATCTTGTGCCTGGTCTGCTGCGCCTCAAGGTGGCAGAAAAGGCCAGGATATCACGGACAGGTGTGACCCAACGTTGCTGGCAGCAGCGGGCTGGTCGTGGACGGCGAAGGCGGGATGACCTCCAAGGACTTCGTAGACCAGATGAGAAGGAGAGGAGCCCAGGTGGACATCCGTGCTTAAAGGCAGCACGATGGTTTCATAGAGCGACGCGGTGCAATGTTGCGACGCGCGTTACACACCACCGAGGAGCAGCTGGAGCGCGAAGACATCACCGTCACTTTCGGCTCCATGCTGGCCACTCCAGCTTCGCGGGCAGCAATCTCACCCAAGCGGGTGGCGCTGCGCTGTGCAACGTCGTCTTCGGCGGGCAGCCCTCCTTGCCGCTCGATGCAGACGAGGAGGGCGAGGGCGACTGTGTCGCCAGAGCTAGGCCCGTTGCCGGCGGCGAAGTGCAACCCAGCCAGTTGCAGTGACGCATCCGTGATATCGCCGTGCAGCGCATGATCGAGGCGACTTCGATCGCTCGCGTCAACCGCGCCCTCCAGACACGCACCACCGAGACCGGAGAGGGCGTTTCAACGTGGGTGATCAGTTGGAGATCCACCGGCCTCCTAGCACGAAACACGCGTCAGGCTGGGCGGGTCCTGACGCCGTTCTTTCTGTGGACCCGGCCAGGGGCGAAGTCACGGTCAAGCGCCGCATATTCTGCAGACTGCAGGGCGCGCGGACCTTCATCGGCGCCGTCTTCAACGACATGGGCACCGCGATGGCGCGGGCAGGCCTGGCATGGCATCTCGCGTGGGGGACTTCTAGAGCACATCGCGCTAGGCTCAGGAGCCCGGATTTTCGGCTATTGGGAGGACGAACAGGGCAAGCAGCCGACTGAGCAATCTCGGCGACGCCCTGATGCCCTCCATGCTCTGCGCCACTTGTCCCGCATATGTCTATAACTGCCAGACGTTCGTGCTGTGCGTGCCGCGCGTCTCGTGCGCGGTCAGAAATATGTGGGCGACTTGCTGGGCTGCAACCGCAGTTTGGTCATCTGGCGGTTCCTTCGGAACCCAGACGACGCTTGCCAACTGGTTTTCGACGGCGTCAAGTTCGACGCCCGCAACCTCATCGGCGAGCAGTCGAAGGATGCTCGCCTCATCCAGTCTGTCTTGGGGGCGACGAACAGTTGCTAGCAACCGGCGCCGGGCAGGGCTGGGGCGGGGTGTTTAACGATTGCGTCATCGACGTTCCTGAGAAAGCCGCCAGCGTCGCCGAGGGTGGTTAACCATCGGCCCTGTCGGCGGTGCCCGAAGAGGCCAACGGCGGTTTTTCTGGCCACATTCAACAGGTGATGTTGGCGGCTTGGCAGGTGGTCAAGGGCGCTGGGGGTCTGATCCAGGAGCTGCAGGAGCTGCAGGGCCCTAGCCGCCAGCAGATGGTCGACGTCGCCGTCGAGCACGCGGCCGCCAGCGCGGGTCGTGGGCCGCAGACAGCGCGAGCGGCCCCAGCACCTGGAGACTCAGCACCATAGCCAGCGCATCCACGCGCAGCGCCACTACTGCCTGCGCGGCGCCTCTTTGGATTGCGCCAAGCTTGAGGAGGAGAATGAAGGAGGGATACAGGTGAAGTCATACTTGGACCTAGGAGCGCGGGAGACATTTCTCAGCTGCCGCGAGGGCAGCTATATCTGCCGGCGAGCCCGCCGCAGCCGCGTTTCAGGCTTGCGCCGCCGTCGAGACTGCGGTAATCAGGCGCGACGCCGATCTCCTGACCAGGCTCGCCATCTGGGTCAAGTGCAAGTGTTTCGAGCGACCCCCTCTCAAAGGCGCTCGGGACGTCGTGGACTCCAGGCGCGCTTCCGCATGAAAGCACTGGCTGGGATCGGGCGGCAAGACCGTCGGTATCATCCGCTGCCGCATGGCGCTGAGGGGCTTCAGCGACACGGGCGCCGGAGGCGTGGATACGTTCGCCGGAACAGCGAAACGGGCGTCTCAGCGCATTCTGTCCTCAGAGGCGGTTCGTCGCCCGGACCAGGTGCGCGCCGCCGCGGACATCGAGATAGCGATCTTGCAGGGAATGACCCATGCCGACATGCAGGAGCAAGGCGAGGCACCGAGAGAGGTAAACTTACCCCTGCCGCCTGGCAGCGCGGCCATCCCCAGACAGCCAGGCCGCGAGTCCTTCGACGAGCGGACAGAGTGCCTGCGCTGCATCTGGCCAGGCACGGGCTGCAAAGATGCGCCCAGGTCACGCGCTCGCCCAAATGCGACGCCGAGCCGACGCGGCGGGGCCCGGAGCTCGAGGTCGAGCGCGAGGCGTCCGGCACCCGTGGTGCTGGCGACTCAGAGGTAGTGCTCATGCTCTGCGCGTCGATGATCTCGAGATCGCAGGACTCCGGTAGCGCGTCGACCGCCTCCTCGGCCACGTCGAGCGAGTCTTCGGCAAACTGCAGGGTGATTGCGACGACTTCGCCAACTACTGCGCCCTCCAACGCCGCAGTGCCGACGGCGCAGCGACGCTCGACCAGGACGAGTACATCGACGCGCCGGTGCCCGTCAGGCACGTCGACCTAGTGAAGTCGAAGGCCGTCGAGCCAGCAGAAGGTCCGCCTCCCTCGTCGGAGCAGCCGCCTATGCGCTGCTCGCGCAACGCCGCGTCGCCATCGACCCTTTCGCGCTGCAGCGGCGGCCAAGAATGGGCTGTTCATCAGGCGCATTATGCGGCTCAGCTCCGTTGTTCTGGCCACGGAGAAGATCGAGGCGCGCGTCGTCTTCCCAGCGATGGAGCGCGCCTGCCAGATCTGCGCGCGCAGCGACGGCTCCTTCATGCGCGAGGAGGCGACGGGGTGCGGCAGGAGAGGCGCCGTATATATGCGTCTGGGCAAGTGTCGTTGCTGGTGGGCAGATCTGCCACTTGCTCGACGCCGTGAGCCGATAACGCAAACTGGCGGGTAGATCCTTTCCCGGCTCCGAGCTGCTCGCAGCATGTGGAGTCGCAGGCGGTCCGCTGGCGCGCCCCCTCACTCTCCGCGAGATGGCGCTCGGACCTGCCTCGGCAGGCGAGATCAGGAGCTTGAGGGTGGAGGGAGGTTACGCTGTGCCGGTCGAGCTGGTCGTGGATGGCATGCCCGTCTTCTCCGCACTGGCCATGGACCACTTGAGGCTGCCATCCGGTAGCAGTACGGCAGGCTATCCGTGGCCGCGCACCAATCAGTTAATCATCCGACATGCTGCGGTGCGACACCCGCGACATGAGGGCCGACCCCATGACGAAGGGGAGCATCGGCCGGGAGCTTATCCTCGATATCATGGAGGGCAGCTCGCCTACGTACATCCACGATGAGGTTGAGCGTGGAGCGCCATTAGAAGACAGTACCGAGCTCCAGCTACAGCAACCTCAACAAGGACAACGACGAAGGGTGATCAACGCGATGTCGCGTGTCCGCGCTGTGTTCGGGACTGCGGCACAGCACACCAAGAGGAGAAGTACGAGGATATTCGTATGAGGCGAAGTGCGATCGCGAACGTGACGTAGTGAGCGACACCAATGAGAGATTGCTTTCTCGAGCTGTGTTCGAGAGGCAGGAGGTGAGTTGTCAGTCCGTGTACGCTGCCAACTTGTCTGCTAGTCACTGTGACTTTATATAGGGAGCCTGGTCAGAAGAAGGTCCCCAGACACTGTGATTAGTTCTGAGGGGGGTGGTCAGCAGAACCCCCTGTGCTGTGCAGATTACCGCTGCAACTGTTTAGTCAGTTCGGGGAGTCTTGTTGGTGGACTGGACGGTTTGCGCCCAGGCTGTCAACGAGGCACAAGGGACCCCTTCGAGCACCAGGCTCGACGTGTATATTGTCAGGCAGAGGCGTGTGTAGCATGGCAGTTGGAATGTGGGCGCGCGGGTTTCGCCATGGGCATTTGGCTCAAGGCGATCACCTGCGCGCCCGTTATGATACTTGCTCTAATCCACTCATAACCGTTGTACGTGTTTTACATTAAAAATCCGCTCAACAGCACAGGTTTACATTCTTAGTCTCCTCCTCCTCCTCCTCCTCCCCCTCCTCCTCCTCCTCCTCCTCCTCCTCCTCCTCATCTCCCCCTCCTCCTCCTCCTCCTCTTCATCCTCCTCCTCCTCTCCTCCTCCTCCTCTCCTCGTCCGTCGAGTCCTCCTCGCCTCCTCCCTCTCCTCTCTCGTACCTTCCTCTCTCCTCGTCCTCCTGCTCCTCCTCCCCCCCTCTCTTCTCCCCCCTCCCTCGCCTGCTCTCCCCCTCCCCTCCTTCCCCCTCTGCTCCCTTCATCATCTGCTCCCTCCTCTCCTCCCTCATACTCTCCGTTTCCTCCTCTTCCTCCTTTCTTACTCATTCTCCTCCTCCTTCGACCCTTCCAGTCCTCCTCCTCCTCCTCCTCCTCCTCCTCCTCCTCCTCCTCCTTTTCCTCCTCCTCCTCTTCCTCCGCCCCGCGCAGGCGCTGCTGCGGGAGTGGCACCCGGACAAGAACCCGCAGAGCGTGGACGTGGCAACCGCGGTGTTCCAGCTGCTCCAGGCGTCGCGGCCTCCAGAGCGGATTTCGGGCCGTGAGCGTGAGCACGAGGAGGACGAGGAGGACGAGGAGGACGAAGAGGAGGAGGAGGAGGAGGAGGAGGAGGAGGAGGACGAAAAAGAGGAGGGAGGAGGAGGAGGAGGGACGAGGAAGAGGAGGGGAGGAGAGGAGGAGGAAAAGGAAGGAGAGCAGCGGAGGAGGAGGAGGAGGAGGGGAGGAGGAGGATGAGAGGAGGAGGAGGAGGAGGAGGAGGAGGAGGAGAAGGGAGAAGGAAGACCGAGGAGGAAAATGAGGAGGAAACGGAGGAGGAAACGGAGGAGGACGGGAGGAGGAGGAGGAGGAAGAGGAGGAGGGGAGGCGGAGAGGAGGCAAGGAGGAGGCAAGGAGGAAAAGGAGGAGGGAGGAGGAGGAGGAGGAGGAGGAGGGGGAGGAGGAGGAGGAGGAGTGCTCAGAGGCGGCGATCGGTTCGATCAAAGTCGGAGTCGCGCAAAAAGGGGGGGGGGGGAGGAGCAGGAGGAGGGGAGGGGGACGATGGGGGAGGGAGGGAGGGAGGGACGGAGGGGCTCTTCTGGGCCAAGCTGATCTTTGCACGGAGGCCTTGAGGGCTCCAAGCTCCGAACGTGTGTTCGCACCGCTTTTCTGTGTCCGGACCAGGGGTGGGATCTTCGGAGCCGAGTTCTTGCGACTGGCGTTTGGCCGGTGTTCAGGTAATTGGTATCGTTGAGGACTCTCGGGGGTTAGGACACCTAGTGCCGCTGGCTACGAATACGTACGATAAGATGCGGATGGGTCAAGACAGTAGGAGATAGGTTAAGCTGGGATATTGGGCTCAAGAGGCGGCCACTAAGGGCGGCAAGACAGGGCACGCTTTTTCTCTGGATAGCCTCTTGTTACGGGGCCGCTTGCGAAGGAATGCTGGCCGCTACAGTGAGATCAGGCTGTCTCTGCACTCGGTGAGGTAGGGGGCAAATATTGGATGCACAATGCCAAGCCCTTGCCTGGCGAGCAGCATGCCCTTGCTGATACTGGTCCTCCATGTATTCGGCCTGATAAGCAGCTTGTTTGTTGAGCTCTTCGGGAGCTCAAGCATGAAGCGGGTCTTGGGGTGGACTGGTTGAACCCTAGATGTTGGCCTTTGCCTCGAGAAGTGTTCACCGACAGGTTGGTTTGGCAGATCAGAGATTATGTTACAGCGCGGGTTCTTGAAGTTGTTGCTGGTCATGACAGGGAGGGAGACTAAGTTTACTGTTTCGTGCAAGGAGTTCGAGTTCTTACTTGAAAGCACGTAGTGATGGTTTGGCTTTGTTGCGCAGTTGCACGTGTGCCCCCTAGGATATGATGCAGTCGCCAAGCGTGTCCGCAAGAACCCGAGTGCTAGAGTTAGACTAAGGAGGGCAGAGAAGCGATGGGCTCTGGGGATTTGCGGTTGTTGGGTTAACGCGGAGACATGTGCATGGTATGATATTGGCGCCGGCCAGGGGCCTTAGCAAAGATAAGTATGGATCTGTCTTGTCTCTCGGACTTCGGTCGTCTACCGTGGGGGTTCGAACGGAACCTCATGTTGTGTACCACAGCCATGTTGTTCTGCAGTGGTGCAGGGCACTCTGGGGCGGTACCCCTGGCATGGATTTGCTGCAAGTTGTTCATGAGAAAGCTGCAGATGTTTCTGCCAGGTCAAGCGCCCTGGGCTTGCTGCGACATCGCCTGCGCACGTGTATCTTCCCACGCTCGCGTAGCTTGGTTGGAGACCGACTTCGGCCAGGCTGGCGACTACCAGCGAAGGTGAGAGGATTGATCTTCCTAAACTATCCCAGGCCATGGTTCGTGAACTTGCACCGCGCGATGTAGATCCCCAGGTGGACAAAAATCCATTCATAGACCCAACTTCAACGAGGTTTGGTGTAGGCCTGTTTTTTTGGGGGACAGGGCGAACGAGCTCATCAATGTCAGGAGGGAAAGAAGCACACAGACACAACTGGTCGTCGACTCCCAGGAAAATGTTGGAAAATAAGGGAAGTGGGGGGGGGAGACGAAAACCCAGACAATGTCGGAAAATATAAGGACTCTTGGGATTTGTATATATTCATTGAATCGCTTCGCTCATTCCGCCGGCCCTGGAGCGCTATTTGGGGCCTCTTGGGGCCGTCTTGGGGGCCTCTTGGGGGCTTCTTGGGAGCGTCTTGGGGCTCCTTGGCGGCGTCTTGGGCTCCCCTGGGGCCTCTTAGGGGGCTCTTGAGGGCCCCTTGGGGCGGGAGGGGGGGTAGTCGATTGCAGCCGCCCCCTCGGAGGCCACGATCCTCGTGAGGGGTGGCGAAAAATAGCCTCCCCCCTGGGGATCGCCTGGGACCCGGCTGGGGATCGGCCAGGGTACTTTTCGTCTGGGGGACCCCAGGGGCCGCCCCGCGCGCGCGAACTAGAAATACTGTTAAGTAGTTACTGGAGATCTTAGCACGCCTCTGGCCCATTGGGCTGGCGAATTTGTGTGTCCCTGGGCCCCTTCACAATGGCAAAGTCACCTAGGCCTGGACGACAGATCCCCAGGCTCGTGTTCGGAATGCGTCTGCTCTGGGTGCCTGGGCTCCAGGCACGGCTTTGGGACCATGACGCGCCTGAGGACGAGCTGTCCCAGCTGTGCCGGGCACAGCGTGGCACACTCATTTACAGGAGTCATGGCGCCAACATCGCAGAGCGGATTTCGTTCGGAAAACGATGGGATGGGCCAAGAGTGTCCTGGAGAATTTCGTTCCGGATTTCGAGGTGAATTTCGTACGGATCCTTTGGGCCGGGAATGAAGACCAAAAAGAATCCACGCGAAATTCACTTCATTTTTCGCTCGCCGCTTCGGGCAAAAATCCACGCAGAAATCCATTCAGAAATTCGATGCAGCACGTCCGCAAGGCCGGTGCAATGAGCTGTGCCAGGCACAGCGTGGCACACTCTTTCACAGGAGGTTCGTTTGCGAGGCTTTTGATGCAGATCGCGGACGGCATTTGTCAAGGAGATGTGTGGGAACGGGGATGAGGGCCAATATTTGGAACCAGCATCTTGAGAAGTTTCTGGCTGGAGTGCTACCCTACCCAGAGAATTGATTCCTCCCTTCTGAGTGCATCCGACTGCGTGGCGCATTGGCTCAATACGCCGGCCTCAGGCAGGCTCTCTGGCAGGATTTTCCAGGATACGTCACCGCTCAACCCACGGGCGAGGTCACGATCAGTGCGGGGTAGAGCCTCGTAGAAGTTAAAGAGGGTGGCGACCTCCTCTGTGGTTCCCCTGGGGCTGTTCCCAGAGAGCGTGCCCCCCCGTTAGCAGGCTCTTGGTGGGGGAAAGGTCTGCGTGCAGAATATTGGCTGAGCTTGTGGACCGATTTTCCGGGCTTTAGCTTCTCACGAATTCCCAAGAGATTTTGGGGTGTGCCTGGGAACGGTTTAGAAGCGTCTCGTCCCGAAACCCGAGGGCTCACATTTGGATCAGGGTTTGGCATGTGTGTTGAGGAGGGCTTGATGGCCCATAAGGTCAAGGGCAACGCTACGGCTCCGGATGTTCTCAACGGTCTTACCGCAGAAGCCGATAGGTCAGGCAACAGGCACGCAGATGGATATACCATGAAGGGTGTTGAATTGCACCCGATGTCTTGGCAAGCTTTCTTTTTAAGATCTGATTGACTTGCTCACCAGACGAGGGTTATCAGGTGGGCTGGCGTCCAAGATATGATCATGTCAGAAAGAGGTGTGACGGATGCTTCTGATGTTCCCGAGCCCGTTGACGCGGAGTGGAGCCAGGAGCACGCAGCCCCAACGAAAAATTCAAGATCCCAGGCGCCTTGAGGTGCAAGGAAAAAGTGCGGGGCCCCTGGCGTGTTTGCCTAAGCCGCCAGGAGTGGTGCAACGCTGCTAAGTGAGGGGATCGTGGGAGGGACTTGCGATTCTTGTTGGTGGAGGAGGACGGCAACGTACCGTGCGTGTCGACCGCTGCGAGCGTGTGGACCGCCAAGACCTTTGGCCTCGGCACCGTTTCAATCCGGCCCGACGGGCATCGGTACACTGGCCCGCATCGAGCTCAGGGCATAAGAACCGAGGCCCCGTGCGCTGTAGGCCCTCGTCAGGGGCCACACATGCTCTCTGGGAGGGTCGGGTAGTTGGGAGGAGTATAGATAAGGGGGGAGTCGTCCTTGCCACAACCAGGCGCTGCAGTATGCTCTTGAATCTCTGCTGTTCCCAGCTGTCTTGCATGTCTTGGTTCTCGCCGACGCGCGCTGCTGCAGTACCAGGGCCTGACCTCGATTTGCTCGAGCACTGAAACCGAACAGTTTCTCGCATCGCTGCCACCAAGACGCGACGGCTCTAGCAAGCCAACGCTTGTCCAACGTGAAAGGGGGGAGGAGGAGGAGGAGGAGGAGGATGAGGAGGAGGAGGAGGAGGAGAAGGAGGAGGAGCAGGAGCAGGAGGAGCAGGAGGAGCAGGAGGAGCAGGAGGAGCAGGAGGAGGGGGCGGTGGGTGATGTCTTGAGGTGATGTGAGCGCCCCTCCCAGCAGACTGTACCCAATCACTTGGCCCACCGCACCCAGAGACTGTTGGCGCCACCCCCCCAGCAGGATTTACCCGAACATCTCGCCCACCGCACCTGAAGCTCCGTGCAATTTCCTATGGGTCGTGGTGCCCACGCCGTCGAAGAGGCAGCACACGAGGAGAAGGACGGGGGCATGGAGAGGAAGGGGCAGCACTCGACGGCTCTCGTGTGGAGCGCATGCCTTTTGCTTGCGTGGATGCGCTGTGCGAGGCAGCTGCGGCGATGCGACTCACGAGCGGAGAACATATCCGTATCCGCGCCCTCGCGGTCTGGATTCTGGGGCGCGACCCCGCGGATACGCGGTCGCGTGGATACGTTCCGCGCGGGACATCTGCGAAACAACGCCCCGTATCCGCGAGTTCGCGGCCCAGGAGGCCAACCCGCGATGCCGCGGATACGGGTATGTTTCTTGCCCACGAGCGACGTTCGCACCGGCGAGGTGGTGCATCTCATCATGGGGTCCCTTCCTTGCCAGCATCTGCTCACGATCTGCTTCATCTGGCTCTTGATCCCCAGGCCGAGCGCGGCAAGGTGATCTGAGGCGTCCTGCCGTGGGCACGCGCGCTGCAGGCGCGGCGAGGGCCTTAATTCATGTGAGTGTTAGTCGAGGCAGCCTGCAAGAGCCCAGACTTCTTGGGGTCTGCGGCGCCGCGGATCCGAGTTGCGGTCGAGCTACAACGGGGCTGCTGTGGAGCGAAGGAGGCACAGCGGCGGGAAGACGGGCGGGGAAGAAGGGAGGGGATGGCCGCGAACGGCCGGAGCGCCTCAGAGCATGAAGCACTTCGGGCTGTGCAGGAGCAGGCTCGGGTCCTCGATGCCGTCAGTGCGCCGGCAGAGGCATAGCAAGTGCACCCTGGTGGAGGACAGGAGTCGTGCAAAGATCAGCTGGGCCACAGCAGGGACCTGGACATCCGGCGATGGGATTGCTTCAACACGCGGCTCCCAGGGGTCCCGCCCCGCGACGTGCCCCGCTTCGAGCTCCTCTTCCTCCTGCTCCTCCTCCTCCTCCTCCTCCTCCTCCTCCTCCTCCTGCTCCTCCTCCTCCTCCTCCTCTACGAGCTACGGGCGCTCCTCCTCCTCCTCCTCCTCCTCCTCCGCCTCCTCCTCCTCCTCCTTCTCCCCCTCCTTCCTCCTCCCTTCTCCCTCCTCCCTCCTCCCTCTCCTTCCCTCCTCCCTCCTTTTCCTCCTCCTCCTCCTCCGCCTCCTCCTCCTCCTCCTTTCCCCCTCCTCCTCCCTCCTCCTCCTCCTCCTCCCTCCCTCCCTCCCCCTCCCATCCCTCCTTCCCTCCCTCCTCCCTCCCCCTCCCCTCCCTCCTCCCTCCTCCCTCATCCCTCATCCCTCTCCCCATCCCTCCTCCTCCTCCTCTCCTCTCTCTTCCTCCTCCCCCTCCTCCTCCCCTCCTCCCCTCCTCCTCCTCTCCTCCTCCTCCTCTCCTCCTCCTCTCCTCCTCCTCCTCCTCCTCCTCCTCCTCCTCCTCCTCCTCCTCCTCCTCCTCTCTCCTCCTCCTTTTCCTCCTTCTCCTCCTCCTCCTCCTTCTCCTCCTCCTCCTCCTCCTTCCTCCTCCCCCTCTTCCTTCCTGCTACTCCATCCTCCTCCTCCCTCCTCCCTTCTCCTCCCTCCCTCCTCCCTCCCTCCTCCTCTTCCTCCCCCTTCCTCCTCCTCCTCCTCCTCCTCCTCCTCCTCCCCTCTCGGCCTCCTTATCCTCCTCCTCTTCCTCCTCGCCTCCTTCTCCTCCTCCCCCTCCTCCTCCTCCTCCTCCTCCTCCTCCTCCTCCTCCTCCTCCTCCTCCTCCTCCTCCTCCTCCTCCCTCCTCCCTGTTCCGATATTCTTGAAAGCATCAACAAATAATTCGATCTAATTTGCTTGACTACAAGCCGTATTGTAGTCCATCAAATTGTCACCCCCCTCTGCTTCAGGATGCACCCAATAGCCTCCCCAGAACACCCTCGGGAGGCAGCTACCCCCAACATCCGCTTCAAACACATCCCACAATCATTCAAAGTAACTCATGACTACAAGCCGTATTGTAGTCAAGCAAATTCTCACACCCTATCTGCCCCAGGATGCCCCCAAGAAGCCCTACCAGAAGAGCCCGGGAAATTGACTCATCCGATGCCTGACTCATCTTCCCCAGACCTACGGCAGGTTCGTGTCGTGCTTCGGCGTTGGTTTCTGACACCGCGGGGATGGTTCAACTTTGAACGATCGGCCGTTTCCGAAACGTCCAAATCGTTCCACATCGAACGATTCTGGGTCGCCCGCGGCGTTCAAAATTGAACGCCGCTGGCGGGGTCGCCGCCTGGTCGGCACGACGCGAACCTGCCGTAATTCATCCAGTGCCTAAATCATCCGATGCCAAACTCATCGGGTGCCAAACTCATCCGTTACCTATTCCGTGCGGTCCGTCACTAAACTTGCTCAGGCCTAATTCATCCAGTGCCTATCTCATCCGGTGCTCTATTCATATAATTGTCTTTTCCAGTGCTTTAACTCCAAAGTTAAGCCGAACTCATCCAGCCCGCCTGTCAGTAGGAGGAAAACAGGGAGGAGGAGAGAAGGTGGAGGACGTGTCGGAGGGAGATAATGAGGATAAAAGGAAAAAGGAGGAGGGGAACGAGGAGGACATGAAGGATGCGGAAGACGAGGAGCCCAACCCGGGAGCGGTCCAGCGCCGACTCAAGATCTCCTCGCGAGCTTCCGAAAGTTTATGCCTAGGTTGTTTCTTTTTTCTAGACAGCGCAGCTCTTCAACGAGTCAGTCGAAGAATCTCTGACATCACCACGCTGGCGCCCCCGCAAAGTAAGGAGATCTCACACTATAACGAGAAACGCCAAACTCATCCAGTGCCAGACTCATCCGGTGCCAGACTCATCCGGTGCCAAACTCATTTGGTGCTAAACTCATCTGGTGCCAAATTCATCTGGTGCCAAACTCATCCAGCTCTTATCTGATGCTTGTTTCATCTGATGCCTACCTCATCCGGTGACCTGTGTATCCGGTCTAATTCATCCGGTCGCGGTTCACCCGAACCGCGAATCGGATGAGTCGGAGCGGATGAGTCGCCATCGGATGAATCAGCCAGTCTCCCTTTTGTGTTGCCCTTGCAAAAGGTTTTTTGGGGGGCGGCCTTACTATAGGATTCCTGTTGTGGCGGCCTTTCGAATGGATTGTCATGCGGCGGTCTTGCAAAAAGGATTCCTGCTTTGGAGGCTTCATGTGCGTTCTACAGATAGACAGTGAGGAAGAGAGAGGAGTATCATAAGGGAGAGGAAGATACATAAACATATGTTAAGAGATGAAGGAAACGAGCTGAACGAACAAACAAGTCAACTTCAACAGATCAACAAACCAACGAAGATCGTCCCCAAATAGTCCCAGATGTCCCTCTTACGAGGAGGGGGAGGGAGAGGGACAAAGGGGAAAAGGCGGAGAATGTAGAGGAGGGGGAGGAGGGGGGAGGAGGGGGGGAGGGAGGAGGGAGGAGGGGGGGAGCACCCCGAGCAGGCGCGAAGACAATCGTGCTTCCCCAGCAGACTCCGACAGGGAGGCGAAGGACTGGCACGGACTCTTCTCGAAGACCACAGACTGCCCGAAGCTGAAGCTTTCCACAGACCGGAACTTGAAGCGCAAGCCCCCGAACCAGGCCAGGCGCAGGAAGCGCTCTGACAACCGGAAGGCAAAGAAGACAGCCCCTTCTTGAACTGAATTGAGCCCTCCCTTTCCTAGCTGCCTTCCCTCTTGTGTGCAGGAACAAAAGAAACAATGGTGAGGTTATCAACCGTCCAGCTTTTCACCATTTCGCTGTCTCACCTCTGGCTTCATCCTTCTCGCCTCGTCTCTCCTTGTCCCCCATCCATCCCTGCTTCTCCGCTGCCATTTAGGGCCCTCGAGCCAGGGCGCCCGGGAAAAGAGCGATCGACGATGCGATCCGAGCCCGTCCTCGATCGACAGAGGGGGGGGGGGGGGGGAAAGGGGGGGAGAGAGGGGACGAGGGAGGGGAGGAGGAGGAGGGGCAGGAGGAGGAGGGGGAGGGGGAGGGGAGGAGGAGGAGGAGGAGGAGGAGGAGGAGGAGGAGGAGGAGGAGGAGGAGGAGGAGGAGGAGGAGGAGGAGGAGGGGGAGTAGGGCTGGGAGAAGGCCACATCGCCGGAGGTCTGAGGACCTGGGGCCAGCGCTGGCGGGGAAGCAGAGCGGCGCCAGCGCGAGCCGCTGCCGCGACGCGGCGCGAAACCCCTGCTTGGGGCCCCGAAGCCGCGGCGACGCACCGCGTGGCGGCCTCGCGCGGTCCGTCGTCGTCGTCGTCGTCGTCGTCGTCGTCGTCGTCGTCGTCGTCGTCGTCGTCGTTGTCGGCGGTGGCGGCGGCGGCGTCGACGTCGGCGTCGGCGTCGGCGTCGGCGTCGGCGTCGTCGGCGCCGTCGGCGGCGTCGGCGTCGGCGTCGGCGTCGTCGCCGGCGTCGGCGTCGTCGTCGGCGTCGGCGTCGGCGTCGGCGTCGGCGTCGGCGGCGGAGGCGTCGGCGGAGGCGGCGGCGTCGTCGGCGTCGTCGTCGGCGTCGTCGTCGCCGGCGTCGGCGTGGGCGTCGGCGTCGGTAGCATGTCGAACGTGAAAGTGTGCTAATTATGATGGCTGTGGTGTACTCGGGCGCCGAGGCTCTGCCATCTCAAGCTGAGTCGGACAAACATGGACAAGTGAGAGTCTCAACTGCTGAGCCAAGAACTGATGGAACGGTAGTCGCGGCAAGGGTGAAGAGATATGTCATCACACTGTGTGGGCAGGTGTCGGAGTAGGCGTCACATGTTACCACCGTGGTGCCCAGGCCCAGCCGGGTACTCTTGTGGTCCTCGTAGGGGTGCCTGGTTATCGGTACTTGGTCCTTCTTGATGGGCCTCTGGTGTCCTGTTGTGAGTGTCCCTCGGGTTCGTGCCACCTTTACCTGAGGTCCCGTCGGAGCCTTGTAGTGTACTGTCGGGGGTCCCTTGAACGCGAGGAGCAAGTTGTGAACCAGTAGGGAGGCCTGCAGAACCTGAGGGACCTTCCGTCGCCGTAGCCGCTGGGGGTCCGTCGGTGGTAGTTCCCTGAACGATTCCCTGGTTGAGGTCCACGATGTGCCTTCTCCTAGCTCGATACTGCATGGCAAGATCGTGCATCTCTGTAAACTGATGGAGGAGGAGGAGGAGGAGGAGGAGGAGGAGGAGCAGGAAGGGCTTGCCTAGGTCCACTCTGGCCCCCCCGCCGGGGTGCCCCTGGGCGCTGGGCCACCGCGGGGGGGCTGTGGTGGGGCGCCGATTCCCGGGGCGCCCGAGGGGGCGCGCGGGGGGCCCGCGCGCGGGGGGAGGCCCTCGCGGGTCGGGCGACGGAGGGGACAGACAGGGAGCGGGAGGGGCGCACGACAGCGCCTGCATGCCTCTCGACGCCGCCGCCGGGCGCTCTCCTCGGCACATGTAGCGTTCGCGCCTCGGGGAGGCGCCGGGGGAGCGACGGAGGGGGCAGAGGGAGCGGGAGGGGCGCACGACGTCCGATGCACGCAGCTGGCGTCGCTGCCGCCGCCTGGCGCTCTTCTCGGCACAGCGTTCGCGCGGAAGCCAGCTACCCGAGCCGATTCGAGAGCCCTTCCCTTGCTATCCCCCCCTCCTTTTTCGAATTTTCGCCCGACCCGATTTCTCCCCCCCCAGACAGAAGAAAGGCGCAGCGCGCACGGGGCACCCCGCACGCAGAGCCGACTGGCGTCACACTTGCCGGCAGTCGTGCGCGCGAGGCGCTTCACCAGCGAACTTTGTATCAATGTGTGTTTACTGTTTACTGCCTGCTGTGAGATGTGGATGTCCACGCCACGGCACGCGTGCCTTTAGGTTGAAAGCCTGGGCAGAGGGCGTACGGCGTCTTGCCTGGTCGGTGAGTGGGCAGGGCAACCTGCTTTCGGCCGCGTGCATCTGAACTCCTCTGCAGGTGGGCCTCTGTTCGCAGAACAAAATCAACCAAAAAGCATAAACTTGTGGCGCTCCGTGCGGATGTCTTGGATCGGCGATTGGGGCCCCTTGGCGGCGCCTCCGGCGCCGCCCCTGGCGCGCTCCGCGCGCCAGGCGGCCCAGGGCGGATCCGAGAAATTTGCGCGGAGCGCCAAAAGTCTATACTTACATAGTTTTTTGTTTGATCTATTTGTTACACTAGGTAGTGCCCCTCGCTCCCACCGTCTCCCCCTCCCGTCCATCCCCATTCCCCCCAGCTTGCAATCCAACCTCCGCCAGCATCCAATGGTCTTCAAGCCTGCATGTGTCATATCCCTTTCTGTCCGAGAAGTGATCTTCGACGAGAGCACCAAGCAAATGGCTACAACGTTCCAGATTCCAGATGCGCTCCTGTGGTTGGAGTTCCATCGGGTGGAGCAGTGACAGCTCCCAGCTCCCACGCGCGTCAAGTAAGTCATGCGCGTTGGCGGCTTCTTTGCCGACGAGACCGGAATACAGCGAATCGAGGCACGCTGTGGGCCAGCAGGGCTGCAGTGCCCGTGTAGAGTAGTCTGTGGCCAGCAGTGCCCAGATCAAGCTCCTTCCCGACGCGTGCCGGTGGACTGCGCAGGCTCTTTTGGCGACATTTGCCCCTCGGCACCTGCCTGCTGAAACAGCTCGGATGTGTTGTATCTGGTGGCCTTCGGCCCATCCCGACCCCGGTTGTATATAGTATGCATCGTATCACACGCTTTCAGGGTCGGCGGCCTGGTGAGTGCCCATGCCAGAGGCCACGTCTTGTTGACCAATGCAAGCGCTGCTTAAGGAATGATCGCCGTTAGGGTGTTCAGAGTGTTCAAAACGGCCCGAGAGGTTCAAGAGTGAAAGTTAAGGAAGTTTGGGACATGAGGAATGAGGAATGAGGATGCCAGGCAGAGTGAGGATGGAGGATGTATGACGGAGTGTCTGGAGGAGGAAATGAGCAGGAGGGAGCAGGAGGGTGAGAAGACCGAGGGCGAATGCGAGCGGGAAGGAAGGAAGGAAGGAGGGGGGAAGAGGAGGAGGAGGAGGAGGAGGAGGATGAAGTTGCATAAATTCCAGGGGGACCGCGCCCAGAGGGGCAGATAAAGAAGCGCGATACTTTGAGTCGCCGCTGACAGTTGCTCGTAGCGCGATTCTTGAATAGTGCGGAAGACATCGCTGGCTATTTTTGGCACACCAGTTCCGTCCGAGATAGTTGGTGGGGCGAGGCTTCTGGGGCCTGGGAGGGGGCATGGAGGGGCACACGTATTTCCCCCAGCGCGACAAATTGTTTGATACCCTCGGATTTGTTCGTTTCCCAGTGGTTTCACATTACACCGATGTGTCTTCCAAAGAGGTTCGAGGAAAGGGAGGAAGCGGGAGGGGGGATCATGGACAGTAGAGAGAGTAGGGGTGAGGGACAGGGAAGCGGAGGACGAGGAGGAGGGGGAGGCTGGAAGAGGCCAGAGGCCCCGACCAGATGCCAAAGAGACATCGCGACATGCACTCATTGTGCTGCGATAGGGGTTGATCCTGCGCCAGTACTTACGTGAAGGCGCGCGAAGCGCGCGTGGTTATATGTGTGTGAAGGGGAATCCAAACCGTGAGTAGCTTTTCGCTTAACCGTGAGTGGCTTTTCGCTTAACCGTGAGTGATTGAGTGCACGCTGTGAGCGCACGCTGTGTTGAGTGTACGCTGTGAGTGCACGCTGTGAGTGCACGCTGTGTTGAGTGTACGCTGTGAGCCCACGCTGTGAGCGCACGCTGTGAGCCCACGCTGTGAGCCCACGCTGTGAGTGCACGCTGTGAGCCCATGCTGTGAGTGCACGCTGTGTTGAGTGCACGCCGTGAGCCCACGCTGTGGGCCCACGCTGTGAGCCCACGCTGTGAGCCCACGCTGTGAGCCTACTCTGTGAGCCCACGCTGTGAGCCCGTGCTGTGAGTGCACGCTGTGAGCCCACGCAACACACACGCAACACACCGCACACGCAACACAGCACACGCGCAACACACCACACGCAACACACCGCACGCAACACACCACACGCAACACTCCGACACCACACGCAACACACCACACGCAACGCACCACACGCAACACTCCGCACGCAACACCACACGCAACACACCACACGCCACACACACGACACGCAACAGACCGCGCGCAACACACCACACGCAACACACCACACCCAAAACACCACACGCCACACACGACACGCAACGCACCACACGCAACACACCACACGCAACACACCACACACCACACACATACACACTTCACGCAACACACCACACGCAACACACCACATGCCACACACCACACGCAAGACACCACACGCACACACGACACGCAACATGCCGCACGCAACACTCCACACGCAACACACCACACGCAACACACCACACGCACACACACACACACCACCCGCAATACACCACACGCAACACACGACACACAACACACCACACGCCACACACAACACACCGCACACCACACACCACACCGCACACCTCACACCTCCCACACCACACACACCACCCACCACCACCCACCACAGACCACCCACCACGCACCACACAGCACCCACTACGCATCACACACCACTCACCATACACCACACACCGCCCACCGCACACCGCACATCGCACAACGCACAACACCCACCACGCACACACGCACACACACAGCCCACTACCCCACCACCACAACCACCACCACCGCCAACGATACCGCCACCACCAACGCCACCACCACCACCACCACAATCACCGCCACCACCACTCCCACCACCGCTACCACCACACACAAACGCACGAACACACACACACACACACACCACAGAGAAAATCACGCCTGGACCGCGCGGAGAAATCCAGCGCGTAAGCAATTCGAGATTCCGTCGGGCCCACAGCGTGCACTCACAGCGTGCGCTCACGGTCTTTCTCACCAGTTGGTGCGCAGCATGCGTTCACAGCGTGCATTCACAGCGTGCGCTCACAGCGTGATTGGCTCACGCTCCTGTGCGTGCCCGCCGTGGTGAGCGAGCCCACGCTGTGAGCCCACGCTCTGAGTCCACTCTGTGAGCCTACGCTGTGAGCCCACGCCGCAAGCCCACGCTATGAGCCCACGCCGCGACCCACGCCGCGAGCCCATGCTGTGAGCCCACGCTGTGAGCCCACGCTGTGAGCCCACGCTGTGAGTGCACGCTGTGAGCGCATGCTGCGAGCGCAGGCTGTGCGAGCGCGCTCATCCGCTCAGCGAGCCCTCGACGCCGCGTGCACTCACAGCGTGCACTCACCGCAGCGTTATCTGGCGCCACGGAGAGTGTCCAAGTTCAGTTCCCAGGAGGCCCGGATTCATAGATGTATCATTCGGTGCTCGGCGTTTTTCGCGTTCTGGCCATCTCGGGCTCTTCACAACCTCACACGCCCCCAAAAGGCGCCAACGAGGCGCCAAAACGGCTCCCGAGCACCTCCCACATGGACTTTGGGCGGCTCCATGGGCCCCTCGTGGGCGCGCTCCTCGGGCCTCCCGGTTTTTCCCCCGGGAGGCCCTGGAGACGGCCAGGATCGGCGCACGAGGGCCCACGATGGGCCCAAGGTGGACCCAGCACGGCCCAGGATACGGCCGCAGCATTGCACAGAAGCGTCTCAGATGCTCCCAGTTCTTCCGAACTGACACCCAGGAGGCCCGAGCGCACATAGATTCATCATTAGTTGTTCGGCGTTTTTCCCCACATGATTCGTGGGGTTCTGGTTTTCTTCCCTGCCGCGGCGCACCCGCGTCTCCTCCTCCCCTCTCTCCCCTTATTACACAGCGCAGCACAGCACAGCACAGCACAGCACAGCACAGCACAGCACAGCACAGCACAGCACATCACAGCACATGCACAGCAGCGTAGGGGGTGCGTAGGGGCTGGTCTCTCACCGCGGCCGCTACCCGTGACGGTCGTCCAGGGCACAGCAGGCATGGCATATTCTCGACACCATAGGGGTGCGCAAGGGGTGGTCTCTCACCGCGGCCGCTATCCGTGACGGTCGCCCAGGGCACAGCAGGCATGACATGTTCTCGGCACCATAGGGGGTGCGCAGGGGGTGGTCTCTCACCGCGGCCGCTATCCATGACGGTCGCCCAGGCACAGCAGGCATGGCATGTTCTCGACACCATAGGGGGTGCGCAGGGGTGGTCTCTCACCGCGGCCGCTATCCGTGAGGGCAGGCATGCATATTCTCGACACCGCAGGGGTGACCGCGGCCGCTATCCGTGACGGTCGTCCAGGGCACAGCAGGCATGGCATATTCTCGACACCGTAGGGGGTGCGCAAGGGGTGGTCTCTTACCGCGGCCGCTATCCGTGACGGTCGTCCAGGGCACAGCAGGCATGGCATATTCTCGACACCATAGGGGGTGCGCAGGGGGTGGTCTCTCACCGCGGCCGCTATCCGTGACGGTCGTCCAGGGCACAGCAGGCATGGCATATTCTCGACACCATAGGGGGTGCGCAGGGGGTGGTCTCTCACCGCGGCCGCTATCCGTGACGGTCGTCCAGGGCACAGCAGGCATGGCATATTCTCGACACCATAGGGGGTGCGCAGGGGGTGGTCTCTCACCGCGGCCGCTATCCGTGACGGTCGTCCAGGGCACAGCAGGCATGGCATATTCTCGACACCATAGGGGGTGCGCAGGGGGTGGTCTCTCACCGCGGCCGCTATCCGTGACGGTCGTCCAGGGCACAGCAGGCATGGCATATTCTCGACACCATAGGGGGTGCGCAGGGGGTGGTCTCTCACCGCGGCCGCTATCCGTGACGGTCGTCCAGGGCACAGCAGGCATGGCATATTCTCGACACCATAGGGGGTGCGCAGGGGGTGGTCTCTCACCGCGGCCGCTATCCGTGACGGTCGTCCAGGGCACAGCAGGCATGGCATATTCTCGACACCATAGGGGGTGCGCAGGGGGTGGTCTCTCACCGCGGCCGCTATCCGTGACGGTCGTCCAGGGCACAGCAGGCATGGCATATTCTCGACACCATAGGGGGTGCGCAGGGGGTGGTCTCTCACCGCGGCCGCTATCCGTGACGGTCGTCCAGGGCACAGCAGGCATGGCATATTCTCGACACCATAGGGGGTGCGCAGGGGGTGGTCTCTCACCGCGGCCGGTGACGGTCGTCCAGGGCACAGCAGGCATGGCATATTCTCGGGGGGTGCGCAAGGGGTGGTCTCGCGGCCGCTATCGTGACGGTCGTGACGGTCGTCCAGGGCACAGCAGGCATGGCATATTCTCGACACCATAGGGGGGTGCGCAGGGGGTGGTCTCTCACCGCGGCCGCTATCCGTGACGGTCGTCCAGGGCACAGCAGGCATGGCATATTCTCGACAGCGTAGGGGGTGCGCAAGGGGTGGTCTCTCACCGCGGCCGCTATCCGTGACGGTCGTCCAGGGCACAGCAGGCATGGCAGATTCTCGACACCACAGGGGGTGCGCAGGGGGTGGTCTCTCACCGCGGCCGCTATCCGTGACGGTCGTCCAGGGCACAGCAGGCATGACATATTCTCGACACCATAAGGGGGTGCGCAGGGGGTGGTCTCTCACCGCGGCCGCTATCCATGACGGTCGCCCAGGGCACAGCGGTATCGGCGGGGCAACGGCCACCAACATCATTCTCACATGCTTCACTTCAGCTCTCATCTCTCCAGCCATCATAAAAGTATGTGGGGCTCCTCGGTAGCGTAATTCGTATATGGCCATCTCGGGACGCCCCGTATATGGCCATTTCGGGACGCCCCAGAAGCCTCTCGGGATGGCCAAGAGGCTTCTCGGGACGCCCAAGAAGCCTCCCGGGAAGAGGCCTCGGGAGACTCAAGGAGTCACTCGGGACGTCCAAGAAGACTCCCGCGAGACCCAAGAGCTTCCGCGAGACCCACGAAAGAAGTCTCCCGCGAGACCCAAGAGCTTCCGCGAGGCCCAAGAAAGAAACCTCCCGCGAGGCCCAAGAGGCCTCTCGGGAGGCCGACGAAGCTTTCCGGGAGGCCCATGAATCCTTTCGGGGGGCCCAAGAGGCTCTTCGGAAGACCTAGCAAAAGACCCTTGCGGGAGACCCAAGAAGCTTCGCGGAACGCCCGAGAAGCCTCCCAGGAGGTCCAAGGGGCCTCCCCGGACGTCCAAGAAGCACACCACAGCAGTTCTTCACATCAATGCTGAGGAAACGTTGGAACGCTTCGACAGACATTGAAACTAGCCTCCAGGGATTAAGCCCCTCTGCTGGGGATTTAACCTTCCGCCGAGGATTTCCTTTCTCGCCCCGGGAGGGGTCTGGGGACCGATTTTGAGCGGATTTGGCATCATCCCCCCCCTGACCGACTGTCTGGGGTCCCAACCAGAGTTCAGACCCCCCGTCCGCCTCCAACGCAGTGGCGGGCGGGTCGCGGACGGGTCGCGGGCGGGTCGCGGGCGAGGACCGCGACGACAACGCAGCAACGCAACAGCAATCCGCGCCGCGGATCCCCGCTTCAGCCACGCACCCGCGCGCACCCGGGGGCGCATGACCGTTCGGCCCCCTCGCTCTGATTTCGTCCGCGGTGGCAAGGTCTGCGTGGCGAGGATGCCGAGCTCGTCCGCGTCCTCTCCGCTGGAGGTGGTGGGCGCAGGGAGGGCCCCGAGGGGAGGGCCCCGAGAAGTCAGAGCCACTGGCTTGGCATCACTCGGATGTGCGCGTCTCCTCGGCGAGGGCCATCGGGGAGCATGTTTTGGATCAGCTCGCAAAACAGACACGTGGCACGAAGCCGAAAAATGCGGAGGGATTCGGCGTCCGAGCGATGGCGAGTTGATCAGCCCACCGCTTCTGAATGCGCTCGGAGCCCCGAAGACGGCCGAAACGGCCCCCAACATCGCTCCGAGACGGTTCAAGAGGCCCCCCGAGAGAGAGCCCCCACGACGGCCCACGAGGGCCCCGAGAGGGCCCCGAGAGGCCCCCAGGACAGCACGGAACGGTCCCGCGAGGGGCGATAGGGGAGCTCCGTCGTGCCCGGCGCTGGCCGACGGCGTGGTGCGACGCACCTGCACGAAGGGCAGCGTCGGGCCAGGCGAGGTTTGGGCGCCCGGGTCCTCGAAGAGTGCCGACGCTCGCGAGGATGGCGCCCCTCCCGGTGGGCCAGAGGCGCCTGCTGGCCCTGTGGGCCGGTCGGGGCTCGGGCGCCGTGGCCCTCGGGAAATTGGGATATTCGAGGTCGGTCGACGCTCCCCTCCCCCTCCCCCCCCCCCCCCCTCCCTCCCTCGCTCCCTCCCTCCCCCCCTCCCCCCCTTCCCCCCCCCCTCCCCCCCCTTCCCCCCCCCTCCCCCCCTCCCCCCTTCTGAGATCCTCCCCAGGCTCGCCGCTGCTTCGTTCTCAGCAGTCCACTGCCCAATGGCTTGCCCGGTTCGGCTTCCACGGCACACGCGCAGCGGGCGCCGCTGCGCCCCGAGAGCCCGTGGCCTGGCGGGGCCCAGAAACCTTGCGGCCGTGCTGCGTACGATCAGCACCACGCTTTCGTCCTTCATTATCATTTTTCCATCCTCTGCGCATGCAGGTGAAACACACGCAGCGTGCTTGCACATGCTCACAAACATGCACATGAGGGCATGACGTACGTATTACGTGCAGCAGATATGGCCTGAGCGTCACAGGCGCACTCCAGACGCCACAGACGCGGCGGAGCTGCGCTCATCTGTGGGAGCTCTTTCTCCCCAGCGGTTCAGCGGGCAATGCAGGGCACGGGTGCCGGGCCTTGTCTTTCGGCTGGTCGGACGGCAATCGGGTGGACCCAGGACCAGGATGAACCGTTCGTCGTCGTCGTCGTCGTCGTCGTCGTCGTCGTCGTCGTCGGCGGCGGCGGCGGCGGCGGCGGCGGCGGCGGCGGCGGCGGCGGCGCGCGTCGTGACCGCAATCGAGGGGGGGGGAGCGTCCGGGAACGCTATCAGAGCGTTCCAGAGCGCTTTTTGGAACGGCCGCGGCGCCCGAGGCACCTCCCCAGAAACTCCGGATCTCGGAGGTCCCCGATCTGCCCCGCTTGGATGATCCCCAGGACGTGTGTGAGCCCCAGGTGCGTTTGCTCCGCCTGGCCCGAGTCGGCCTTCCGCCTGCGCCGTCTGCAGGCTTTTCGGTAAGCAAGCACGCGTTGACGCTAACTCAGCATGCGGGACACGGGTCCTGAGGAAAACTCGGAGGCGACGATAGGGGCGAATAGCTCAGGGGAGGGCAATACATGTATCCAGGTGTGCCGATGATCTGTGTCTTCGAAAAGGCTCCCGGGCGAATACGTGTAATGGCCGCCCCTGGGCCAGTCGCCCCTATCGTCGCCGCCGAAAAACGAGTCCTGGACGCGGGGGCCTTCCCCCCCGCCGAGCTCGTCATCCTGAGTCGTTTTCTGGCAGTCCCGGGGCCCGTGGAGGGCCCCTCCTCCTCCTCCTCCTCCTCCTCCTCCTCCTCCTCCTCCTCCTCCTCCTCCTCCTCCGCCTCCGCCTCCTCCTCCGCCTCCTCCTTCTCCTCCTCCGAGGGCCCCGAGAACGGCGAAAAACCTCAGGACCCGTTTCCCTCAGGACCCGCTTCCCCCACGGCGATTAACACACTTTCTGAGGGTCATCGGCCGGTCCGATGTTGTCGCGGTCCTGGCTTCGGGAGCCTTGAAACGGGGGTCAACGCAAACGGGGGTCAGCCAGATCGCCCGATCTTGCAGGATCCTGCAGGGCCAGGGTCGCATTGACCCGGGCTTGGGTGCAGGATCCTGCAGGATCTTGCAGGATCCTTCGCGTTGACCCGGGTTTGGGTGCAGGATCTTGCAGGATCCTGCAGGATTCTGCAAGGCCTGACTGACCCGGATCTGGATTGACCCGGGTCAGCAGGTCCCTGATTGCTCTTGGCTTTGGCTTCAGCGATCCGAGGCTGCGTGCCGTGCTCGGCGCCCTCAGGCTGCCACCTTCTCCTGTGCTGAGGCCCCCTGCCTCCGCGCGTGCGGCTGGTCACGTCGTCGTCGTCGTCGTCGTCGTCGTCGTCGTCGTCGTCGTCGTCGTCGTCGTCGTCGCCATCGTCGCCATCGTCGCCATCGCCGTCGCGTCGCCGTCGCGTCGTCGTCGTCGTCGTCGTCGTCACCGTCGTCGTCGTCGTCGTCGTCGTCGTCGTCGTCGTCGTCGTCGTCGCGTCCTCGTCGCGTCGTCATCGTCGTCGTCGTCGTCGTCGTCGTCGTCGTCGTCGTCGTCGCGTCCTCGTCGGCGTCGTCGTCGTCGGCGGCGTCGTTGTCCTCGTCCTCCTCCTCCTCCGCCTCCTCCTCCTCCCGCTCGCCGCGTTCAGAGGCTCGAGCGCGCGCTCCCCCGCGGGCCGATGCACGGCTCAGGCGCGGGGGGCTGCAAGCGAGCCGAGGGCCCCGGGCTCCACCACTGGCGGCGGAGCAAGTCGGGACATCAGAGGTGGAGACGCACGGTCACCTCGGAGGAGAACTCTGGGGGCTCGGTGGCCTTCGGGGGCGCCCCTCGCCGCCACGGCCGGACGCAGCGTGGAGAGCTGGCGCGTTTGGACCCCAGGGGGGATCGGGGGGCCGAACTCGAGCTGCCGTTGTCTCAACTCGCCCTGCTCCGATCCAGTCGGACCGAGGTATGAGATCGAGGTCGGTTCGGGGAGGTGGTACCCTGCTGTTCTGCGTGTTCGTGGGATGTCCTTGTGCATCCTGGCGAGGGTGACCCTTGGATGTTCTCTTAGTTTTGGCCGACGGAGGGTCTCGTGTTCTTGAGGGATGTTCTTGTGGCCTAGGCTCGACTGTAGTCGTGTTGCCGCAGGGAACGCCAGACAGGGAACGAGGGGGCTTCACCGGCCACGGCCACGAAGAGGCTCCTCGGCCCAGGTCTGAGAAGCGGCCCGCAAGCCAGGGCCCCTCCCGAGCCCAGAGCTGTGGGTGCTGCAGCCTCTTGACCGTGGGGCAGCGTTGAGGCGTGAGGTGTTCTCACGTGGTGGAGCAGCTTTGAGGCGGGAGGTGTTCTCACGGGGGTGCAGAATCGGACGCGGTGCAGGGCAGGAGCGATACGGTATGGGATGGGTACGGTCGGGTTCGCGTGGGTCGCAGTCATGATTTGTCAGCGATGACTTTTGGTGGTCTTAACTGTTGAGGGTAATTGTTTCAAGGGTGAATCAATGAGAGTGCGAAGGACGCTGACTTTCTTTTGAATATTGTGATGGAACTTGTCAAAGGAGGTGGCGTATTGTCTTCATCGAGTGAAGCGTGTGCGTGACCCTGACCCCCCCCGTTACCTTAGGTCAAGCCCCAGCCGCCAAAGGCTTGCTGAGAATGCCCAGCAAGCGACTCAGCTCACGAGAACTCAAGGCCTGAGGGGCCATCAGATCAACTGTGGCATTGCCACCGCAGCCTCGGCCCACCAGGTCTGTGTGCGCTGTGGGCTATGACTATGTAGGGCTTTCGCTTTCAAAAGGCTGGTTAGCCTCGCCTCCCCTTGCCCTCCCTGGGCTCCAAAGTCGTCGAAACCGCTGGTGCGCAGTCTGTCCGAAGACTTCTTTGAGATCGGCGAGGTCGTTTGTGCAGCTGGTGATCTTGCCCGTCTGGTCGGATTTGCCGCCGTCGGCGGCTTCAGCATCCCCACGCGTCCGCCGATGTGATTGTTGTTCCCCCGCGCGGCCCCAGAGGTCGGGAGTCCCGGCCGCTTCCCCGAGGCCAGCTTTTCCTTGCTCGCTATTGCTTGAAATTGTTCGTGCTGAGATCGTCTGGATAATTGTGCACTGCTCGGCGTATGTGTTGGCGGCCCCACTGCGGAGAACGTGTGTTCACTCGATGTGCTGGACAAAGAAGTTCCTTCTCTGCGCGAGCAGCCCGTTTGATTCTCGTGGGCCCCGCGTCCGTCTTCGATGGCCCCCCCTGGCCCGAGCACGGGCCCGGGAGACCCGGCGACCGAACGCGAGGAGCAGCTTCCGAGTCGTAGCGGCGCGGATCCACGCCGCTGTCGGAGGCGGCCCGAGGGACATTTCTCTGGGCCTCCCAGCTGGGGTCGGAGTACAGTCGGGGTCCCGAAGAAGGAACCCTCTTCGTTGGGGAGGGGCTCCGCGTTCCTTCATCGTTTCGCAGCTGGCCTTCGGTTTTCCTTAGGTCTTCGCTATGAAGTCGAAGGCTAACTTGTGGAAAATAGGGGCCTCGTTCCTTTTTAGGGTTCCTTAGGTCAACGCCTCGACTGTAGATGAGGTCGGAGGGTCGCGCCGCATCGCCGATGCATCGGCGATGCGGCGCGATGTGGAGCTCGATTTGCTTCACGCCGACGTCGCCGATGCGTCGCCGACGTCGCCGATGCATCGCCGGTGCATCGCCGATGCATCGGCGATGCATGGCCGATGTATCGGCGATGCGGCGAGATCCTCCGACGCCATCTACTCGGACCCCATGCAGGAGGCCTCTAATGGCGGGGCCTGATTGGGCACAGCAGGAGGGGGGCGGGCGCGGTCGGGTGAGGGGGAAGCCGCGGCCGGCGGAGCACGCTGGGAGCATGTAGAGCTTGCGCGCGCGCGTGTCGGAGCAGAGGCCTGTGCAGCGGGAAGCCGACGGCGTCCGCGGAGAGGCGTCACGGCGGCTCCGGAGCCAAGACGGGAAGCGAGGAAGAGCACCCGGAGGGAAGAAAGACAACGGATGGTCGGAGACCTGGCTCGGTGCAGCGCGCCTTGGCCTCGGCTCTGCCTGCGCGGGCTCCGCGATGCCGGCGCCGAGCCGCCGCCCCCAGGGGGCGGCGCAGGTGGCACGCGTGGGCACCAGCCCCGGCGGGGGCAGCCCACCGTGCGAGGCGGGCCAGGACGCTCGCCCGCCCCTCATGCTGCGCCCGGGAGGCGGCGGAGGAGGAGGAGGAGGAGGAGGAGGAGGAGGGCGAGGGGGACAGCAGGAGCAGGCGGCGGGAGACGGGGAAGGAGATGACGAGGAGGAGGGGGGCCTCAAGAGGGGGAGAGGGAGCGGGAGGGCGAGGAGGTGGAAGAGGGGATCACGAGGGGAAGGAGGAGGAGGAGGAGGAGGAGGAAGAAGAAGAAGAAGAAGACGACGAATTACGTAGCACCCCGCAATTGCGGATAAGAGTGAGGGGGCGGGCGCGGGCGACGCGGGCGTCGTCGAGCCGGCGGACCTCGTGGCCCCCTCCTTCCTTGTCGATGGCGCTCTCCTCCACCTCCTCCTCCTCCTCCTTCTCCTCCTCTTCCTCCTCCTTCTCCTCCTCCTCTTCCTCGTCCTCATCGTCATCGTCATCCTCCTCCTCCACCTCGTCCTCCTCCTCCTCCTCCTCCTCTTTTTCCTCGTCCTGCCTCTCCCCCCCTCGTCTTTTTATCATGGTCCTCCCATTGTCGTCCTCCCCCTCATCGGCCTCCATCATCGTCCTCCCATTGTCGTCCATCATCATCATCCTCCCCATCCTCCCCCTCCTCGTCCTCCTCCTCCCCCTCCTCCCCCTCCTCCCCCTCGTCCTCCTGCTCCTCCTCCTTTTCTTTCTCCACGTTCTCCTTACATCCTCTCTTCTTCCACGTTCTCCTCGTCCCCTGTTTACTCATCCTGCCTCCCCCTCCTTTCCCAAGATAACTGCAACGCAATCCTTTTTTCCACTTTATGCTCCCCGCCTTCTCTGATCAAGGCAACTCGCCAGGGCAAAGTTGCTGGACGGGCTGGCGTGGATGTGCGGGGCGTGAAGAGGTCCTTGCGGGCTCAGACGGCATGCAAGAATCCGCCGCCGCGCTTGTGCGGCATTGGTTTGTTCAGTGAACGTGGTTTAGGTCGCGGGTGGGTCGCGGGCTCTCCACCTCCACCTGGAAGGAATGCAAAAGCAGCCCGCCGCAAGCGCCAAAAAAATTGGTTCGTACACGGAACGAGGTTTGGGTCGCGGTTGGGCCGCGGGTTCTCCACAGGGAACGAATGCAAAGGATGCCCGCCGCAGGCGCCGAAAATGTGGTTTGTACCCTGAACGTGGTCGCGGGTGGGCCGCGGGCTCTCCACCTGAAACGAATGCGAAATATGCCCGCCGCAGGCGCCGAAAAATGTGGTTTGTACCCTGAACGTGGTTTGGGTCGCGGGTTGGTCGCGAGTTGGTCACGGGATGTGTCGCGGGCTCTCCACTTGGAAGGAATGCAAAAAAGCCCGCCGCAAGCGCCGAAAATTGTGGTTTGTACCTTGAACGTGGTTTGGGTCGAAGGTGGGTCGCGGGTGGGTCGCGGGGTCGGTCGCGGCTGGGTCGCGGGTGGGTCGCGGGTGGGTCGCGGGTGGGTCGCGGGTGGGTCGCGGGGTGGGCCGCGGGGGGGTCGCGGGGTGGGTCGCGGGTTGGGTCGCGGGGTGGGTCGCGGGGTGGGTCGCGGGGTGGGTCGCGGGGTGGGTCGCGGGTGGGTCGCGGGTGGGTCGCGGGTGGGTCGCGGGGTGGGTCGCGGGGTGGGTCGCGGGTGGGTCGCGGGGCGGGTTGCGGTTGGGACGACGACAACAAACAACAACAACAACAACAACAACAACCACCACCACCACCACCACCACCACCACCACCACCACCACCAACAACAACAACAACAACAACAACAACAACAACAACAACAAGAATCCGCACCGCGGAATTCCACGTCAGCCACGCACCCAGGGACAGTGAATGACCGTTCGGCCCCCTCACTCTTACCCTGAACGTGGTTTGTTTGGGTCGCGGGTTGGTCGCGAGTTGGTCACGGGATGTGTCGCGGGCTCTCCACTTGGAGGGAATGCAAAAAAACCCGCCGCAGGCGCCGAAAATTATGGTTTGTACCTTGAACGTGGTTTGGGTCGAAGGTGGGTCGCGGGTGGGTCGCGGGGTAGGTCGCGGCTGGGTCGCGGGTGGGTCGCGGGTGGGTCGCGGGTGGGTCGCGGGTGGGCCGCGGGGTGGGCCGCGGGGGGGTCGCGGGTGGGTCGCGGGGTGGGTCGCGGGGTGGGTCGCGGGGGGTGCGGGGTGGGTCGCGGGGTGGGTCGCGGGGTGGGTCGCGGGGTGGTCGCGGGTGGGTCGCGGGGTGGGTCGCGGGGTGGGTCGCGGGTGGGTCGCGGGGCGGGTTGCGGGTGGGACGACGACAACAAACAACAACAACAACAACAACAACAAACAACAACAACAACAACAACAAGAATCCGCACCGCGGAATTCCACATCAGCCACGCACCCAGGGACAGTGAATGACCGTTCGGCCCCCTCACTAATATTAATAATAGTAATAATAATGATAATAAGGATAATGATGATAATAATAATAATACTAATACTACTAATAATAATAATTATAAGAAGAATAATAATAACAATAATAACAACCATAATAATAAGAATAGTACGAATAATTAAAACATCGCAATATTAATAATACGAATACTATTAATAATACTACTACTAATGATAATAAGACTAATAATAATGATACTATAATCATAATAATGATAATACGAATGGTAGTAATACTACTCAGAAGAATAATAATAATTAGAAGAAGAAGAGGAGGAGGAGGAGGAGAAGGAGGAGGAAGGAGAGGGACAAGGAGCTGTCGCCCCCCAGCAGCAGCTGGGAGGGTCAGGCCCCCGTCGGCGCCGCGGCGGCCGCGGCCTCGCAGCCTGCGCAGCGGCCGCGGCCGCGGCGGTGTGCGCGGCGGCTGGCCGCTGTGCCGCAGGCGGTGCGCTGCGGCTTTCTTCCGGGGTGGGGGGGGGGGCCTCGAAGGAGGAGCGAGCGAGAGGGGAGAGGCACGCGATCCGCTCGAATGGCGCAGCATGCCGCCGGGGCCGCCGCCGCGACACGCCGAGCACAAGCTCCTTACCGTACATGGAGGCGCTCGCAGACGTGGTGCATGCGTATCCCCTCGCAGGGCTTCGCGCGATGTTCCCCGCGTGCAGCCTCGCCCGGGCTTGCCCCCCTCGCCACTTGCACAGCAGACTACCGGCCCGAGCATTTCTGCCGCAGCGAAAGGGGAAGAGGAGGAGGAGGAGGGAGGAGGAGGAGGGAGGAGAGGAGGAGGAGGAGGAGGAGGAGGAGGAGGAGGAGGAGGAGGATTGTGAAGGCCTTACGGCCGGTGCCGCCGACCCAGAAGGACCACGACGACGACGACGACGACGACGGCCACGACGACAACGACAGCGACGAGCTGATGACCCTGCCACAAGCTCGGGACATGGGGCGGGCGGGGGGTCGTCGAGTGAGGAGCGAGCGGGAGGGGAGGAGGAGGAGGATTTTTGGCTTGCGACGCCGATGAAGCAGAAAGCCTGAGCGCAAGCGGCGGCGCTGCGGCTAAGCAGAGCACCACGGGACAGCGAGAGGTATTCGGCTACTTACGGGCACCAAGTCAGCCAGGAAGGCACACGTGCGTGTGTAGTCCTGGGTGCGACACAGGGGCAGGTGTGGCGTAGGCTAGGAAAGTGAACAACCATACGGCCAGCAGCTTTGCCAACGGCAGGAGCCTGTAGCTGCAAGCTTCTTCCGGGCTGAAGAGAGGCTCCGCGCGCCGCACCGTCTACGGGAGAAGCGGGAGTCCACAATTCGTTCAGCACGCGCGGCATCGACGTCAATGGGCGGAGGTCGCGGTGGAGGTGGAGGAACACGAGGAGGTCTTGGGCGCACTCACCTGCGCAAATGCATCAGACAAACCTTTTCGCGCATTGTCAGGCAGCAGACGACTCGAGTCGAATCGATGGGCACAAGCTGTACACGCATCCGCTTCCAATGCATGCTCGTTCCCAGATCCACGTTATATTTGTGAAGAGGAAGCAAGCTAGAGGGCAGCTCTACAATGCGCTCACGGCACATTGCGACAAGTGGATCACGATCCGAGACGCCACCACAAGGTATCACGTCGTCGCCGCGATCGCCAAACGATAGACGACCAGTAATTAGTTTCGTTTGCTGCCTGGGTCTCCGCATCCGCGAAGATGCGGGATGCGGCGCGGCAGTCGCGGACGGAGTCGGCAGCAACACGCGGGATGCCACGGTCAGCAATTGCAGCACCAGGAACGCCTGGCCGAAAGGCCCAATCACCAGGATGAGCCTAATCCGGCGGCTCCGCAGCAGACGCGGGCGCGCCGAACGCGGTCAGCTTGGCAGCATCCGGGGGCGCAGCGCCCGGAGAAGCGGGTGGCCCTTTTAGGGGGGGCAAGTCCCGCCGCGAAAGGGTTGGACAAATGGTACGTGGGAAGACGGAGTCATTGACATTGGTCATCGAGTCCACGTAAGTAGCCCGAGCTGGTGACGGTGCCGACTGCAATGCTGTCGGTGCGGGCCTGGGCGAGGTCGTCGGGGTCTCTGGCAGCGCCAGCGGCAGCAGACACCAGAGCTCCAGCACTTGAAACAGATGGCGTCGGCCTCGGTCATGAAGATGTCGGCGGACGTCACAGGGGGAGCGCGCGCGTCGACGTATGTGGCGAGGTGGCTGGCGGCGGCTGGACACGCCTAGCCGGACATGGCGGCGGAGCGTGGGCCGGAGGCGGCCCCACCCGCCCGGTAGCAATCAGGAGCGGAAGAAGGACGTACACGTACATGAATCCACGTTGGTTTCGAGAGTACTCAAAGCGCCATTGTTCGCATCACGCGGCCGGTCTCGCGGATCGAGGGGCCGTGCTCGTGTACGTAGTTGGGCGCGTGCGTCCTTTGTGGGCTCCCTAAGCAAGCTTTACGAGCAAGCCCAGCGGCGCCGGCGAGGCCCACGGCACGAGCACAGCCTGCCTGGCACACAGGGGTGAGCACCCGGGAGTGGCAGAGCGCCTCGGCGGGCCAGGCCTCACGCACGCCCGAGCAGGTGCGGCCACGTCACCCCTGCGAGGCCGGCAGCGGGCCATTGGCCGCACAGCCGAGCCTCTCCGCGCGGAGGCGCGGAGAGGCGGCCTCGGTGCGGCTGCTGCCACTGCGCCGGCCAGGGGGTGCTCGTGGCGCGCAGCCACCAGCTCCGTCCGAATCCCAGCCCGCGGGGCTGCGCGCATGTGGCCCGGCGCGAGCGCGGGCCGATGCCAAGAAGAACTGGCGGGCCCGTCGCGGACGGAACCTGGAGGAGGAGGGAGGAGGGAGTTGGGAGGAGGAGGGGGACGAGGAGGAGGAGGGGGACGAGGAGGAGGAGGAGGAGGAGGAGGAGGAGGAGGAGGAGGAGGAGCACTCTGAGACCCAGCCTCAGCGAGAAGACCACCGCTGGCGGGCTGCCTCAGCGAGAATACCACCACCAGCGGACACAACTTTTGTTTATGTTCTTCGCTCTCCCTGGTGACAGAGACAGAGTGCCGCCAGGGAAATTGACCCTCCCCCCCCCGCAGCAACGACCGCTGGGGGTTGGGATGGCTGCGCCGCCTGACGGTCCTATAGCCACCAGCACCAGCTTCAGCAACCTGAGGAGGAGGAGGAGGAGGAGGAGGAGGAGGAGGCGGCGGCGCAACCACTGCTGCCAGCCCCCCCGCTCCACCACTTTTCCCCACCGCCACCCTTCGCGCACGGGCGCTCGACACCCGCACCCGCCACTCCGTTCCGCCCGCGCCCCCACGCCAGCTTCGCCACTGCGCTGCCTCGCAGCCCCGTCTTTCTTTCGCAGGGCAGCCTGGCCGCCTGTCCCTGGCCGCAACTTAGGCCCCTGCGTCTCCCTGCCTCCTCAGCTTACGTAGGCGCCGTCCTGCGTCGTCGCCGTGTCGTGGTTCCCCTCTCCCTTTCCACCCCCAGGGGGTAGCAGAGGACCTGGTTACTCCGCCCCTGGGGTGTCATCCTTGCCTCCCGTGGTTCCCTGTCGCTGTGCTATTAGTTTCATCCCCCCCCAGGGGCGACCGCGCTTGCGGCGGGGAGGTGATGGCCGCGTTCTGAGGAGCTCCAAAGTCAACGGCTACAGCTACAGGAGGAAGAGGGGGGATGAGGGAGGAGGGGGAGGAGAAGGAGGAGGAGGAGGAGGAGGAGGAGAAGGAGGGGGAGGGGGAGGAGGAGGAGGAGGAGGAGGAGGAGGAGGAGGAGGAGGAGGAGGAAGAGGAGGACGGAGGACGGAGGACGGAGGAGAGGGAGGAGGGGGACAGACGAGGATTACCAAACTCGGTATATGCAGGCTTGAAGGGTGCCTAAACCCATATTTGAAGGGTGAGGCGGTCATCTGGACTGGGGGGGGGGGGAAGGCGAACCAGCAAATCCAGCCGCGAACCGGGAAATTCGGCCCCGAACGGGGATTTGTTTGTCGGTCGAACGGGGGAATTTGCCCGGGCGAACGGGGACACTCTCTGGGGCCTTCAGGGAAGTTTTTCCGATTGAGCGAGGACATTTTTCCAGTTCAGCGAGGAAATTGTCTTGGCCGACGGAGGATTGGTTCGAATGTGCTATCACGTGTGCTGCTTGATGCTGGCTGCCCTAGGATTGGAAACCGCTGGAGATCACGGGCGGGTGCATTCGGTTGCAGTTTCCGAACTTAGAGCAGCGGCCTGTTTCGGTTCGTCCCGGAACTTGAATGCGCGGCCGCGTGACCGTTTTGCGGGTTAGTGCCCCAAACGTGAGGTTCTTGGTGCGTGCGTGTGTGGATCATGCGGTGGATATTCGCAGCCTCGGAGAGGATGGATGAAGTGACGGATGGGGGCAAGAGGAGGGCGAGGAGGGGGAGGGAGTGGAAGGGGGGAGGGAGGAGGAACATGAGGGAGTGATTCTGATGGCTTATTACATTGGCCTGGTGGTGTCCCTGGATGCAGGAGGAGGAGGAGGAGGAGGAGGAGGAGGAAGAGGGAAGGAAAGGGTGGAGTGGAGGCGGAAAAGGATGGATGTTGCAGGCGTCCTTGGTGGAAAAGCGCATGAAGAGGGAGGAGGGCGCAGGAGGGGGAGGACGAGGACGATGACGAGGAGGATCAAGACCTGGACGTGGAGGCTGACGAGGAGGCAGGCGCACCTTTCTTGTCCAGGGCACGGGCTCCTGCCAAGTGGAGCGCTCCGGAAAGGGCCTCGCGTGCGAGGATCGAAGGAGTTGCCATCTCTCCAGGTGTTTCGCCTCCTCGGTCTCCGCGCAGCGTCGGTGCGGGCGGGCAGCCAGCTCGCACAGTGCATCCGGTTGCACGTTCGCCCTGCTGAAATTATGAGTCCTCGCCGAGTCTGGGGCCGTCGCTTGTCTCGGGGCAACGTTTACGAATCTTGATCGGCGCGCCCGGCGCTAGTGAACGTTTATCCGATCGCGTTCTTCTTATGCTTCCCTTGTCAGGTGCCTTTCCGGAGATCCGAGCGGACAAAATATAGGTCAGATTGGATGTTCAGTTTCACCTCAGTAGCCTCATCGCCTAGGATCCACCTCTCAAGGTTTCCAAGAGGAGGACGCTGGGCCCCCCTATCAACTGGGGGCGACTGGCAGGTGAGTTGCCCCAGCTTTGAAAACTGCGTCCGCGGCGGTGGCTTGCAGGCAGGGTGCAGCCTTCACTTGCAGGGCAGAGGCTCCCAGCAACTGGGGCGCTCGAGGCCTGGCCTCGCCTGCGAGGATCAGAGGAGCTGCCGTTTCTTCCGCAGCAGACGGCGGCGGAAGCCGCGAAAGTAAAGCGAGGCCGCGGAGGCCGGCGGAAGCCGGCGGAAGATGCCATAAACATAAACCTGTAGAGCTCCGCGCAGATTTCTTGGATCCGCCCCTGGCGCGCTCCGCACGCCAGGGGGGGGGGGGTCAAGCGCGGATGCAAGAAATCTGCGCGGAGCGCCAAAAGTTTATGTTTATGGCTTTTTCGCTTCTTCTAGAATCGGCAATACATCGCCGACAGATCGGCGATAGGCCCCCTGATGGCAAGTCCCACGGTCCTTGGGCGGGGTGGGGGCTGTCAGACCCCGTCGGCAATCGGTGGGCGATTGTAGGTCGATGCGCCCACCCCTGAGTTCGCAGTAGAAACTGACAGTGAGGATGCGCGATATGGATGCAAGCCCCGCCCCCTTGGGCGCCCACGTCGAGGCTCTTCGCGCGGGGCTGGCCATCGAGAGCGGCGCAGGAGGGACAGGCGAGGCGCGGACGCAAAGGTACTCCAGATTTCGTAATAAAAGAGAGGGGGTCTCAACCCTCCCAGACGAGAAGTTTTAGACCCCCCCCCTGGGAGAACCCTCCAAAACATCGTCCCCAGACCCCCCCAGGCCCTCCAAGATAGCCTGGAAGAGACCCCCCCCCGAAATGAGACCCCCCTCCCTTTATTACGAAATCTGGAGTACCCTTGGGACGGTTGCCCATCCGCACCATCTGTTTCGATTGTGCCCTTCCCTGTCGTTGCTCCCGTCCGACGCTCGCGCGCCCCGCGCCCGCTGCCGCCCGCTTCGGCCGACTCCCCGGGCGTCGGTGGCGTTCCTCCGCCGCCGCCCGCCTCCGGCCGCCGACCTTCGCGCGCCGCGCGCGCACGCCGCGTCGACGAGAGGGAGGAGGGAGGAGGAGGAGGAGGGAGGAGGAGGGAGGAGGAGGGAGGAGGGAGGAGGGAGGAGGGAGGAGGGAGGAGGGAGGAGGGAGGAGGGATTCGAGGCGGCGGCTCTTCGGCTCCGGGGGGAAAGGGGGCACGCGCGCCACCAGAGCCGAGCCGAGAAGGACGTCGCGACAAGATCGGCTCGTGCTCTGGCGCGCGCCCTGGCGCCAAGGGGGCTTCGCAGCCTTGCCGCCCATGTCGCGCGTGATTTGTAATCGCGTGGTGGATTGTTCTTTGATGTAGCGTTCGCCCGATCGACGGCTGCTGCCCTGAAAAACCCGGGGCGGCCGAAAGTTAGGGGGAAAAGGGGCCGTTTTCCAAATTGGCGCAGGCGCGCGTTGTTCAGGCGCTCGGTTTGCATTCGTATGTAGTCGTTGTGCGTTGCAAGGGGGGGGGGGCTTGACGGGCGTTGAGGGGGCCGAGAAAACCGATTGCGTTCACAGGGCTCCCGGGCTCCCTGTTTTTCGCGGGCGTTCGGATTTCGCTCCGTGGTGTCTGGAGGCTTTCAGCAGGAGTTTCCCATTCCAGCGTCCGTAAGTTTCATCGTTTGACGGTTCTTGCAATCATGCGACGGGTTGCGATTTGGCGTAGCGCTCGCTCGATCAACGGCTGTAGCTTTCGAGTTGGAAACTCGGGTTGGTCGAGCGCTCCGTTAAAACAGGGAGGAGTCTTCGACCTTGTGGCAGGCTCGTGTTATTCAGGCGTTCGTTGTGCATGTAGTCGTTTAGTATCGGAAGCGGTGAGCTCGGAGGCAGGAGTGGGTCTAGAGAAACGGCGACGTTTACGGGGCCTCCTTGTGTTCCGCGGGCGCTCGGGTTTCGCTCCGTGGTGTCTGGGGGATCCCAGCAGCAGCTTCCGATTCCAACTTCCTAAAGGTCCCTCGTTCAACGGCTTCTGTGATCATGTGATGGGCGGTTCCTCGGCGCAGCGCTCGCCTGATCAACGGTCGCTGCTAGAAAACCGAAAGGGTGGCCGAGAGCTCGTTGGAAACAGGGGGAGTGTTCAACATTAGGGCAGGCGTGTGTTATTTAGGCGCTCGTTTTGCATTATTATGCAGTCGTGTGTAGCGGATGAGGGAAGTTCAAATGCTACAGAGGGGGTCATAAAAGAACGGCTGCGTTTACGGGTTTCGTTGTTTCTCACGGGCCGTGAGGTTTCGGCGGCATTGATGAGATGAGGGCCGTCGTCGATGGTGTGTAGTTATCCGTGGTGTCTGGAGGCCGTTTGTAAATTGCCTCGTTCGGCGCAAATCATTGTTCCGCCCGCCCGAATTTGTTTCCTCGTTCGGCCGGGGACAATTTCCCCGCTCGCCCGCCGGCCAGCGGCATCTCCCAGTTCGCAGGGCAGGATTTCCATTTTCGCCGGTCGAAATATCCTCGCTTGGCAGAACAGATGATTCCTTTCGCGTGTCGACCGACTGGGGGTGGAGGGGATGAGGGGGGGCGGAGGGGAAATGGGGGACGGGGAGGCATAGCCAGTGCCCCCCACCCCAGTGGCCGAAGGAGGAACGAGAGAGGGAGGGAGAAGGAGGAGGAAGGCGATGGGGGAGGAGGAGGATGAGGAAGACGAGGTGGAGGCGGAGGAGGAGGAGGAGGACAGAGAAGAGGAGGTGTAGGCGGAGGTGGAGGCGGAGGAGGAGGAAGAGGAGGAGGAGGGGGAGAGGACCAGGGCAAATCCGAGACGCATCAACGATGTTACAATCAACCCTCCCTCCAAGTTCCCTTTTCGCAGGTCCCTATAAGAATGTGTCTTCACTGCGCGAAGTGCCCTGTTGGAAGACAGCCGTCCGAGAACCCTTACGAGTGTCAAAGCACAGCTTTTTGGATTTCAATGCAGCGAGTCAATTTTTGTGTTGTTGCGCCCAGGTGATCCTGAACCGTGCGGGATTTCAACATCGCGACTAAACGTAGCGATTGCGCCCTGACACTCCTAAATCGTGCCAAGAGCATTTCTGAGAGGCCAACTGTGATCCTCTTCGAAGTCGCTGCACGTTTTGAAGACGAAAATGCGGGGCGTTAAGGCGAGGGCCACATTTTGAAAACACCCGCTTTGTATCCGTGAATCTCGTGAATTGTTTTATGACGGCTGTTTTCGGCGTTTTGACGCGAACAACATTTTGAAAACGACCCGCCCTCCATCCAAGACGAATGTGCGCGGCGCTATGGGGAGAGACACAGTTTGGAAAGGAACCGTTCTTCGTCCGTGAAGCCCCTGCAAGCTTTTAAGGCGAACGTGCGCTGCGCTACGGCGAGAGCCACATGTTCAAGTAATCCGTCCTCCAGCTGTGAAAAGCTTGCAAATGTAAGATGAATGTGCGCGGTGCGAATGCAAGAGCCACATGTTCAAACCATTCATGAAGTCATTGCAACTTCGTTCGACACGTGTACGCGGCGCCAAGGCGAGAGCCATTTCGAAAACGGATCGCCTTCCAAGAGTGAGACCCATGCAAAGTTTGAAGACGATTGTGCGCGGCGGAACGCCTCGCCCGACCGACAATTCTCGAGGCGCGACAGGAGGAGCTAATTTTAAGACAAAGGGCAATAGGAGCGAGATGGAGGAAGAGGAGGTAAGAGCAGGAGGAGCAGGAGGAGGAGGAGGAGGAGGAGGGGAACGAAGGAGGAAGAGGAGGAGGAGGAGGAGGATGATAGAGGAGGAGGAGGAGGAGCATGAGGAGGAGGAGGAGCATGAGGAGGAGGAGGAGGAGGAGGAGGAGGAGGAGAGGAGGAGGAGGGAGGAGGAAGAGGAAGAAGAAGAAGAAGAGAAGAAGAAAAGAAGAAGAAAAATAATAAGAAGAAGAAGAAGGAGAGGAAGAAAAGGGGTTGAGGAGGAGGAGGAGGAGAAGAGGAGGAGAGGAGGAGGAGGAGGAGGAGGAGGAGGAGGAGGGGAGGAGGGAGGAGGAGAGGAGGAGGAGAGGCAGGAGGAGGAGGGGGGAGGGACGAGGAGGAGGAGGAGGAGGAGGAGGAGGAGGAGGAGGAGGTGGAGGAGGAGGAGGCGGAGGGGGAGGAGGAGGAGGAGAGGAGAAGGAGGAGGAGGGGGGGAGGGGGGGGGTGGAGGAGGAGGGGGTGCAGGAGGAGGAGAAGAGGAGGAGGAGGAGGACGAGGAGGAGGAAGAGGAGCAGCACAGCGCAGCAGCAGGAGCAGCAGCAGCAGCAGCAGCAGGAGCAGGAGAAGGAGCAGCAGCAGCAGGAGCAGGAGGCGGCTGATTCATACGCCAGAAGTCTGGGCCTCCGCGCCCCCGCCGCAAGGCTTCGCGGCAACCCCGCGCCCAGCGGCCTTGCGGCCAGGGCACCTGTCGTTGCCCGACCGCGCCGGAGGCGCGCGCGCGCGCCCCGCGGCTGCCGGGCCCGTTGTCTGACCAACGCTGCGTCGGCATCTCGGGGGTGGGGGGGGAGGAGGAGGAGGAGGAGGAGTAGGAGGAGGAGGAGGAGTAGGAGGAGGAGGAGGAGGAGGAGGAGGAGGGGCAGGAGGAAGAGGAAGATGGAGGAGGAGAATGAGGAGGAGGGGTAGGAGGAAGAGGAGGTTGGAGGCGGAGGAGGAGGAGGAGGAGCATGGAGGAGGAGGAGGAGGAGGAGGAGGAGGAAGAGGAGGAGGTGGAAGAGAACGGAAGCATGCCCAGAGTGCATCAGCGATGTTGCAGTGCTTCCGCCTGTCCCAGGGTCCCCACCTCACAAGTTTCTGCTGGCATTCTTCCCGAAGCCAGAGTTCCCTTGATAGATGAGCGCCACGTGGGCCTGCCATTCTGACAATAGTTCCGTTTTGAAAATGGGGCCGCCATACATCCGTCTAGTTATGCCGACTGCGCAGGGGTATAGTTCTAATGTTCAAGGACGTGCCCAGTGGAATTCCCGTTTTGAACAGGAGTGGCCCTCCATCCGTGTAGGCCCTCCGTCCGTGTAATTGCGTGCACCGAAGAAGTCTTGTGTAACCGTCCTCCATCCTGCTTGCTGGTGCACCTTTGTCGTTTCTGGTCTTGAGCACTTTTTTGAACATGATTCGTCCTCTATCCTTGTAGCTACTGCAAAACTGAGACGACATGTGCGCAGCGCCCGGGCGCGAGCCGCAGCTTGAAAGCAGCCCGCCTCCACCCTTGTGGTGGCTTGGGACGTTTGATTACGGAACGGTTTGGATTCGGAAGGGGCTCGATGTTTCTCATGTCCCTCCATGGCTGTTCCTCGAGCCACCCTCGTGCACTCAGGGCTTCAATCCTTATTCATATTCATCATTTCAGCAGCCAACGGCATGCGGCGAGAAGCCGAGACATGCTGTATATCATTGACCTTCCATCCTTGCAGTTGTGGTAAACTCTGAAGGCGAAGGTGTGTGGCACTATGGCGAGAGCCACACTTTGAGCATTCCGCCTTCCATCCGCGCGGCTGCCGGGAATGTCACGCTTCGTGATCATCAGCGGTGAGGAACTCTCGGCGAAACGCCGGGCCCGTTGTACCCACACGATTGGTGGTGCGACGTGGAGGAGTTATTCGTAATGGAGAGGGATGGAGGCGAGGGCGGATGAGGAGGAGCAGGAGGAGGAGGAGGCGGAGGGCGGAGGAAAGGGCTGAGGGGGGGACGAGGGTTATTCACCAACGCATCAGGATTTTACCAGCCAGATCTGACAGTTTTCCGCGATCTGGTATACACAGTATCGTACGCGGCAATGCAGTGACCTTGAATAATGAGCTTGGGCAATGACAGAACTTGTATGTTGTGTGAAGAAGGGTTGAGGATATGGGGAAAGTGGGAGAGTGAGCGGAAATATGATGATGAGGAAAAGGAGGGGGATGAGGAAAGGACGAGGGGGAGCATGAGGAAGAAAAGAGCGAGGGGCAGGAGCAGAAGCATCAGCAGGAGGAGGCCGAGCAGCAGCATCAGCAGGTGGCTGAGGAGGAGGAGGAGGAGGAGGAGGGGGCCCATGGCCAAATTCGTGAGCTCACATCTAATCTATCCACCGTATTTCGGCCTCCCACGTGGTGCCTCTCCGTTTGGGAGCACTGCGTTTCTGCGATGAGGGTGCTTGACTCCTCCACCTCTGCTCCTCGCACCCCTCCTCCCTGTATACCTTTTCCCCTCTCCCGTCCCCTAATCACCCTCCCTCCTGTCGTTTCCCTTCCTCGGCTAATGTCGAGGAGTGCGATCGCGCGCTTGCAGCGTGTGTGTTGGGGGTGGGGGGTCGAGGTGGCCATGGCTGATGGCGGGACGCACGGCGGCGGTGTTTGCACGCTCCTCCCTCTCTTCTCCTCTCTCTCTCTCTATCCCTCTCTCTCTCTATCCCTTGTCCTCCGTGCTCCACCCCCTCGCTCCATCCCTGCCTGCGAACAGTCGGCCTGACTTGGCCACCGCAGTTTCAGCCTCCTGGCCCCTCCTTGACTGGTGCGCCCCGCTGAGGTCACGGCTGCAATGCCCTCTCCGTCCCCTTCTCGGAACCTCCCTCGCCCTCACTTCCTTCTTCTCTCCCTCATCGTCCTCCTCTTCATCCCAACTGTGGACCTACAGGGCTTCCTCCTGGAGCTCGTAGGGCTGCGTGGCAGGGTTTCCCAGGTCGTGGGCGGTGTCCTTTTCGAGATCCTCGTCGCAGCCTTTTCGCCCCTGCTCGTCAGTCCCCAGTGCTGCGAGGCGCTCGGAGCCTGGAGCATCGCAGCGGTCGCCCGCGCGCTTCTCTTGTATCTGTTATCTTTTTAGTCTTCCTCCTCCTCCTCCTCCTCCTCCTCCTCCTCCTCCTCCTCCCTCCTCCCTCCTCCTCCCCTCCTCCCTCCTCCTCCTCCCCCTCCTCCTCTCCTCGCTCCTCGCTCCTCGCTCCTCCTCCTCCTCCTCCTCCTCTTTCTCCTCCTCCTCCTTCTCCTCCTCCTCCTCCTCCTCCTCCTCCTCCTCATACTCCCCCTCTTTGCCTTCCCTTGCCTCCTCTATCGCTTCGCCGCGCCGAGGCTCCCCTCTGTGCCCGCCGAACTGGGTCGGCCCAAAATCGGCTCGGACTTCTCTCAGTCCCCAGAGCTCTCGCACAACATCCGTAAGCCAGGTCAGGGGCCGGATGAGGGGACGGGAGGGTGGGGAGGGGAGGGAAGGTACGATCAACAATGTTTGCTTAGCGCGTCGCCACGCTTCGGCGCGACACTCCCGCCAACCTCTTCCCACCGCTTCCCAACCACTTCCCGCCAACCACTTCCAGCCGCTTCCCACCACAAGTTTTTGCTTCGACACGCCAACCACTTCCCGCCCCGCGGAACGGGGCAGTACGCTGTCCGCTTGCAGGGCGCCGCGCGTCTTTGGGGGGCCACAAGGCCGATTTCCCTCGTCGCTCCAAATGCTGCGCTTCGCTGTCAATATCACGAGCACCTTCCAGGAGAGGCTGGGAGCAACAACTCCTGTCCCACAAAAGGGGAGGCGGATCGGCGAGATGACAGGACGGAGGAGAAACAGAAAGAGGAGGAGGAAGAAGAGGAGGAGGAGGAAGAGGCGGATGACGAGGAAGAGGGGGAGGAGGAGGAGGACGACGAGCAGGAGCAGGAGGAGGAGGATAATGAGGAGGACCAAAGCAAACCCAGGATGCAGCAACGATCCTGTCACACACCCTCCTTCCAGGTGCCCTTCCACGTATGTCCGCACGATCACCTCTTTTCCCCATGGGCTCCCATTGAAAGGCTGGTGCCCCATGGGCATGCCGTTAATGCGATACATGTGTTTTGGGGGAAACAAGCAGACAAGACATTTGCTTCATTTTTTCGATACGCAAATATGACCCCAACGTAAAGGAGGATTTGCAACGATTGTCACCCTCCCTCCATCCCTTGTTTGTTGTCCAGTTGTCCATGCTTGGCCATAAGGAACAGAAACATCCAACATCACAGGAGCCGCCCGCCATCCGCGTTTTGTGGAATCTCACACTGTGTTGTTGATCTTGTTTGTCCAGAAAGAAGCTATACAGTTGTTGTAAGGTTTCGGCATTTTGTTGTGTTCGCAGCGCTGCAGCGAGAACCGGATTTTGAGACCGTTCGCCCCATATCGATTATTTGTGTACAACTTGGGCAGATTAGGCCGAGCGTGGGCGGCGATAGCGCGATATTTTTCTGTTGAAGACATCGACCCTCGTCCGTGCAGCGGCTGGTCTGTAAGACGACTACGGGCGATTCGCCCTCCATCCGTGCAGCTGCGGGGCATGTCACATGCCATCAGCACAGGCGGTGAGGAGCTGTCAGGCGAAGCGCACGGTGCGCCTTGCCCGCACGATGAGCGGTGCAGCCCAGGGGAAACGGTAACAGCCGAGGGCGGAGTGAGAAAGCGCCAGAGGAGGACGAGGTGGACAGCGAAGAGACGAGGTGCGTTTTCGTGGGCGGAAGGGGGAGAGAGGAACCACAGTGGACGGAGCAGGAGTAGGACACGAAGGAAGGTCTTGTCACCAATTTGTCGTTCTGGTCTGCCCCATCCACACTCTCATTGCTGTTGTGTTCCTGACTTCCCCGTCGTTTCCTTCTTCTTTCCAGCCCCGTCCATCCCTCCTTCCTTGCAGGCTTCCCAGGGCGTTAACCTGCATGCGTCTGGCCACGCCATGCTGGCCGATGATGCCGTGCGCAGTGATATTCAAACACACTTGCCAGCTCTGCGCCCTCCCATCGGCCGCAGACCATGCCAGGGCGTCATGTTAAACACTGTCATGCATGCACTGATTAGCTTGTTTCATGGTGTAATCTTCCTTGCCATGCATTGCCGGCCCAAGTGGAGTGGCAAAAACAAGCGTCCAGGAGAAGGGCTAGGAAGCGCGAGATGGACGGGAGCTGGAAATGGAAAAGGGGGATTTCAGATCTCGGGCACGTCCTCCCGCCAGGGGTCTTTACAGTGGTTTTCTGCTTCCATCCTTGATAGTCGCAACGCATCTCTGCTCAAGCGGCTTATGCCATTCCGCCGACTTCCAGAAGAGGGTACGTGCGACTTCAGATTTCGTGTGTATTGCTTGCCGCGTCCCGTCGTGTTGCATGATTGCAGTTGTTGCTGATTCGTCCTCCTCGTCCTCGCATCTGTTGCCGTGCTTCTCGGAGGCCCCTGGAAGGCCCAGGGGACGGCCTCTGGGAGCCTCCTCAGGGCCCTGGGGGTTTGCGGTGGCCCTCTGGGGTCCTTGGGGGCCTTTTGGGGGTTGCTGGGGATCTCGTGGGCCATGTTGTGCGGAGGGGCTCACTTGATGGGCCTGTTCCACCACCACCACCATCATAAGAAGCTGGAGGGGGAAGGAGGATGAGGAGGAGGATGAGGAGGAGGAGGGCCCCCTCCCCCCCCCCCTCCAACTTATTGTGGTGGTGGTGAAAAACAGGCCCATCATTTCTGGGTCCCTGCGAGTTCCCCCTCTTTGGGCAGCTTGCCTCTTGCGGCCCTCTTGGAGGTCCTGTTGGGGCCCTCTTGGGGCGCCTTGGGGGCGTCCTGGGCCGTCTTGGGGCAACTCTGGGCGCTGTGGAGGATTCTCCGGCGTGCTGGAGCCCTTCTGGAGCCATTTCTAAAAGCACTTTGAGCATGTTGGCGGCCGCGGAGGGTGCATTTAGAGGCTCCGAGGGCCCCGCAGGTGCGTTGACGAGCTCGTAGTGGGATGTTGGGCCCCAAGAAGGGGGGGAAAGGGGGAGGGGGACAGCCAAATGCTTCACACGCCTTCACACTCGCAGCAAGCGGGGGTCGGCGGATCTCTCTTCTCCCCCCCCATATCCCCCCTTCTTCCCTATCCCTCTTGTTACGCCCATGCCCGTCCACTCCACCCCCCCCATTCCACCCCACCAGCGCTTCACCCCACTCCGTTCCGCTCCACCTTCCCTCCCTCCTTCCTCTGCTTCCCTCCTCCCGCTGCCCCGCTCCGCCGAGGTGGTGTGAGTGCTTGCCGCAATGAGTCGGCCCAAGTTGGCTTGGGTTTCGCTTATTCCCCGGAGTTCTCGCGCCAGATCCCAGGTGGTTTGCAGGGAAGAGCAAGGTGGTGATGATGATGATGATGATGGTGGTGGTGGTGGTGGTGCTGGTGATGATGATGGTGGCAATGCGGATGGTGGAAATGATACGGATGGTGGTGGTAATGATGATGATGAGCGGTGTTGAGATTGATGGCGTTGATGATCGTGATGATCATGGTGACGACGATGATGATGATGATGATGATGAGTGGAGTGTTGATGGTACGATCGCGTAAGGTAGCGGCGATGCGGGCGAATGGTTATGGCGACGATGAGGATGAGGAGGATGAGGATAGCGACGGTGGCGGTGATGATGTTGCGGATGATGGCGATGATGAGGATGCGGATGAGGACGAGGAGAAACAAGAGGAGGAGGAGGAGGAGGAGGAGGAGGAGGAGGAGGAGGAGGAGGGGGATGATGGCTGTGTGATGATGGTGGGGATTTCTGTTGGCTGACTTTGAGAAAGGCGAGAGGGGGTGAGGTCGACAAGGAGGAAAACCAGGACAGGGAGGAAAAGCGAGAGGGACGGAGTTAGAGGAGGACAGGGCGCCGATGATAACGAGAAACACGCGGGGCGAAATACGAGTTGGTTGTGGTTGTGAACGGTGCTGCGCGGATAAGTCTACGAAGTTGTGCAAATGGCCGAGAGCGCCGAATGGGCATTCAGTCATCGAGTGGGCTGCGGCACATTCCGCCACAGCGCTTGGGCTGCGTACTAGCGGCCTCTCGGATACCTGCTGGGATCGCGCGGGGCGCCCCTCGGGAGTTTCTTGGCGGCGGTTTTGACATTGCCCGGGCGCCTCTCGTCGGCCTTCCGGCGGCTTCTTCTTCTGAGCGTTTTGTGTGGTTTCTTGGGGGCCCTACGGCCGTTTTGGGAGCCAGCGTGGGCGCGATTTTTTCATCAGAGTTCGCTGATTTAGGGGCCCCTTTGGGCTTCCGAGGGAAGGCCGTCGGGATTGAAAGTTTCAGTTCGTCAGAGATCCTGGTCCCTGGCCCCAGCCCCCCATAGGCAGGAATAGGTCAATCGCCTTTCAATCGGGTTGTGACTGCAGCTGTTCAGCAAGGCTGGGCGAGCTCAACGGGCCACCTAAGTGTTGATTAACCGACTACGTCGAATCGTTTATTCCTGTTCTCGTTTTCATCCTCCCACTTCGCAGAGGACGATTTATGGGAGACGATTCAGGCTTAGAACCGCACTGTTTTTTTAGCAGTTGCCGAGCAACAAATGTCACATGATCGATGACATGTCCCAGTGTTCGTGACAGTTTTTTTGCTAAACAGTGAGCGAACTGTTTACACGACGTGATTGCTGCAAAAGAGAAAAACCGGGTCCAACACTTGTAACATAACGCAGAAGCCACACAAAGGCGCGCATTTGGCGCGTCGGATCTGGAGGGGGTGGTGGAGGTGGCGGAGTGGTCGGGTGCGGAGGGAGAGCTCTCTTTTCGAACTGGCGTTTGACCAACAACTGTCTGGCATTCCTGTGGGAGGCGTGCGCGGTGGGCGACACAGCCGCAGCGCCGACCTCCCTTTTTTTCGAGTAAGCGATTTTAAGCAAGGTTTCCATGCTAGCGGGGGAATCGTTCGCCTGGAACACCACCCAGGCAGAGGGGCACCCCAAGCATTATCCCATGAGTGGCAACGGTCCATGGGGCCTCCTTCCGTAGCAACACAAAGGGGCCAGCGATGTGATTTAGCCATTGGACAAACAAAAACCCTAACGGCGGCGACCTTGGCCTTGATCTCCTCCTCCTCCTCCTCCTCCTCCTCCTCCTCCTCCTCCTCATCTCCTCCTCCTCATCCTCCTCCTCCTCCCTCCTCCTCCTCCTCCTCCTCCTCCTCGTCCGCCTCCTCTCCCCTCCTCCTCCTCCCTCCTCCTCCTCCTCCTCCTCCTCCTCCTCCTCCTCCTCCTCCTCCTCCTCCTCCCTCCTCCCTCCTCCCTCCCTCCTCCCCTCCTCCCCTTTTTCCCATTTCCCTTCGCGCGTTGCGGGCACCGGGGGCCGTCCGCGAGGCCGCGCCGGAGCCGTCGCGCTCGCCGCCGGCCCGGATGCGTGGGCGCTCGGGGAGCTCGCCAGCGGTCTCCTGGGCAGGGGCGGGGCTTAGCAGTTTCCTCGTTCCTCTTCCTCCTCCTCCTCCTCCTCCTCCTCCTCCTCCTCCTCCTCCTCCTCCTCCTCCTCTTCCTCCTCGTCGTTCACGTCCTTCCTCCACCACCCACCCTGCTCATCCTCCTCCTCCTCCTTCTCCTCCTCCTGTTCCCTCTTCCTTCTCCTCCGCCTCCTGCTTCCTCCTCCTCCGAAGATGATGTTGATGGTGTAGATGATGATGATGATGATAATGCTGATGATGATGGTGATGATAATGCTGATGATGATGCTGATGATGATGATGCTGATGATGATGGTGATGATGATGCTGACGCTGATAATGGTGATGATGATGATGATGATGATGATGATGATGATGATGATGATGCTGCTGATGATGATGATGATGATGATGATGATGATGATGATGATGATGATGATGATGATGATGATGATGATGGTGGTGGTGGTGGTGGTGGTGATGATGATGGTGATGGTGATGGTGATGGTGATGGTGATGGTGATGGTGATGGTGATGGTGATGGTGATGGTGATGGCGACAACGACGACGACGACGACGACGACGACGACGACGACGACGACGACGACAACGACGAGGACGACGACGACGCTATGATGCAGCAGTTCCCGACCGTAGCGGGTCGCTCCGCCGGGTCTGGCCCACCACGCCTCGTCTCGACACGCTATCCACGTCCCCGCTCCCAAGCGCCAACTTCTCGAGTGTTTCGAAGCCTCCCGCCTTGAATCGGGGGCCCCCAAAGGGGGTGGTGACCACACCGTGTGGTGAGTCGGAGGGGATTCGGGGTCACCGCACGGCTTTGGGACTCGGGTCGTTCTCCGAGGACGTCTCGGGCGACTGGGGCATCAGGGGTCCAAAAACCGTGCGCTAAAGTCTTGGAGGCTTTCGAGGTCACCGCACGGTCTGTCACCGCACCGTTTCGGGACTCCAAATTGAAAAGCGGACGCCATCCGTTTGCAAGGCATGGCGCGTCGCCGCGGCCGCCGCCGCGACACGTCAAGCAAAAGTTCCTGGCCGCATGGTCCTGGAAGCCAGAACCCTGAAGGCAAGGCGTCGCAGTTTTTGTCGCGCCAGGCGATTTCGCCAGGTTTCGGGCCCCAGGGCCATCAGAAGTCGATTCGGCTAGAAAAATGCCACAGACTGATGGTGTGTGGGAATCAGGTCTTGATTTTTGGTCATGTTTCAATGTGTTCGTAAAGTCGGTCCTCAGGAAACCGTGATGCTGGCACTTCTGCGTGAGGGGAACGGCAGAATCATGATGCGGCCCAGAAGCAGGATCCATCTTGGGCCTTGTCTATTGGCCCGCATGAGGCGGAACGAACTAACAACAATGGGCTCACGACACACATCAATTGCAGCATGAACGGTGGCGGATGATTGCACTGGTCGGCTCGCGTAACGCTTATCATCGCTGGCACGTTGTGCAACGAGCTCCTTACCGAATTCGTCCACCCTTTGGGTGGCACCCTTGGAGTTACCAGCCCCTGCCCTCTTATCTCATCCCCCATGTGCCCTCGCTCCTCCCTTCTCGTCCTGCTCCGCCTTGCTCCGTCTTTCTCGACTCTTCCCCTCCTTCCCCCTCCTCCCTGCCCCCTGTCTACCATACCGCCTCTCCTCAACTGTCCTTCCGTCTTCCCCTCCTTCCCCCTCCTCCCTGCCCCCCATCTACCATACGGCCTCTCCTCAACTGTCCTTCCGTCTTCCCCTATCTTGTTCCGCCCTTCCCGTCCCGTCCCGGGGTGGGCAGCGTGGCCACCAGTGGCCGAGGCCGTGGGGCGCGGAGGTCCCCTCGCCGCCTACGGGGATGCGCTGGCGGTGAACCCGGTGGGGACCAAGATGCTCACAGCGGGGTCCCTGACCATGCTCGGCGACCTGCGTGGGGGGAGCAGGAGTAGGAATAGGTGCAGGAGGAGGAGGAGGAGGAGAAGGAGGTGCAGTAGGAGGAGGAGGAGAAGATGGTTGGGGGAAAGAGGAGAGGAAGGAGGAGGAGGAGGAGGAAGAGGAGGAGGAGGAGGAGGAGCGCAGGGAGAGGAAAAGTGAATGCGGGGGAGGGAGACGGGGAGGAGGAGGAGGAGGAGGAGGAGGTTCATATTGCACTGTTTCCCTGCGAGGGCTCCACTGATGATCTGCCTGGTTGGTGAAGTGAAGCGATGCGAGAAGGACGAGCCGCACGTGATTGCATGTTGCGTCTGCTGTGTTGCGCGCACTGGGGATTGCACAGTGCGCGCAGTGAAAGAGGGGGCAAGACGGGGAGGAAGACAGGGAATGTCGTGGGCAACGATCGAGGGGGATAGGCATAGGGGGGACGCATCGACCCCCAATCGCGCATTGATCGTCGATAGGACTTTGATAGCCCTACTCCGCCCAGGAATTTTCTCTCGAGCACCTGTTGCCGATCAATCGGCGATGTATCGTCGATTCCAGGTTGATGTTTCCTTTACATGCCAGTCCCTCCCCTGTCGTTGGATGATGGGGAGAAAATGTCCAGGGCGAGCGCACGGAGCTGGTGTAAAGCTCGGCCCGGTTGCCAACGCCGTTCTGGTGGGAGGGTATGGAATGTCGTGCGAGACTTCAGGGGATCGAAACATATGAGGCGCTCCGAAAAGGGCCTTGCCTTCGAGGATCGAAGGAGCCGTTATCTCTTCTTCGGCGGACGGGCGGCGGAAGGTCGGCGGAACTGAATCGAGGCCGCCTCCGCCGGCGGAAGCCGGCGGAGTCTCGGCGGAAAACGGCAAGAGTCAAAGATGCGTCGCCAAGAGATGAGAACACGTTTTTGCGTCCAGGGTCTCCGAAGTCGCCCGTTCTGTTCTCAGAAGGACGCTCTCTCGCCGCTGTGCCGATGTACTTCAAGGGGGGCGCCGCGAGATGCGTCGCCAAGAGACGAGAGCACGTTTTTTGCGTCCAGGGTCTCCGAAGTCGCCCATTCTGTCCTTCGAGGGATGCTCCCTCGCCGCTGTGCCGATGTACGTCCAAGGGGGGCGCGCCGCGCCTCGTGGGCGCGGTCCGAGTGTACGCAGTGCTGCGGGGCCAGCGGAGCTGGCGCAGCGTTCGGTAGCAGCCCAAGGGAAGGAGGAGGAGGAGGAGGAGGAGGAGGAGGAGGAGCAGGAGGAGCAGCAGGAGCAGCAGGAGCAGGGGAGCAGGAGCAGGAGCTGGAGGAGGAGGAGGAGGAGGAGGAGGAGGAGGAGGGCCAGGGGGGAGCACCCGAGTCACATTGGGCTCGACCACCATCGGCGGCGAGCGAGGGAGGGAAGTGAGGAGGGGAAGGCCTTCTCAGAAGGCGGCGGGCCTTCCCAGAGGCCCTCGCGCCTTCAGAGGAGTCTTCTGCGCCTTCGGGGAAGGCTTAGAAACTTCTCAGAAGGCCGGGGGACTTCCAGCCATCTGAGGAAGCTTTCTCCTTCTCGCTTTCCCCCTCGCTCGCCGTCGAGAAGGAGGGCCAGGGGAGGGCACTCGAGTCACATTGGCCTCGGCCACCAGCTCCTGTGCGTGGCAGCCCGATGCTGGACATCCCCCCTCGCGGTCGGTGGGCTTGGCCAGCCGGCCAGGCACATCAGGTCGCAAAGTCCGAGCTCAGTCCGCACGTCGATGGTGTGTGAGGATTGTGAGGATCACCGTCGACGGGCGCTGGGCTGGGACCGCCACGCAAGGCTGGACATCGCGAAGGGGGCCGTGGACCTTTTTGATGTTTGACCACGCCGCGGCACAGGCAACCGATCCTGTTGGCAGGTTGGACTTGCAATGGCTAGGGAGACGGGCGCACCGCCCACGCAGACGTCAAGAAGGTTTTGCGGGTGGCAATTCGACAGGCCAGTCCGAGATTCCCCATTCTCCACCTTCCATGGTTTTCTCCTCCTTGATCCTCCGATCTCTATCCTCCATCCTCCCTCCTTCTCCTCTTCGTCCAACCCGTTCAACCCCTCTTCCCTTCTGCTTGTTTCCACTCCTCCCCCCATTCGCCCTTCCGGCTATCCCCTTCCCCATGATCCTCCCCCAGACCCCTCCTCGTCCACATCATGTCCCCCTCTCCCCCACGCCCCACCCTCCCTCCTGATGCTCTCTCCCCCATTCCCTCCTCTCCTCCTCCTGCCCCGCCCTTCTCCCTCCTCCTGCTTGCTCCCCCCCCCCCCGCCCTCCCGAACGCGGGACCCAGACGTCCGCCGAGGCGCTGGTACAAATCCGCGGCCCCAGAGGTGCAGAGGCCCCCTCCCTGGGGGCAGCGTGTTTCCTCCTCCCGGGCCCAGGGTTTCTGCTGGCCTTCGGGGGGGCCCGCTGGGCGGGCCCCGGGGCTTCCGCTATCGAGGGACGACGCCGGGAGCAGCAAGTACCCATCGGTGGTTGAAAGTAGGTATTTTTGGACCCCCAGGTTCCAATCTGCTTCGAGCGCCTTCCTACTTCAAGAGTCGAGGGGTTTTCCCGCTTCCCTCCTCTTCAGGGGGAGGGCGGAAACCCAATCTGTTTCCAACGCCTTCCTGCTTCATGTTTCTACCTACTTCTTCCGACCGATGGGTATCGTGTCGGGGGAGATCGTCCGAGGCGGGGATAGGTGCAGAACCACAGCCCCTGGGGGATTCGACCTTCGAGGACCTCCGCAGGCGGCGGATGTGGATCTGCGCGGCCCCCCTGGGGCCAAAGTATGTCCGCGGCCCCCCGGGACGTCGGTTCCCCGTGCAGGTGGTATGGATGTACCCTGAAGTCGGGCCTGTCCCTCTGCAGGGGGAATTTTCAAAAATAGGAAGAAAAGTAGTCTGGGGACGATTTGTCTTGATAATACTGGAGCATTTGTGGGGTATTTGTGGGGTATTTTTAAACATTGTCCTCCAAGATCCCCCTGTGGGGGGAGAGGCCCGACCTGAATGTGTCCCCGTCGCACAGATCTGGGGAAGAGGGGGGGAGCCCCGGCGCCCGCCGCGCCTCCCAGGCGACGCGGTCTCGCAGGTTGGGGAGGGGCGCGACAAGCCCGCCGAGGCGCCTGGAGGGGGGGGACGTCCAAGAGGGGGGGGGATGATTGGGAGTGGGGATCTCGTGGCCGGGGCCATGATACCTCCCCAGATACAGTGGCGCCCCATCTTCTGATTATGATTCATCATGGTATTAGTATTATTGTTATTATCACCATTCTTCTTCTTCTGAGTATGATTTTTCTTCGTTGTATGATTATTATTACTATGATGGCGAGTATACTTGTATTATCAATACCATGCGATATGAATAGCACTACCTTAATGTATGATTACTTGTTTTATAAGTATATGTATCCTGATGTGTCTTATTTCGAATCCTATGAATAATAGTAGTATTATTCAAATTCGCAACAGTAGTAGCAGCAGCCGTCGTAGTCGTAGTCCTAGTCGCAGTAGGTAGTAGTAGTAGTAGTAGTAGTAGTAGTAGTAGTAGTAGTAGTAGTAGTAATAGTAGTAGTAGTAGTAGTAGTAGTAGTAGTAGTAGTAGTAGTAGTAGTAGTAGTAGTAGTAGTAGTAGTAGTAGTAGTAGTAGTAGTAGTAGTAGTAGTAGTAGTAGTAGTAGTAGTAGTAGTAGTAGTAGTAGTAGTAGTAGTAGTAGTAGTAGTAGTAGTAGTAGTAGTAGTAAGTAGTAGTAGTAGTAGTAGTAGTAGTAGTAGTAGTAGTAGTAGTAGTAGTAGTAGTAGTAGTAGTAGTAGTAGTAGTAGTAGTAGTAGTAGTAGTAGTGTAGTAGTAGTAGTAGTAGTAGTAGTAGTAGTAGTAGTAGTAGTAGTAGTAGTAGTAGTAGTAGTAGTAGTAGTGGTGGTGGTGGTTGTAAGGGGAACTCCCTAGACTCAAGGTAAATATGCGTTTGCCCTGGATAAAGCTTTGCCCAAGCACCTGGCATAAATGCGCGCGTTGTTTTGATGTTTTTCGGGCGAGTTTTTTTTGGTTTCAAGTGCGCGCGCATGCAGAAACCAACAGAGGCTGCGCTGCTTTGCATTGTGGAGACGCCCCCCGCCCAAGTTGATAGAAAGCATCGGCTGTGAACCGGCAGATCTGTAGGCGATGCGTGCCCGAAGTTTCGGCAATGCAGCGGCAATCCTGTCGTAGCGTTTGCGTTTCGGCTTGCCGTGCGCGGCGAGACAGGGTCCCCGCAGCCCTTTGGGCGTAGGTGGTTTAGGGAGTTCGCTCTTCAAAGCCGGATTTTCTCACTTGGGGAGGGGTTCGCACCTCTCCTCCCCGTCCGCCCTGTGGGTCTGGGCGGCTCGCCCCTCGAGGTGTCTGAGGTTTCTACTTGTCCCTAGGCGGCTGTAGCGCGGCCCCAGATGGCCCAGCGTGTCGCCCAAGACGGCGCAAGGCAGCCGAAGAAGGGCAATCATGGCTTTCACTGCGCATTCAGGCGGCCCCAGGACCGCCACAAGACAGATCCAAGTGGGCACGGAACCCCTCGACGATGTTTCCGAGAGAGAGAGAGAGAGAGAGAGAGAGAGAGAGAGAGAGAGAGAGAGCCCACCGCCGTTCAGAAATAAATAGGAAAAGCGTTGTTGCCTTCTCGCCCGTTTGCTTCGGTGGTGTTCGGAGGCCTCCAGGTGGCTGCGCGGAAGCCCAAGAGAGCCCAATCTGGAGCGCAAGATCCAAGACGGGCCAAAGAGCGCCCAAGAGCGCCCCATGTGGGCCCCAACGCGCGGTTTTGTTGTTTTGGTCTTACGACGGGGCAAGGCCAATGATGGACGCACTTTTTGAATCGATGGCCTTCAGGACGGCCCCGAAGAGGGCGCCCAAGGCCCCCAAGAGGGCCCCAGGGGAGCCCCAAGTGCCATCAAAATTGTCCGACGAGGGCCCCAAGATGGCTTCGCGAGACACCCAAGAGGCTTCCAGACCGAAATATTCGCGAAGGACTTTTACAGCTGGCTGCTGTCATCCTCGTCGCCGCCGTCGTCGTCGTGGTCGCCTTGTTCCTCTCCTCCGCTTCCTCCTTCCTCCTTCCTCCTCCTCCTCTTCCTATTCGCCCTCCCCTTACTTCCTTTCCTGCTGCCCCACCTCTTCTCCCCCTTCCCGCCCCGGGGTCGCCAGTGGTTGAGTGGGACAGTGTTATATCTTTCTCTTTTCTCTCTCTCTCTCTCTCTCTCTCTCTCTCGCTCGCCTCTCTCCTTCTACTGCCGCTTTAGCAGCGCATTGCCTCAGATGCGGAGCGAGATACTTCAAACGCAGTTCCTATCGAGACGCGCCTCGCCGACCAAAGAGGCAAATTCCTGTCGAGGGGCCGCTTCGTCGCCGAGCAGATTCTTCTTATGAGACATGGCAGGAATGAGCGCTTGGAGATCAACCGATAAGTTCCTGGGGGCTGGACCCCCTTCTTGAAGCGCCCGCAGTGTCCAATTCAATTGGTAGCTGGGAGATTTCAGGGTCTGCTCAAAATCAAAACCTGAGCAACGCTCGAATGCATTTTACACAAGTAAGGGCACAGGTGAATGCGTCAGTTCGGCACTTGAGCAAACGCAGTCGCGCCCATCGCCGTCGCCGCCCACCTGCGCGCGCCATTGCGTAGCCTTTTTGGCCCGAGGCGCCCTCGACGTAGATTCACGTATGTTCAGCCATCTTTGGAGCAGCCGCTCAGATGATGCGCCGGGCCCCCCCGCCGCCGCTGCCAGACCCAGCGCCCCCCTCTGCGGCCGCCCCTCCGGCGAGGGGGCGCGGCAGGGGGCGCGGGCGAGGCCGCGGGCGCGGGGCCATTGGCGGCCGACGAGGGCGATCAACGGGGCATTCGCACGACCCGAGCACCAAGGTGAAGATATCGGCTGGCAGACAGAAGCACTTGCGACGCGTGGCTGACGAGCAGCGCGACAATCTCTCGAAGTGCCTGCGCCCCACGAGAGCGGATCGCGTGGCAGACGCCGTGTTTGGCGAGGGCGAAGCTGGAAGGGGACACGGCCGACATGTCTTGATCAGTGGCGCAGCCGTCAGCATGCCCACGTCGGACCGACTGGTGCAGCACGCGCAGTTGCTAGACAGGGGTTTGGTATCACATGTGCACGCGCAGGCTCGGGGCATCGCTCGCGCGGTAGATGACGGGGGCGGCGGTTCCGCAGTGGTGATTTTTACCACCAATGTTATGGACGATGCCTCGATGTGGATGTGGCGCCCGACGTCCAAGAGCGACGACGATGCAGACGCCGTCGGCGCAGCAATTCAAGAAGCATTGTCAACGCGGGGGAAGAACTCCCATATGCCAGTCCTGAACGTTTGTGAGCAGTTCTTTACGTGCTGCGAAACACCTAGAGGACCGTTGTTGCGCGGCGTAGAGGTGCATATACCAGCCCAGCCGCTGCCACAAGCCAATGCTGCGACGATTCGGCACCACTGGAAGAGATGGCGCGCGCTCACAGGTGGGGGGCCAGGTGGCAAGCCCGACCCGAATGGCGACCTCCAGTCGGCGATGCAGAACTCCAACGCCTGGTTTGCTTGCACAGCTTGCCGGGGCAATTTGATTGTGAATTATTGCATCCTGCGTTTGGAAGAGGACGCCCTGCGGCTGCCCAATGCGACGGCGCCTGGTGGAGAGGAAGAGCGCCACCAGACTATGATGTCGGTATGCTGCGTATCCCACAGTGCTGTTCTTGGAATGAAGCCTGTCGTGCAGGATTTGGGCTTATCAGCGCCATTGGTCAGACTGGGCCACATTCTGGAGTCTGGGCGGTCGCATGAACTGTTTGAGAAGGCGAGAGCTGACTCGATAGCGGATGATTGGGATTCTGTTATGGCGCACGACGGTCGGTTTCCCGAAGGTCATGAGGAGTGGAAGTCGCATGCGCGAAGAATCCTACGCCTTACACGCCCAGCTCAGAATCTAGACAGCGCCATGGAAGAGCGGATCCTCGCTGCTGACAACGGAGACTGGAGAGAACAGAAAGTGATCCACTACTGCCAGGGACGCGCCACGCGCCCCTTGGGCTGCACGTCCCGCGCGAATAGCTTAAGAGAGGTCACTGGGGTCATCACCTGCAGCATTGCAGGGCGCCTGACAATCCCGCTGATGTACAGATGGAAGGGGTTCGATTCAGCTATTGCGTGGGCCCTCCGGGGGCGGTCGGAACACGACTTACTCATGCGGGCTTTCCAACGGATGCACAGGCCATCGGACGTCAAGCGAGCCAGGGAAAGATTGGCAAACGCCGCGTGCACCGGTGATGCGACGGCGGCGAAGGCCAAAGTGCGCGGGGGCGACACTGTGCCATGGATGGAGGACGACCCCAATGCCAGATCCCTGGAGAAAGCCGCGGTTCTCAACCAAATAATTCAGCATGTTATCAATGCGGCATTCAAGGCTGAGAGCGTTACAAAAGCATTCGTGGACTCGGCGACTTCCGCACCGAATTCTGACGAAGCGGTCGCTGAGCAGATGGCCGCTCGCATGCGCGGCAAGGAGCGCGCAGCAGTGACAGAACCTCAGCTTCGTGAGCGGGCGCCGGGGGGCCCGGGCATTTGCCGCGACCACGGCGCTAGCCATGTCATGCAGTAGCGACGGATGGGGCGACTACGCCCTCTCCACAGCCGACAAGTACGTGCGTTGTCTGTCGCTGCTCCGAGTCGCCTGTGACGTTTGGTACAGGCTGGCCCACGCTTTCAACCAGCCTGCGTATAAGTTGTTCGAGGCATGCCGCCAGCCGGAGTACTCCGAGCACGACGTCGACCACGTGTGCCAGGCGATCCTGCGTCAACACGAGGAGTGCGCTCGCTGCGTGGATTCCACATGGGCGAAAGCGTGGGCGCGCCGGCTGTCCCACAGACGGCTCGGCGTTCGGAAGGCCGCGCACTGCGCGCTCAGGAAGATCCTTGCCTGCCTTCGCGCCACGTCTGCAAGGGTCGAGAAAAAACATTTGATCGGTCAAGAACTCCGGCCGAAAAAACGAGGCAGGGCTCCGAGATGCACGACCGTCGCCAAGAGATCGTATCGCGAGGCAGTTCGGCAAAACAACAGAACCCAGAGACAGGCTGTCCTACAGGGTTGTTTGGGCAAGTCGCTGCGGATGTTTTCGCAGGTGCTGGCGACGCAGCAGATTAACCGCCGCCACTCTTTTGGGGGGGCTGCCCAGCGGAGCACCAGGCGGAGAGCTTGGAGGGGCGCCCGCATTCGCAGGTGCAGTGCCCTCGACATGCACAAGAAACTGAATTTCAAGAGCGCCCCCGAGGCGTTGTCCAGGCAGGGCAAGCTCGTCTGGCTGACGAGGCAGTTCCACGGGCTATTGCCCGCGGAAAGGGCGGAGTACGTAGCGAGAGCCACGGCAGAGGACGAAAGGTCTCGGAGCTAGGGAAGAGATCTTTTGCAGAGCTGGAAGCCGCAGATATGGCAGACATTGGGGGGTGCAAGCGCACGGCGATCAGGGACGGGGCCATCGCCGAGCAGCTCAAGCGTCTGCAGGACAATCCAACGTGGAAGGCTGGGGCGCAAATATCTTCGCTGAGTTCGGGCTTGGCGGCGAGCCGGGTCATCGAGAACATGTCTGACGAGCAAGTGAAAATGGCGCGCGGGGGCCTGTTCGGATTCGAGTGCGCTGCGCGCCAAAACCCCCCGGGCAGCCTCACCCCGTTCACGCCGTGTAGCATCGTGCACGCAGGGCTCTGCGAGAAGGACGGATCGTGCGAAAGGGCCAGCACATTGTCACGGAATATGTGGGCCGAGCTCGGCCGACTCGGGGCGCGGGGCAAGTTGCTTCAGATTTGCGAGTTCGGAGTCGGCCCAGGAGAAACGTCGGCATATTTCGTATGCAAGTTTAAGGAAAGGGGGTCCTTTGCATTGATGCTGGCAGCGTCTCCCGTCGCGGGGCCGCTTGGCGAGGGGGTGCACAGGGCGTGCGAGCTGCAGAGCGCTGCGCCTGGTGCCTGCTCATTTCCTGGTACCTCGAACGTGGCATTCAGATCCCTCCTGCGAAGGCAGGGCGACGCGGCCCCCGACGAATTGCAGTTCCAGCGCTTCGCCTTTCAGCGGAACTCTCCCACGGACGAGAAATTCTCTTTGATCTGTTTGGGCGCTGGCGCCGCGTCTTCCCCGGGCGCAGCGCGGGCGCGCAAGCGCCCGCGCGCAGCACAAAAAAGAGGTGTTAACAATGGTATTCGGCTTGACGTTCGAGGGGGGCTCTTCGAGCCGCGAGCAGCTGAGTGAGAAGCTAGGGGGTGGTGGAGACGCTGGGCACCCAGGCGCCAAGGCAGCGGCGCCGGGGTCTCCAACTTCGGTGGACGCGGATTGGTTGTGCGAGCCGGGGGAGGATGACGCGGTGGACAGCGAGGCCACCGACTGCCGCTCCGACGCCACCTCCGACACCGAGGCGGGGCGGGAGGGGCATGGCAGGGGGCAGGTCCGTCGGATGGCAGCGTAGGCGGGCCACCAGCATGCCACTTGACGTCAGTAGCTTCGCACGCGTCTCGTTCCGCAGCCTTGCCGTCCCAACCCGCGTTCCTCCCGTGACTTCAGCGGCGGTTTGTGCTAGGGGCAGACCAGGTCAGAGGAGGGGCGCACGTTGCAAGGGAGGGCGCAACGACCGGGTCGCGGGCAGCGGCAGCAGCGAGAAGCCGCAGTGGCGGAGCAGCCCGGGGGCCCAGCAGGGGGCCCCGCTAACAGTGAGCAGAGCCAATCTCACACGCCAGGTGCACCGTTTACCGGCGTTGCGGCATACCTGCGCCGAAGCCCCGCCCCCAGGGCCGCTGCCAGACACGGCGGGTTAGCACCCTCCTCCCTTTCTGAGTCCAGGGCCCCTTTTTCGGCAGCTTCGAGAATCCAAATTTCACCGTGGGCCTCCCCCATCGGGTTTCGAGGGTGGCGCGTGCCACCCGCTGCGCCTCCGCAGCTGAAGGGCCCCGTGTCTGCGCGAGAGGTGGAGAGGGGATGAGGGGCATGACGCTTGCTGCATGGATGGAGGCAGCGCTTGCAAAGATGAGGGGGGGGGGGGGGGGGGGTCCTTCCAGAAAAACCTGTGGTCGCTGCGCCGCCAGCGCATCCTGGCCCCGCAGCCCCGGGCGATGGCAAGTTCGACGCGGGCCTGCAGAATATCGAGAGGGCGCCAAACCGAGGCCAAGGGGCTGTATGTCTGATTTGCGGCCCTCTGATCGCCAAGGGGTCCGTGCGATTTACGTGCCAGGTCAAGCGTTCGAAGGATTTGAAGGATTGCCGCCGCGTGCACGATCGGCGCGCGCACCTGCTGCCCCCTGGTACCAGGCACGTGGACATCCAGAAAGCCAGACAGATCCCCGAAAGAGGTGTCAAGGCCGACTTCGCCGGGGCACTCGAGAAGTTGTTAGCCGACTGGGGCGCCAGTCCCGCGTCTTCTGGCAGTGGTGCTGCAAGCTCTGGCGCGGCCCCGACGGGCGCTGGCAAATAGATCAGCGCATTGATTGTCGAGTGTACTTGGGCCAAACACATGACTCTTGTCTGGTTGCGCGGTGCAGTCTGGCGCATGCGCATTCATTATTCACTCCGCGCCCCCAATACGTCAACCTCCTTTCCTTGCTTTTCCTGGTTCCTCCCTTTCAAATGCTGGTCATCGGTGTTTTGCTGCTGCCCCTCCAACTACTTCCTCTTTCTCCTGCTGGGCGTCTTCCATCGTCACGTTCCTCGCGCTGTTCTTCCTGCTTCACTTCGCCCTCGCCCTCCTTGTCGGTTGACCGCCCATCCTCCTGATCCCTCCCGCCCTGTGCACTCCTCCGCCGCGCCCGCCCGCCCCCCTCCGCCCCCGTTCCCCCTTGGGAGAGGCCCCCCAGGATATCCCAGGACGCGGCCTGCGGCAAGAGGCGGGGGGAGGAGGAGAGAGGGAGTAGGCGCCGAAGCGAAGCAGGATGGAGGATGGAAGGGCCAGGACCTAGGAAGACAGGGCAGGGGCGGTGAACGAGGAGCTTTGACGAGCACGAGGAGGCGGGCGGAAAGGAAGTGGGCGACACGAGGGGAGGGGGCGGGTGGGCGGAGGAGGACGCAAGTTGCCGAGGTGGGGGGGGGGTAGGACGAGGACGAGGAAGGGGAGGAGAAGCAAGACGAAAAAGAGGAGCACGCAGATGCTGTAGGGGGCGGGAGGGAGAGGGCGATCAGGAGAGGACGAAAGATGGATAGGGGGAGGATGGGTGGTTTCCTTCTCCTCCTGCTTCTCCTCCTGCTCTCCCTCCTCCTCCTGCTGCTGCTGCTCCTCCTCCTCCCCCTCCTCCTCCTCCTTTTCCCCCCCCTCCTGGGGGAGCTCCTCTCTCGGCCGTTTTCCCCTGGTCGGAGTCCACAGCCGGTCGTCTCGTAGGAGCTAACTTGGTCGGAGCTCACGGTGGCGAGTCTCTTGGATGCAGATGGTGGTTGCGCTCTTGGCTGTCGGAGTATCGAGGACGGTATTCAGCTTTGTCGATGGACGTGACGTTGACCGTACAGACCTTCATCTTGATGCCATCTGGACCTGGCAAGTCGAAAATGTCTTCGAACACAGACTCGAGGCGGGGTCTCTTCGACTGGGAGTTCTCCCTCTCCTCTCGTTCTGGCGTTCTAACACCTTGTGGCGACGAGATAGCCTGGGACGAGCACAGGATTTGCGATCCAACACCTGGCGACGATTGAACCTGAGCCGAGCCCGGGGTTTGCGTTCTGACATCGCATGACGACGGATGAACCTGGGGCGAACCCAGGAATTGCGTTCTAACACCCTGTGGCGACGAGGCCGAGGTAGGTGCATGTGATGGTCTAAATGTGCCTGGCGATGCCGTTGGCCCCGTCGAAGGTGTCGAGGCTATCGCCGACAGTGGCGCGGGGGATGGCGACGCCGAAACCGCGTCTCCCCATGTCGAAACCGCGCCTCGATAGGAATTGGGTTTTCGAGCTGTCGAAGCGGTCGAAACCGCGTCTCGATAGGAACTGGGTTTTGTAGTTCCTGCGGGCGTGGGGGGAGCGCGTGAAACTTCAGTGCATGGACGTGTGGCCGTAGGAATCGGCGAGGTAGAAACAGCACGAACAGAAATTTGCGAACGAGGATCAGGACCTGCATGAACTGCGCAAACAGCGTTGAATTCGGCACGTTGGCTTTCTTCTTTGGCTGCGCTTCTGGATCAGCCCCACGTTGTCTCGCTTGCTTCCTCGGGGCCGCTTATCTAGCCCCCCCTTAAAAACTTCTTGTGGGGGGGCTCCTGAGCAGCGCGGCCGCCGCGCAGGAGCTCGTGTATCCAGCGTCGCCCGCAAAGTGTGCCAATTGAGTGGCCTTCGTTTTTTCAGCGCGCGGTCGTCCGCACGTGCGCGCCGCTCGCGCGCCCACCCGCGCGCGCGCGTGGCTCCGTCCAGCCGTGCAGGGTCAAGCCGACAAGAGGCCGCGCCCGGCCGCGGCGGGGCCCGCGCGCTCCGCCGCCGCGGAGGCCGGGCGCGCGAAAAGGAAGCCTGGGAAGCCAGGGAGCCGCGGGTACCTCAAGGACCGCCGCCTCCGCGCGGCGGCGGAGCAGCGGGTGGCTGAGCTGGAAGCGGCGGCGGCCGCCGCGGAGAGAAGGTCGGAGGCGGCGGAGGCGGCGGCGGCGGCGCAGGCTCGGCCCGCCGTTTCCGCGGCGGCGGCGGCGGCGGCGGCGGCGCTGGAGAGGGCGGCCGGGCTCGAGGCGGCGGCGGCCGCCGCGGAGAGGAGGGCGGCCGCGGCGGGGGCGGCCGCGGCGGAGAGGGCGGCCGGAGAGGGCGGCGGAGAGGAGGCGGCGGCCGCGGCGGAGAGGGCGGCGGCGTCGGCGGAGGCGCGGGCGGCGGCCGCCCGCGCCGAGTGCGCTGCCGAAGTGCGCATGCTGCGCGTGTATTTTGTGGCCTTCGGCTACGCCCGCCGCCGCGCGTGTCTCCCCGGCGTCTCGGGGGCTTCTCGAGGTGTCCTTGCGGAGTCTCGGGGGCCGCCAGCGGCAATTTGGGTGACGTGCCGGACGTTTTCGGCGCAGTCCTTGGGCGGCGGCTCCTGCGGCCCCATCGATTGGGCCTCTCTCGGGGCATTGTTGCGCACTTCCCGCGCCGCTATGGCGGCCTGTGTTTTTTCGCCCCCCCTTCTCCTCATCCGGGCCGCTTCGGGCATCCTTTTCTCGGGAAAGGGGCGGGGTCGCGACGAGCCTCGCGCAGGGGGGGGGGCGTTGAAGCGGTGAAAAAGACCAGAAGGTGGGCTTTCCTTTTCGGAGCCCCCTGCGGAACCCGCCTGGGCGCCTCTTGGGCCGTCTGCGGGTGGCGCGGAGCAGTCAGTCGAGCTGTTGCGGCCCCCGGCGGGGCCGTCGCGGGGGCCGCTCGGCGCTTTCTCAGCCCGCCGCGGGGCGCGCGGGCCGCCCGTGAAAAAAGAGTCGCGTGGCCTCGCTCACGCCAGTGCCGCGCCATCGGCGCGGCGGTGGACCTGGAGGCCTGCTGCGCCGATGAGCCTGCCAGGGCCGCGCCGTGCCAGCGGACTCTTGAGAGGCTGGCGCGGCAAGACGCCAGGGCCGCTCTGGACGGCGGCCACTGAGCCGCCCCCAGCGCCGCTTGGGGGCCGCCTGCCCGCCGCAAGCGCGCGCTCCTGCAGAGGACTGCGCGGGGGCCCTGCTGGATGGCTTGCGGCGGCGGCGCCCAGGGGCGCGCGCAGAAAGTGAACATGCGCATTCGCGCGAACGGCGAGCGCTTTTGGCTGAGGCACTCCGACTGCCCCCAGATGCAGGTGCCCAGCCTTCGCATCTTCTTATGAGGGCCCTCATCGAGGGTTCCTGGGTCGCGCGGCCCTGGCGCTGGTACCCACTACGCGTAGCGCGCTGCAATGTCACCTCCTCCTCCTCCAACCTCCCGCGGCGAATCCAAGGCGCTCGCTGCATTTCTGGAGGCGCCTGCTTAGCCAAACGTTGGGCCCGAACTGGGCCACTATTTTGGATGATATCGCGTGTTCCCACAGCCGTTGTGGCAATCTCTTCGGGGGGGCACTTTGGAAAGGAAAAGGGGGTTCAGTAGAGGGAGCGGGGCGACGGCGGGGGCTGGGAGGGGGGGGATGAGGAGGGGAAGGCCTTGTAAGCGCCTTTCAGAGCCTCGCGCGGCCTCGCGGTAGCCTCTTGGTGACTTCGCTGGCCAATGGGAGCCAGCGTGGGCCGTCTCGGGGCCGCGTTGGGCCACCTGCGCGGTGCGCGCAACGCAGGGGAACCGTACGGAGTACGACTGCAGTAGATGACGTAGGGGCCCAGCGTCCAACGTTCGCAACCATTTTTTCCCAGCCATACTACGGGTGGCCCACCCACTGGCGGGTCACTTGTGCGGCGCGCTGCACAGGGGAAGCGCGTGGGGCGCGACTGCATCAACTCACGCCGTCTAAGTCTCCGCGGGCTTTCTGATATCTGGAGGGCCTCAGGGGTGGGGGCCCTGGGGTTGACAGCTCGCGGAGAGCATGCCCACGGCGCCTCTGAGGATGAGTTGTTGGCGGCATATTTCCGACACACCTCGCGCCGTGCAACCGACGCTTGAAAAGCATGCGTTTTCGGAAGATAGCCGTCGTCATCGGCGTCGTCTTCAGACGACCCAGCTATGTTATGGAAGGCGCGGCGCCTTCCTCTCGGATGCAATGCCTGGCGCAGCCGCGCGGGCTCAGATCGATGAACCAGTCCGGCGCAATGCGTCCCCCTTCGTGAGTTCAGCGCGGCGCCCCAGACAGGCGCCAGCGATGGGCGGCGAGGTTTTCGACCGACCCAGGGTCGAACTCATCGGGGACGCGGTCGCTGGCAGACATCTCCTCTACGAGTCACTCTCCGAGCAGAGGAAATACTCACCAGAGGGCGACTGGCAGCTCCACTTCAGCCAAGACGGCGCCTACGTCACGAACGGCGCCGAGAGTCTGTGGTGCCGTGACATCCTCTTCAATATTCCTTGACTCCCCCCTCTGTTCCATAGCTTCGGGGCTGCTGGTATTAGTATCGGAGTCTCAAGATCTCGCGTTCGGGATGTCCACGTTTCTTTCGGGGTGTCAGGTTGCCAGGGCCTTGGGGTTCTAGGAGGTCCCATCTCTCCGTCGTCGTAGTCGTCGTCGCAGCGGGTGCTTTCAGTCTCTGCATCTTCTGCCCTTCTGGAGCCGCTGCAACCCGCCGCTTGCAGCGGCTTCAACTGCCGCCCCGAAGCCCCCTAAGCCCCCTCGCCCATCCATCGTAGAAATTCCAGAGGATTGATTCGAGGACACGGTTGCGCAGGATGGAGCTGAGGTGATGGTTATCCCAGGGGGGGGGGGGGGGGGGGGGCTCGGAGCCGCCCGAGCCTGGGCCTCCGCTCTCCTTGGAGGACTACCACCGCTCCAATCTGACAGTCGAGACCCCCCTCCAACAACGAGGTTGGACTCTTAGACGGGCAGTGGGATGGGGCAGGGGTCAGGCGACGGGCCAGATGGGTGGGAAAGGCCTGGAGAGGCAGGGCGGAGAGGGGGCGCGGGGGGGGGAGCGCGCCTCAGAACAAGGATGAAAAAGGGGGATACTAATAGCATGACAGGCCCGATGAGATGGCCATGGGACTGGGCAGGGGAGCAACGCGATAGCGGTTGCGCAAGAACAATGGCGATCGATAAGAATTCTGATGACAAAAAACGGGGGGGGGGAACGTGAATGGGCGACGCCAAAAATGGGGCCAAGGGTTGGGGAGAAGGAGCACACATACATACAAAACGCATCATCAATGGACAGGAGCGGAACGAAAAGCCACCATGCGCATACAAGACCAAACAAGTCAGCGCACAAGAACAGCAACAACTGATGAATACAACAATGGAGCCGCGCACAGCATAACGCGATGATCAAACCGAAATCTGGCAACAGCGGCAGCCAGGTACAACGCATGCGACAAGCAAGCAATCCAGCGTAGCCATCATGAGCCGCAAACAATATCAGCAAGCGAAAGCAGCGGTTAATGGTGGTCGCATGTAACAACAAACGAGAGCAGTCATCCGTTGCCATGTTGCCTCAAGGTTGATTGAGCGGTAAAGATTATTCAGACCAGCGTCATGTCCCCTCGGATGCCACGCGGGCTCACGCCTGTGCACCGCTCTAAATGGAATCGGGTGCTTCTTCTCCTGGATATCGAGAAAAAGAAGAACGCAATGCTCCGCAAGCGGGTGAGGTCGCTTCGGACAGACATGAATAACATCGGGAAGAGCGTCGAGGCCTCTCTGAGGAATGACGATAGCAAGTACGCGGCAGGGGTGCAGCAGATTTTGGACATCAAGGTGCCTTCAGATTTTGAGACGTGAAGCTGCATTCGGCGCGGTCCGAGTTGCCAATCTTACCGCCCCACTCCTTCTACATCCTGCTGCCTGCGGCAAATCCCGCCACCGTGCCAGTCCAGCATTATCGGTGGCAGCTGCGCTGAGGAGCAGGTCACCAGAGCACCAGGCCACCTGACCACCAGAGCCTAGCAGGGGGGGCCAGTGTAACAGAGGAGCGCGTCTAGCACCACCAAACCGAAGAGGGGAAAATACCGTACCAATCACACGATTGGTACGTTATTTCCCCATCCTCACTGGGCTGGTCTGCGTTTGCTCGCGCGTGCGTCGCCGTTTGCCCGAAGCCGCCAGAGCACCAGAGCGCCAGACCACCTGGCCACCCGACCACCTGACCACCAGACCACCAGACCACCAGACCGGGAGCGCGTCTAGCACCACTGAGCTTCAGGTTGGAGAGGGAGCCTGTCTAGCAGAGGTGGCCCGTGTAACAGAGGAGCAGCATATGACAAAATTAAGAAATTAAAGATTTCGGCTGCATTGGGCCTTGCTGGAAGCTCACTTGGAGTCCTCTTGGGCCGTCTTGGAGGCTTCTCTCTTGGGCCGTCTCGAGGCGCCCGATGGGCTGTGGAACGAGTTTGAAAAAGGGAAAATCTTGAATTCCCATATATTTTTCAAACGCTCGTTAATGGGAAAACATATGACAGGCCTCAAACAAATCAAGGTTTCGGCAGCATCGGGCCTTGCTGGAGGCTCACTTGGCCTCCTCTTGGGCCGTCTTGGAGGCTTCTTTCTTGGGCCGTCTCGAGGCCCGCGGGAGGGGGTCCCGTATGGGATCGCAGAAACCCTGCCAGACAGTACTTGGCGTTGCAGCACGCCTTAACGTGCCAAGGGGACACGGTGGCGGCAATTCGTGGCACCCAACAGCCCCCAGGCGAGGTGTCCTGATTAGGGGTGCGCAGCGAGGGAGGAGGGGGAGGATGGGGGAGGAGGAGGAGGAGGAGGAGGAGGAGGAGGAGGAGGAGGAGGAGGAGCCCAGGAGACTTTCCAATACCATTTGAAAAGTCATGGAAGCACGCCGCTCGCAAGCGCAGGGGGGGAGGTCACGTTCTCTCTCGTACCCAACCCCCTTCTGCATAGGATCGGCGCCGCTGCAGTAGCTACCGTGGCACGCAGGGTTGCGCGCAGGAGCTGGCCAGCGCGTCCCTTCTCACTGGACGCGCGCAGAAAACCAAAACAAACGCACACATACGCGCACGCACGCGCGCGCACGCGCACACACGCACCCCCTCCCCATAAACGCACACACGCACACACACACACACACACGCACACACACACACACACACGCACGCACGCACGCACGCACGCACACACACACACACACACACACACACACACACACACACACACACACACACACACGCACACGCACACGCACACGCACACGCACACGCACACGCACACGCACACGCACACGCACACGCACACGCACACGCGCGCACACACACACGCACATGCATCCCGTGCGTTCAATATCGGGGTCTCTGTCTGACCGCGCTGTGGGGGCTGGGCCCCCGCCCCTCTGACTGACTACTGGCAGCGCCCCAGCGTTTATATGGGCAGCCCTGGGGTCTATAGGGGGACCTTCAGAGTATATATATATATATATATATATATATATATATATATATATATATATATATGGGCGCCCTCAGGTTCCATATAGCCATGAGTGCACCCTCAGGGGTTATATATGCACCTCAGGGTTTAATTGGTACCTCAGGGCTTTTATGGACACCCTCATGGTCTACATGGGCACCTTCAGGGTTCATGTGGGCACCCTCTATGTTTATAGTTGCACCTTCTTTGATTTTGGAAAATGCATACGATCCGATGTGTTTTTGTCCACGTAGCCTGGCCAGGGGGCGGGGACAAGTGGAAACAACCAGGTTGTTCCCGGTTGTTCCCGGGTTGTTCCCGGTTGTTCCGGGTTGTTCCCGGTTGTTCCCGGGTTGTTCCCGGTTGTTCCCGGGTTGTTCCCAGGCCCCCCCCCGTCACGATCCTATGTGTTTTTCCACATATCCTGGCCGGAGGGCAGGGACAAGTGGGAACAACCAGGTTGTTCCCGGTTGTTCCCGGGTCGTTCCCGGTTGTTCCCGGGTTGTTCCCGGTTGTTCCCGGGTTGTGCCCGGGTTTCAGGGCCGGCAGGCGCCCCGGCAGCCGCTCCGGCAGCCTCCCCGGCAGGGCGGATACAGCGGATTTGGGTGTTTTCGGCCTGCCTGGGGGCTTGCCCGGGGAATGGGCCGGGAACAACTTGGGACATCCCCCTGAAGATCGTGTGTGTTTTTACAGGGTTCTGGGCCGGGGCCTGGGGACGACTACCCACAGAGCCCCCGGAATGCCTCAGGGAGGCTCAAGCAGGGAAGGGCCGGCGGGACGGCCCCCACCGCCGAAACAGAAGCAGGGGAGGGCCGGCGGGAAGGCCCCCCACCGCCAGTCCCAACCTTGCGCGGGCGTCGGGGACCGCCCCAAACGATGTTTAACCTGGTTTTGGCACTTGTTTTGTTTTTCGTTTTGTTTTTCGTGTTGTTTTCGTTTTGTTTTTCGTTTCTCTTTTAAACGCGTTTCGATTTAAACTTTTTTTTGTTGACAGTTTTGTTTTTCGTTTTCTTTTATGGAGATTTCGAGGTTGAGTTTCGTTTTTCGTTTTGTTTTGTCCATTTACGTCGCGATTCGTTTCGTTTTTCGTTTCGCTTCGCGCCGCCGTCGTTTCTTGACGTTCTGATTGCATGTATGATGTTCGGGCGTTTGTTTCGTTGTTTTTCGTTTCGTTTTTCGTTCCTTCTCTTTCGCAGTCTCTTGAGTCGTAGTTTTGGGGTGTTCGTTTCGTTTCTCGTTTCGTTGTTGATGTTGTTCATGCTGTTGACTTGCACTTCTGGCCAATGCGTGCCCGCTCGCATGCCCGTTTGCGCGCCCGCTCGCGTTAGGTGGCCCCTGAGGCACCCCAGAGGCTCCAGGAGGCCACGTGGAACCTCAGGAGGCCCCAGGGGAAATCCGCGCCTCGCATATTGTGGCCGCCTGTATATCCAACGTTTATACGGCCGCCTCCTAAGCCCTTTTTAAATTGGTTTGGGCCATTTTGTGCGTTCACCCTAACATGATCTCCGAACGTGGCCTCTGAATGTTTAAAACCAATACAGGATGCATCGCGCGCGCCTCGCACATTTTTTTCATTAGAAAATACTCCACGTTTATATGGCCGCCTCTTGGGCCCAAAGAATGAATTTTATAGTGAGTTGAGTTTTCAGCTTAAATAAGCCTCGGAGTATACAAAACCAATAGCGGATGCATCGCGCGCGCGCGCGCGCGCGTGCACCTGGGACATTTTATTTTTTTCTATAAACCACGTTTATTTCGCGGCCTCGTGGACTCAGAGAATGAATTTTTACATTGGGTTTTCACCACTGAGTTCTCAACTTCACACGGCCTCTGATTGTATAAAACCAATACAAGATGCTGCGCGTGCGCGTACGCGCGCGCGCCCTGCACTGGTTTTTGTAGATTCCACGTTTATGTGGCCGCTTCGTGGGCCCAGGAAATGATTTTTTACATTGGGTTTTGGCCATTGAGTTTTCAACTTAACATGGCCTCCGGGTGCATAAGAACCAATACAAGATGCTTCGCGTGCACGTGCGCGCGCGCGACTCGCATTTTTTGTTCAATATATATATATATTATATATATATATATATATATATATATATATATATATATATTATATATTCCACGTTTATGCGGCGGCCTCTGGAGCCCAGAGAATGAATTTTTACATTGGGTTTTGACCATTGAGTTTTCA
>CAUYUJ010001395.1:80000-101720 GCA_963575745.1 Prorocentrum cordatum
TGATCCGCATGTGTGCCGCCAACCAGATCAGCTACACGCTGGATCACCACCAGCGCAGCAAGCCTAAGCGCATTGGTGGTGACACATCACACCCACCAGCTGCGTCCGCACGTCTTCAGGCTGCGGACGCCCAATTCATTGCCTTGGACCCGGCCTTTTGGAAGGTCCCAGTCCTCGCCGAACCCACATCACTTGACGACGGCAAGACGTGCAAGCCCGGTATCAGCCTCCACGACTACGAGAGCGGTGAACGGCTGCTGCAACACCACCTCGAGCAGGGTAAGCGTACCACGGGTCAGCTTGCGATTGCTGTCATGGGCCCAAAAAACGATAACTACGTCGGTACCGAGCTCGCCGTCCCCGTGCTGAAGCGTCACCCCAAGGCGCCCAAAGTGGTCCACACGCACGTCCCCGTGACCGTGTACCAGCTGGGCACCAAGGAAGTCGCCTGCACGGAAAAAGTAGCCGTCGCCACCATCGACCCTGCCGACCACGTATGCTGGATTCGGGCGACCATACATGAAACCGAGGCCATCGCCGCAGTCCCCTCCATGCATCAGGCCTTCGAGGACCAGTTCTCGGGAGGTGCCCCCGTGAACGGTGGTCCACGCGCCAAGGGTCCTTTCCGAAGGGACTCCGCTCCACAGGACAAGGCGCGCCAAAACCAAAAGCACAGGGAGTCCAAGAAAGACGCTCGCCGCCAGGAGCTCGATAGTCAGCTCCAGGACACCTTCAAGGCCCTCTTCCACGGCAACTTTAAAGCCGTCACCATCCTCGAACCCTGCAAAAGCCTAGGCAGGTATGGATCGGGCGTCGGAAAGAGGTCCCTGGCTGCCACCTTCGGCGTCAGTCTTCAAGCGGTTGACAAGGTCTTGGCGGGTTCAGGGCAACTCGGCGCCACCTACGACCTCAGCAACGTAGGTGCAGACGAGCCCACTGCAGACAAGTACCAGACCGTGTGGTTCCCTGAGGACCAGCCCATCACGATGGCAGATGCGTTCCAGAAGTCGGTGGATTTCAAGGCCCTAGGAGTCGTCAGGCACGGCAAGTCAGGCTTATTGGGGATCCGTGTTGCACGAGGGTCAGACGCCGCCAAGGCTGCTGCCGTCAGCATCCGCGGCTGCGAAGCCACCCTCGCCAAGACGCGCTACCGCATCACTGGCATTGCGGCACGCCACGCCACGCTGACCCAGCTCGCCAAGACTCTCACGGGCCCGTCCGTTAAATGGGACTGTGAGGTCTACCACACCGCCTGGGACCCAGCCACTTCGGCTCAGTTTGCCTTAGTGCGCGCCCATCGTCCCCCACTCACATATACGGTACAGGTCGCAGGGTGCCCCATCCCGTGGAGCATCACCGAGGCCCCGTTGGCTGAGGTGGTGCCGAAGAGGGACAACGTTACCATTGTCACCCCTACCACTATCACAGAGCCTGTGACGCCGCCAGCCCGTGGTGGCGGCTTCAGCCCCGCCACTGGCACACTCCTCACCAAAGCGGCCCAGAGCCCTTACCTCCACGACCTCATGACTGCCACGCCCAAAGGCAAGGGCGTCGCACCGCTCCTGATCCCCAAGGAGGAGCCTTTAGCCAAGCGCCACCGATCCTCCAGTGGGAAACGCGACGCCACGCCGCACGCAAGATCACACGGCGCCCCAGGCCGCAGCTCCTCTGCACCCCCGCACGGCACGGATGGAGCTGCCGAGCAGACGGCCGTCCAAGGATCAGGTGGTCATGACCCGCAGCTTGGCACGGTGGCGGCTGAAGGTGGGGGCCACACCGAAGGGGACGCTGCCACAGCCGCCGAGGTACCAGGCGACGCTGACGACGTCGAGATCCTCTCATCAGGTGATGAATACAGCGTGGCATCTCACGAACTCAACACCTTCGGCGAACGCTTCGCAACGGCCCCTAAACTGCCAGATGCCGCCACGACCCGCATCCAACACATGGAACAACAGCACGAGCTGCTTGCCAACACGGTGGATAACATGCAGGTTCAGCTTGCGGGCGTTCTCTCATCCCAGGCCACACTCACGGAGCACGTTTCAGGTTTGGAACGAGGGCTTGCCACCGTCGTCACCCAGCAACAGACGGCAACCACCGAAGCTGCTGCACTGCGTGGCGACATCCAGGCCCTCCTCGGGCACCTCACGGGGGGCACCATCCACCTGCCACAGGTGGCCACTCTCGAAACAAAAAAGGAGGAAGCTGCATCAGTTGCCGATCCCGTGGCTGTCTGCGGGTGGATCGACCAGCCAGGCCAGGTCACCCCAGGGACGGGGCCCCCAGGGGCTGACAAAGGCAAAGACAAGGGTCGGGTCACTCAGGAACCCTATTGAAGGTGCCTCAGAGAGCCTGCCTCAGCCCTCCGAGGAAGCGCCTTCAGAGGCATCTCTTCTCTCTTCGCGTCGTATCTCTTTCTTGTCATATCATGTCAGTTTTGGCAGCAGCACGCGCAAGCTATCTGGTGTAGGGACACCCGTCATCTTGCAGGGGGCGTGATTGTTGCAATGTACATGAGCATGCAGGGGTATCTGAGGATGCGTGCTGACATGCAGCTTTTGGCTCATCGCTCGCGCCGCCCGCCAGGCCTCGCCATCATGTGGCGCCTTGCCTGCAGCCTGGCCCTCCCCTCGCTCGCTGGAGCACACCCGTCTTCAGGCGGTGCGCCCCAGCATGGAGGTGAGGTTTTCCTGCGACACGCTGAACGTGGGACTCTTTTCTACCTTTACGATGACAGCATCTACAAGTACGATCACTGCACCATTTTGGACCCGATCGTGAACAGCACCGTAGCCGCGGGTCCGTGCGGCAACGGACCGCTGGGCGCCATCGTGAGCGCATGCACGCCCTTGTCAACTACGACACATGCATCGAAATCCACCCCCAGCGTGGCCTCGACCGTGGTGCAGCAGATCCTTGACGGGGACGTTGATATAGGCCAGGCACGCAGTGGCGGCTTCAGCCCCGCTGTCGTGCCCCGCTATTGCCCCACGGGTCTCACCACCCCCCTGTGCGCTAGGGGCGAACCCGAGGAGGACCCTGCTTTCTGGCACCTGATGATGATCCGTGCCCGGCTCATACCGTGTGCTGCGGCGTGGGCACCAGGTGAGGACCACCAGGACGTGTTCTGGGCATGGCTCGAGGACTGCGTCCCGTACATCCTGGCGACGCTTCATCTGCCACAGTACGATCACCTCTTCCAGGAGGACTCTGAGGACACAACCGACGCCCTGCGCCAGCTCACCGCGCTCGACATGTGCGAGGACATCTGGTATAGAGCGGGCCTCGACAGACAGCGCACAAACCGCAACCTCACTCTTATCCAAGGCAGCCGCGAGTATTCCACCCGTTACTTTGGCCTCCTTCTGGAATACCAGGGTGCTCGTGCCCAGCTTGTCGGCCCTGAAGCTTTCACGGCACCTTTGCCGCCATACCTCTCACGGGCCCACGCCTTACTACCAAGAGGCCTTCCCCCACCCGACCAAGACGCCCTGGCGTACCTCGCCGATGCGATCCTGCACCACCCGACAGACATGCAGCCGCTTGTGGAGGCAGAGCTCGCCGCGGCACCGATGGAACCGCTTAACCCACCACCGCCAGCTGGCCTCGCCCAGCACGCCACGGGTGATCAGGCCGCAGACGACCCCGTACCATGGTTGCTTCAGCACATCGCGGCCAGCGACATCAGCGACACACCCCTGGACTCATTCCACGCGTCGGACGATATCAGCAACATATCCCTGGGCTCGGTCCACGTGGACGATAGCCAGGACGACATGGAAACCCAGGATCGCGACGGCACAACACCACCAGGCGACACGGCCCAGCGTGACCGCGACAGTGAACCCCACTTAGGGCACACCTCGTCGCACAGCAGTCCGCCCAACAACTCGGCTCAGGCCGACCCCTGCGCACAGCTCAACGACGCTGAAGGCGTCACTGCCGCCGACGCGACAAGCCATACCACTGCATCGCCAGCTCATGCCAGTCCGTGCAGTGGCGGCTTCAGCCCCGCTGCAGCACTGGCTGGACCTGGACATCCCCAGACCGCAGGTGGCAGCACCACGCCCTACACCTCTGTATACCGTGTCAACGTGACTGACTCCAACCCCAGTGTCATTGACCACTGGCAGGCCGACATCGACAACGACCCCATCGATGATGAGTACCCAGATGCCAGCGGTTCCCACGAGCCCCAGCACAGCGCAGCGGCATCACGACATTGTGGCTGCCTCATCTGCCTCTTTGTGGCCACGTACGCCATCGTGATAGCAATGCCGTACAAGGACCAGATCGATGGGTACTTGCCGACACCGAGCCGAGACCCCAGCTACCGACAACGACGACGACGCAAAGCGACGGCACCAGGCCCATCTGTGCCCACCACATCCCGACGCACAACGACATACAACGTCACGTCCGCATTGTGGGCCACTCTCAAATGGACCAGCGTCAAACTCAGAGATAGCGTCTCGGGCGGAGCCACCGCAGTCGGGGTCGGCCTCGGGGGTGTCCTGAAATGGGCCAGCGGCAAGCTCGGGGCTATTGCCACGGGTGGAGTCGTGTGTGGTCTTCTACTCGTCAGTGCCAAACTTCTTGCTCAAGGAGCCGTCGGACACGTAGGAGCCCGCATCTGTGCGCGGGCCCTGGACTCATCCACAGCCCAGTGGTGCCTCCGCTGTTGCCAACCGAGCAGGAGGCCGCGTGATGAGGCCACATACACAATGCCGTGCACGCTCGCCGACGAACACGACGACCAGCACGTGCACGCACTCCGACATCCGCTGCTGCAGGAACACTACGCCGCAGCAGTTGCCGCCGCAGTCGCCGATGTCACTACCGCCACCACCGCCGCCATCGTCGAAGTCACTGCCGCCGTATCGCGAGCCTCGTCTGTCACACCAAGATCGACCAGCCCGTCTCCGCGAGACGGCTCCAAAAGCGGCGCGGCATACGGTAACCTACCGACTAACGAGGATGCCACAGCACACGGCAGCGACACCGAGGCAAGGGAAACACGTGAGTGCACCCACGATAGCCCGTGGTCCATCTTCCGACATGCTGATGCTCGTGGTTCCTCTCCCGACGCGGACACCCAACCACCACGACGGCGAGCACGCTATGCATCACCCGACAGGCCCCAGGCGCCTTCAGGCCCTGGTATGCCTTACACAGCCCTCAAGCCACCGACACGCAACTTACGCAACACTATCCAGCGCGACCCAGCGGTCCCCGTGCCGCCGAAGAGCATACTTAACGCCCTGTATCAAAACGGCTTTGCGCTTGGTAACAGTGGCGTGTCTACAGAGGACATCAAAGACGCTCTGCGACTCCACGACCATCCTCGATTTACCCATGATCCAACACTCCAAGCGCTGGGGCCGTGGACGGACATCATGCAGAGGCCCCCGAACCGCCTCACTTGGGTGCTGGAAGACTCGGGCGGGAACTCAGGCGAGACAATCTTCCCATACCTCACGTGGGACCTCCGCCAACCCACCACCGACGCGCCCACTGTCTTCTGGCATGGGACCCGCGGCGACCTTGCGGCCCGTCTTGCTGCCAGCGGAGGGCACCTCTTGCCAGGTCCCCGCCGTGAAGCGAAGGGCCGAACTGGCACCAACGTTGGCCGCACGTACGTGAGCGTGCACCCTTCGCTGGCCGCGTGGTACGCAATGCCGCCCCACCCGCCCTACAGTCTCGAAGACGACACCCTCGCGTGGGGACCCATCGCACTCTGGATGTGCGAGGCCACCCAACCACCGCGCGGGGAAAACAGGCACAACTTCGTGAAAGGGGAGGCCCACGGAGCGCGCCTCATTTACCCTCGGGTCCTGAGCCTCCTCATCCGCATGGACTGGTGCGCCCCCACAGAAGCTGCTTCCAGGTGCCGTGCCCTACCACACGCCTATGGCATGGGCGACTGCGCGCACGCCCTTCACATCGCTGGCTACGATCATCCAGATCTCCGTGAGGCGGCTGAAGCTCACGACCAGGAAGCTAGCACCAGGCGCAGACCAGCCATCGCGGCAGCGTGGCCACCGCCGCAGGCACTATACTCGCCAGAGGCAGCGCGAGTATGGGCCAAACAGCACTACGACACTGAAGCAGCCACCAGGGACGACCCTAACCAGCCCCGCCCACGCGTCTCGCTTCACATGCTCCAGCTGGACCCGAAACCACTCATCGACCTGGTGTACACTGGCTTGCAAGCTGTCCCCGTGCGGGGGCATCCTGACGCACGCGGGTCGCGCCCCAGCGGCTCCAGCCCTGGGGCCGCGTCTGGCCCACCACGCACTTACAAGTCAGGCACAGCCCTGGCGCACAGTCCAGACCGCTCATCGACGTCATCAGGAGCCGACGAACGCCGTACGCCTTCCCTCATCAGCGCGGCCGCCGCCCTCGCCCGAGGCCGTGCCCGCCCACGGCGATCTGCCTCTCGCTCGTCACGACAGAGTGGCGGAAATTCCACCTCAGACAACAGTGGCATCGAGACGTGGGAGCACATTGAGACGGAAGAGGAGCCGACTGCCTACCACGTCCTCGCCTACCACGTCCGTGATGTGCGGACCCGTGTCAATGCCCCTGGCATCGAGGTCTGGCTTGACCCTGGTGATCACCACGACGGCGCCTACTTACCGTGGGGGACGACAGTCATGGGCCACCGCGTTATTGACCCTGCGGTGGCGGGGCGGGACGGCTGGGTCATCCTCCACCACGACCACGGCGACACCACTACTAAGCTCTGGGCACCGACCCAAGTCCACGTCAAAGCGGACGACACCTGGCGCACCGTCATGGTACCAGCGGACATGGGGCCCCAGTGGATCAGGTGCCATGCCGAGGACGCTCGCCTCCCCGCCGAGGTTGTCCGCACTACAGGCCAATCCTGGTTTGCTGACGTCTGGCCCTTGTGGGATCGCCCGCGACCCCACCCAGACGACCCAGGCACAAACGAGCATGCGCTCCCGCCTCTACCAGGACGCTGGTCTTGCCTACAGTGTCGATTCCAATGCTGTCAGTACTGTGCGGCTCGCCGCAACACGCAGCTCGGCACCTCGGGCCAACCAACGTGCCCAGACTGCGCCCGCAGCGGACTGCGTACACTTATGGACTGGTCCACGGACTACTCTTGCAACAGTTGGACGTGTGCATACAGCACCAACAACAGGGACTCCGACACATGCTGCCTGTCCAGCAGGTGCCCCCATCCCCCCAGTCCACACAGCCTGCTCGACGTCCGTGCCACAGGGATGCCGCCGCACATCCTTGCCCGCCAATTCGGCAACGCGCCAGCCCTCCACGACCTTAAGGAACCCCCCCGAGCGCCTTCAGGCCCCGGGGGGGAACCTCCACAACCAGGGCAAGCAGGTTACCAGGGTCAATGGTACTTCCCACCGCAGCCGCGGCGCGTCCCCAGGCAGGGACTGCCTGACGGCACAAGGCGGCCACCTGGGTTCACAGGAACGGGGATGCCCGAAGAACCTTTCCCCGACCAACCTCTTTGGAGGGAAGGCTACGTGCTCTTCAGGCCCCCACCAGGCCCTCAAGGAGGAATTCACCTTCAACAAGACGGTCCGCCGACCCTACTCCCTAGCCATCACCAACATGTACAGGGACCGTGTCACGGTCAGGACCGTCTGCGAGTCGATCGCCGAGCGCATCCACACTACCCGCACCCGCTGGCGAGATGTGGTACTGTACTGGGACGCCGAGGGTGGTCCTGGGCCTCAAGCCCTCGACTACGACATGCGACTCTGCGACGCCATGGTGAGCCGTGCCACGACCGAAGCCGAGCTAAACCACGACCGCAGCAACCGTGGTAGTTTCTGCCTCTATGGACCAGCGCACCAGCGAGCTGTCAACATCACGGCGATCTCCGAGCCGCAGAACATCGACTACATGGAGCATGTGCGGCGATACTCACCCGTAGGGGGGACCTACCCTGACCACGCCTTCGAGCACGTCTATCGGGGCTGGCAGCGGCCCGACGTGCCCACCATCCTCCCCGACACCCGCCCCCTCTCGAGAGCCGACTGGCAGCGACATCAACAGCACCAGCAGCGCATTCAGCAGCGCGACCAACGCGACGCAGGACAGCCGGGCACGCCACGCTACCGCTCTCCCGCGCGAGTCCCGACAGGCGGCAACACGGCCTACGGCGGGGTTGCCGCCTACTACCGTGGCCCCATAGGTGCCAGGCCCGCGGCTGCTGGAGCAGCCGCCTCCAGCTACGGCCACGCCCCCCACGCCAGGGTACACCCAGCGGTCATCGGCTACCCGCGTGCACCCGTGCAGGCCCTCCCAAGGGCCACCTCGCCCGTGCCAGGGTCCACGCGCGCCTGGGGCCATTACTCAGGCCGACATGATGGCACCTCCAGCAACCAGCCCGCAGTGATAACCCCTGCGGCTTCAGCCCAGGGGGCTGCAACAAACCGTGGCAGGACTGGGCGCCCCGAAGGATGGCGTGATGCGAACGTGCGTGCTTGGCAACCGCGCCAGCACACGCCCCCGCCAAACGTGGCTGCAGCGCTGCGCCCTGCCCAGGCAAAACCTGCCCCACCTGAGCGGGAGAGGCAGCCGCTTGCCCCGCTCGTCCTCACGTACATCCAGGCGCATCACAGCGCCTCCCCGCGGCACAGCGAGGGAAGCGCCCACCACGTCAGCCCCCGCCCCGACGCTGTCGACCCTGACCAGGCCACAGCCACGGCGGAGGGCGGCACAAGCGCCTCTCGCCAGCCCAGCCCATCACCCTGCGCGGCGCCGATCCGATCCCCGAGCAGGGCGGATTCCGAGCGCGCAAATGCCCAGGCGACCTCGCCACGCGACCGCCACACGGGCGGGCGCGTCCCGCGCAGCAGGTCCTGCAGCCGCCACAGCTCACGCAAGGCCCCAGGGAGCTCCACGAGCTCGCCGCCTCGCGAGACTCAGGCTGATGGCCGAGCCCCCGAAGTGGTGCCACGCTTCGGTGCCAGCGTCATCGAACCTGGCCAGGTCGACCTCGAGCCGACGCCGTCCACGGACCACGAGCCGCCGCTGCCCACCCGCGTGATCGTCCCCATCGACGAGGCGCCAACCTTCGACCCGTTCAAGAACAAGTATCGTGTCAAGAACCTTGTGGCGGGTTTCGGCGGTGGCTCACCGCTCTCACCTCAGAGTCGGGGCGGAGCCCCCGCCACCTCAGCCGCTGCCGCGGCAGCGGCGGCCCCGCGGGGAATCAGCCCTGTCCGCAACGTGGGCCTCACGGCAGCGGGCATGGACGAGGCCCAGCGCCAGGCCTCCGACCGTGCTGCTCGAGCTGTTCCACCAGATGCTGCTCATCAAGATACTGACGGGGCGGGCGCGCCACCGCAGGACGGACCAGCGGTGTCGCGTGCGCAGTATATGCGCGTGCGTTGTGCCGCTGCCGCGCCTAGCCGCCGCCGCTGGTTCGCTTTTGCTTTTGTGTTCGGCAGGACGGATCGAGGAGTCGCCTCCCTCTCCCTCTGCTGCCGTCTCACCTCTCCTCCCCTCGTCCCCTATGGTACAGGAGTGAGGAGGATTTTTCGAGACAGTTTTACTGACGTTTATGAACCCCCCCTGGCGCAGTGCCGACCATGTCCCGCCTATACTTCTGGCCTGACGGCGGCTTCAGCCCCGGTCAAGCTAATCCATAGGAACGCCATGAGCTCCTACTGTGGCCAAGCCTTCTACCTGGGCGAGGGTCAGGCTGACCTACACCGTGCGGGGCGTGCAAACCCCAGCTCCACCGATGGAGACGGGCCAGGTCGCTCCATACACCTCGTCAGCCTAAACATCACCAGTCTCTCAGCGAATTGGCCAACCATCACCGCTCTTGGTGTCGACCACAACGCCGCAGTCATAGCACTGCAGGAGACCCGACATGCCAAGCCGACCAGACAAGCCATCGCTACCAGCGCCGCCAATCCACACCACGGGGGATACCACGCCAGTCTTGGACCTGACCTGGATCTGGCGCGAGCCCAGCGCAGAGCTGCCCACGGCGGCACAGACCACACCGTCGTGGGCAACACTGGCGCCTCGGGAGGGGTCGCCATCCTCTCTAAGGATGCCATTGTCGACTCCACTGTCGACGACACTGCGCCCTGTATCGTCGCCCTCAAGGCCAAGAAAAGATGGCACGAGGCCTTTCTCCCGCTCTGCACTCAGCACCGCCGCAGGCGGCGACGAAACAACCACGGGCCCGCGGGGATCTACATAGCGAGCCTCTACGGGATTGCTGGAGGAGACAGCACAGATCTTTTTCGGCTCGCTGACTGCGCCGCCGCTAGGGTCGGCTCAGCCCCCTATTTCATCTGCATGGACGCCAATACGAACATCGATGACAATCCACACCTTCTGCACATGTTGCAGCACGGATGGTTCAACGTCGCTGAGGGCACACCAGACCACACCATGCACACATACGGCAATATCCCTGACTGGGACCGCGTCACCAAGTGCCCCCGCACTTCGCGCATCGATTATATCATTGCCAACCAAGCGGCGCGATCCCTTGTCACCGACTTCTGCTATCTACGCGACTTGCCAGCGAAGTCTCATGTTGGCCTGCAGGTCACGCTTGACCTCAGTCGCCTCGACCATACGGCCCGACGTCTTCTTGCCCCCACGCCCTACCCTCCCAACGATGGAGCTCATGAGGGTCACGAACTGCAGGCACTAGGGACCCTCATCGCTGGGCGATATCAGGACCGCATGGAACAGGCCGACACACGCGACGACGTGGAACGCATGTTCGCCCTGGCTAACGAGGCCAGTCATGAGTACCATCTCACCCGTCTGCGCGACCTGCCACCTCCACCGCCCGACCACCCAAAAAAGAAGCCCCCCACCATGCACGGGCTCACGCCCATGTTCGAAGAGCGACCAGTTGTCCCCCGCGCCTTCCCCACCTACGGAGCTTCCACGATACACATGAACCGACTGCGCAAGCTCCATCGGCAACTCTGTGAGCTTCGCTTCATCGGACAGCACCATCATTTAGATTGCCGTGCCATCCCGCCGTACCTTGCGCAGCGCATCGACTGCACGTGGACCGCGGCCCGCCTCCTATGTCACAAGCTGCGCCCCACGGTTCTCCTTGACTTCCCCGAGGCCTGGACCCCCGACGAGCCAGCACCTCACGGAGAGCACCTTGACGTTTTGATCCAACACCTCGACTTAGAGCTGGCGCGACGTGCGAACCGTGCCAAAGCTGAACGCATCAAGATATGGGCTGAGGGCGTCCGCGAGCCAAGCGGGCGAAAGGCGGCCATATACGCACGGGCTGCTGACAGCTCGCCCACGGCGTATCTCCGCACGCCTACCACACCTGACGATACGCAACTCCACTGCGACACCAACGCCTTTAAACCTGACAAAGCTAGCACGGACGACAGCGACGCTGACACCGAAGCTGGCGGCTTCAGCCCCAGCGACGGTAGTTCGCCCGACACGGACAACGACGAAGACCACACTCGTGAACCACCACCTGCGCAAGTCCCCGACATTCTCCCTGCCAACGCCATTGTTGCTAACACCAAAGACATGCTTAAGCTCATGGTCGACACCTGGGAGCCCATCTTGGGCAGGTACCGTGCCCGTGCAGGACATGACGCCGAAGCCATGCCGACGTGGGCTGACTTCTACGACGAGTACCGACAAGAGCTGCCTACGCCATCACCAGCTACCCCTTTCCACCTCACCGACGACCAACTCATCCACTTTATTCGCACCCGTTCACCGCGCCGTGCGGGGGGACTGGACGGCTGGACTACTAAGGAGGCTAAGGAGTTACCCGACGACATTCTTCGCCTCTTCGCCAGCGTCTTACGCGCTATGCAACGCACTGGCACCATCCCAGAACCCCTCCTTCATGTGCCAAACCCGTGCCTCCGAAAAGGCCGAGGCGAACTCCCAACGGACCAACGACTTCTCTCGGTGCTTTCCGTTTGGATGTATGCGTGGGAAGCGCCAGCTTACCGCAGCCTCACGGACTGGCGGAAAGGATGGACCCACGCCACGAGCTTTGGCGCTGTCCCCAAAGCTACCATTGGGGACGTCAGCACCTCTCTTGCCCTGCGCATCGAACACGCCAGGGCCTTACTCCTTCCCTTAGCTGGGGCTGCCCTTGACCGACAGAAGTGTTTCGACTACCTCATCACGGACATCTGCCTTAACCTTGCGCTTCACGCGGGGTGCCCCCAAGACATCGTTACTGTCCGCAGAAACTTCTACAGTCGCCACAAACGCTACATCCGCATGAACGGTGCGTACTCTAAGGAACTGGCCAGGACAAACGGTCACCTCCAGGGAAGCTCTTGGTCCCTGGACGACATTAAGCTGCTCATGTGTGTGTGGACCAAGAGACAGCATCGATACGTTCCGCGATCACTCAGCACTACCTTTGTTGACGACAGCAACTCCACTACTCACACCGCGCCTGAGTTGCAGAAATCTCTTGATGAAACCGCCAAGTTTGATCGATTTTCAGGTCAACGCATTCACCCTGGCAAAGTGGCGGGGTGGGCGCTCACCGACGAGCTTCACACCGCCGTTACCCAGCTCACTCTGGCGGAACGGCCCTTACGCGTGGTCGACTCCTTCAAGCTCGTCGGGAGTTACATCAACGCCGAGGCAGCGCCGGCTCCAGCCGCGCTTAACCTCACGGCCACCGCTGACGCCCGTGTTCGCAGGGCGACTAGTCGCCTGCCGCGCATTGGCAAGCTCCCATCACCGATGCTTATTAAGGCGCGGCACGCCCGTTCCCTTGCTGCCAGCGTCTGTACCACGGGCACCGACATTCAAGCCCCATCAGGCCCCGTCAAAACTGCCTACAACCATGCCCTTAAGGCGGCTATCCGCCCCAAGGGAAACAGGTGGGTCGAGTTTTGGACTCTCATGGCCGTGTGCGTCCCAGGACACGCCCTGGAGATTGACGCCATTACGCAGCGTGAAGTTTTCCTGTGTCTGCGGCGACAGGTTAACCGCGACGCTACTCTCTGCGGTCTCGTCAGGGATCTCCAACACCACGTTCAGACCCTATTTGGGGGAGGACCTGTCGGACGACTTGTCCAGACGCTTCAGCAGCTCCGTTGGACCTGGCCCACATTTGGCATCATGTACGACGACTGGGGCTGTCAGATCAGTTGGCTGAACTTACCCCAAAACGCCTTCCTTCACATGCTGCGAGCCTCACAACGCAGAGCCTTTCTGAGAAAGATCAAGCCACGGCGTCATGACCTTGGACACCTGGCCTCTGTCAGACAGGGCCTCGACCTCTTCGCCAGCACGTGGCTCGCCCGAACGAAAGGAGCAGCCAAATGCAATGCCTGGCAGCTGGCGCTCCTCCTGAACTACCTGTCGGGCGGGGACCACACCCAACAGCGACGATCCCGATCAAACACGTCTGCTGACCCCAGCCCCATCTGCCGATACTGCGACGAGGAAGAGGAAACTCAGGAGCACACTGTCCGCGACTGCAAGTGCTGGGCCCGAGAAAGAGTCCCTCTCACCACCCTCATCAGTGACGAGCAGTGGGCCCGTCTTCCGCCGCACACAAGACACTGCGGGCTCTTCGATGAAGACCCAGCCCTCCTCGACCTGCAGGCCGACCTCGCGAGGGACCCGCTACCTCAGCCCATACCGCGGCCCCCACCTGAGGGAGATCCTGCGGCTTCAGCCCAGGACTCCTACACCACCTACCTTGACCACGACACTGGTTGGACATGGGTCTACGCTGCCACGGACGGTGCATGCACCAACCAAGCCATCCCATTGCTAGCACGAGCGGGCTACGGCGTCTACTACGGCATCGACCACCGCATGAACTACAGTGCACGCGTTCACGGCATTACGCAGAACGCACAGCTTGCGGAGACCCTCGCCATTGTCCACCTCACGGCATGTGCTGAACGGCCCGTACACGTTTTCGTGGACAACCAGGCGGTGGTCGATGGGTTCCAAAGTATCATCGACGGACACTCACCACCGCAGGGCACGCACGTGGAGCTCTGGGAAAAGATCCACCGATGCGTCATGGCCAAGCCCAACATGTTCCGCGTCGAGAAAATCGCAAGCCACCTGGGCGACATGGGCATCGACCTCGGGCTCATCGGGCCCATCGCGGAGGAGTTCAATCGTCAGGCTGACGCCCTCGCCACAACGGCGGCACGTACTCATAACCTTCCAGACGACATTGTCGAAGCTGCCAAAACACGACATCGCCAAGCGACCGTGCTTCATGGAGTCGCTGTCGCCATCTACGAGCGTAGACACCGTACACTCCCCCTCCCACACCGCAGGGCTGGGTTCACAGCTGCGGAACTCAACAAAATGGAACCAAATCCCCTGCTGTCTGACCAGGCACCACCCGCGGCTGGACCAGACATCCCACAGAACCCGGACGAGCTCTGGGCCGAGGCCCAACGGGCGATATTCGACGAACAGGAGGACGACCCGTTCGGCTTTGGTGGGGGCCTTGACTTCCTGGGCGACGGGCCAGCCAGCGCCAACCCTGCCCCGTCGGGCACCCGCACGGCGCCCTCGACTCCGCCATTGAGAGCGGCAGCGCACCCACATGACAACGCCGCTCACTTTCAAGACGCTGACGAACAGGAGGATGACCTGTTCAGCTTCGGTGGGGGATCGGACGCTTTGGACGACGGACCAGCCAGCGAAAACCCTGCCCCGTCGGGCAACCTCTCGATCCCTACTGCGACTCCGTCCCCGAGAGCGACATCGCCCACATACGATGATATCGGCCACCGCCAAGACGCCGACCACGACCTGGGTGACCCCCGCGGACTGAGTGGCATAGAGGACGCACCGCCGATACCACACGCTGCCGACCATGCCGCCCTACCGAGACGCCAACCTTCTACGCGACCGACCTCAGAGCCCTTGCACGGCATCATGATTGGTCCCACCGCGCAAACCACTCCGCCCCCCCACCGGCGGCAGCCCGCGGGGGCGGCTTCAGCCCCCCCGCAGGGCACTAAACCAGACAGGCCCTCGTGCCCCGTCCACGCTTCCATCGTTGCTGAGCGAGAGGAAGCGGCTCTCCCGACCTCTCGGGGCGTGGCCCTAGCGGCTCCAGCCCTGGGGTCGCGTGTGCCCCTCCAGTCACCCTTCAAGGGTGACGGACGACAGCGTACAGGGTGCCGCACTACGCTAGTCCACCATTTGGACAGGCGTACCGAGGACCTCGCCTCTGTCTCGAGGCTCTCGGCTGCTGGCACTGAGCAGCCACCCCTCACCGACCGCGAAACCGAGCTGTCCCAGGCTATGGCTGCTCTCCAGCAGAGGTGCGTTGCTCTCGCCGCGGACCTCGCCGCCGCCCAAGCTCGCCAAGGCCCTCTACTCCAGCGCCTCCACAGCGCTGGGCGAGCCTTTGCCGAGCTGCTCACGGCCTCGCCCGATGGTGCCGTGCCGTCACTCACCATCCAAGCTATGCTGTCATCGTTCCGCGGCGCTCCACCTGGTGCCCCGCGCTAATCTCCTCCTTTCTGCCTGCCCGTGTGTACGCGTGGCTCCGCGTCCACGGTGTCAGGGCGTGGGGGCGGGGGGTGCCCCGTCACTGCGCGCCGCTTAGCGGCCAAGCGCCCAACTGGCGGTCTGCCAAGCCGCCTAGCCACGTGTCAGCACGTCGCCTTTCTTGTTGGGGCCTCTTTCCTTACGCGGTCTGACAGGTGAGATCATCATCGTCTGTCCGCCGTCTGTAGCGTCTGTCGCACTGCGCCGGGGGAGGGGGTTTTTGTTGCCCGCCCTCGTATCTAAAGGCTGCACCGCCGCAAATAGTGCATGCGAGTTGTCGCACCGCAGTGCGCCTCGCGGACGGACCCTGGTCCGCCTACTTGTCCGATCTCTCTCTCTCTCTCTCTCTCTCTTCTCTCTCTCTCTCTCTCTTTCTTTCTCTCTCTCTCTCTCTCTTCTCTCTCTCTCTCTCTCTTCTCTTCTCTTCTCTTCTCTTCTCTTCTCTTCTCTTCTCTTCTCTTCTCTTCTCTTCTCTTCTCTTCTCTTCTCTTCTCTTCTCTTCTCTCTCTTCTCTTCTCTTCTCTTCTCTTCTCTTCTCTTCTCTTCTCTTCTCTTCTCTTCTCTCTCTCTCTTCTCTTCTCTTCTCTTCTCTTCTCTTCTCTTCTCTTCTCTTCTCTTCTCTTCTCTTCTCTTCTCTCTCTCTCTCTCTCTCTCTCTCTCTTTGTTTTCTCTTTTTTTTTTCTCTCTCTCTCTCTCTCTCTCTCTCTCTCCGTAGCCATTTTGGCTCAAGAATCTTCGGGTTCTGGGAGCTGGGACAGCTGCGTACTTCGCGCCAGCCGATCAACGGCTTAGGGCCCCCACTTCAACCGCGTTGGTGGCTGAAGCCGCGTTGCCAGGCGGGTATCAGAGCGGGACGACCGTCGTCTTGGACGATGGCCGATCCGCCTTCCGCCGGGGCAATTGCTGGGTCTCCTGCGGCGAGCGCGAGCTCGAAACTGGCCGCCGACGAGATGCCTGCTTCGCAGGCCGCTCCGTCGGACGATTCTCTACCTGGGGCCCCTGCCAATTCCCGCAGCCACCAGGAGGTAAGCGATGCTGCGGGCTTCTCCCCGATCCATACTTCGGAGGAGGACATCTCACCCCCGTCGGAGAGCCCCGAGGACGAGACGGTTCCCTTCCCGGGCAGGTCGCAGGAACGCGGGGCCGCGGCGTACGCTCGTGCTCGCGGCCTGGTGCCTTCGCAAGGCATCCTGGGGCCCTGGCCGACGCCCGCCTCTACGCTTCTCGTGGAGGACAGCGCGCGCCCCAAGGCGTGCGCTCGGTCCCCGGCCTCGCCGGAGCGCGGGGCGAAGGGGGGCGAGATTCGCCGGGTGGGCGAGGCTCGACCGGCGGGCCCCCTTCTTCCGCCGCCTATGGGCTATGCGCAGCAGGAGGCCCAACCCTCCGACGTTCCAGAAGCGCTGTCGCTCGAGCCGCTGGCGTTGATTCAGCGCTCGACCGACCCTGGCTACAGCTCGTGCGCGAAGGATCGTTCGAAGGCGGCGCCTCTGCACTCGGTCGCCCCATCGTCGTGCTTATGCCCGTCGGGGACTCGGCCTGGGAGCGCGTTTTCTATCGCTCGACCGAGGGCGAGACCAAGGTCATCTGCGCTCTGACGGTGGAGGGGAGCTTCTACGAGCCCGACTTTCGCGTCTACACGAAGATGCCGGAGGGCGAACTGAAGACCGGTCACGGCCTCCACCCTCCGGTTGCGAAGAGCGATTTCCATCTGCGGGTCGGCTCAGGCAGGGGGCAGTTTTGGGAGTTCGACGAGGAGTTGGTGCCCTTCTTTTGCGAGGAGTCGGTCTCCGTTCCGATTCGCAAGGCCCGCGAAGCTCTGACGCCTCGCGACTTCGCCAATGCGTTTCACAGGCTCTGGAGCGATTGCCTGACTCCCCATAACGCCCAGGGCCTACGCCGGTGCAGCCTCACCTTCTCCCCAGAAGGAGCGCATCAAGACGGGGGATCAACGCCCTCCTCTGGCCTCGGGGGCGATGCACTTCGCGAGGGAGAAGCTGCCTGCGCTGCCCGAGCAGCCGGCGGCCGAGGCGGAGCACCCGCCGAGCCCTACGCCGGCGACGACGGAGGGGTGCGAGGAGGCGACTTCCGAGGGCGAGGACGACTGGCTCGAAGGACTGGACGTGGAGGCCTTCCAGGATCCGCAGTACCTGATGGCCGCGCTCACGCACATTGCAGAGGCACCGACGGCCCGCCACCTGGGGCCCCTCGACTTCGAGGTGGTTTCGGATCCTCACGCTGCGGGCGCTGCTGTCCTCCTCCACCCTCCTCCTCCCCCTCCTCCTCCTCCTCCTCCTCCTCGAGCCCCCTTCCTCCGCCTCCTCCTCCTCCTCGTCCTCCTCCTCCTCGTCCTCCTCCTCCTCGTCCTCCTCCTCCCCCTCCCCCCCCTCTTTCTTCTCCTCCTCCTCCTCCTCCTCCTCCTCCTCCTCCTCCTCCTCCTCCTCCTCCTCGCGCCCCATCCCCCTCTCCCTCCTCTTCTTGGCCAGGAGGAGGAGGGGGGCGCGGAGGAGCAGGGGGGGGGGGGGGGGGGGGGGCGGGGGGGGGGGGGAGGAGGAGAGGAGAGGAGGAGAGGAGGGAGAAGGAGGAGAGGAGAGGGGGGAGGAGGTGAGGAAGGAGGAGAGGAGAGAGGGAGGAGGGAGGGAGGAAGGAGGTAGGAGGAGGCGGAGGAGGTAGGAGGAGAGGAGGAGGAGGAGAGGAGGAGGAGGGGAGAGGAGGAGGAGGAGCAGGAAGAGGAGGAGGAGGAGGCGGAGGGCGGAGGAAGGGAAGGAGGAGGGGGAGGAAAGGAAGGTGGAGGAGGAGGAAGGAGGAAGGGAAGGAGGGAGGGGGGAAGGAAGGGAGGAGGGACGGGTGGAGGCCGTGCTAGCTTCGGCCCTCGGCGGACCCTCGTGCGGAGGCGGTGGGGTGCGTTTAGTTGCTACACCCCTAATGCACATGGCGCATGTTCGAGCAAAATCATTACAATCGCACACAATCATCACATAACCAACGTCATGAAAAAATCACGACTCCAACATGCCTGGGCTCGTGACTGCCCGCGACCAGGAGGAGCCCATGGAGATCGAGGTGCGCGACGACTTGGCTCAGGACGCCACGCTGCATCTCCGTCGTCTGTGCGTTGCCAAAACCGGGGGTGTGTGCCCATGTCAGTTGGGGTGGCCCCACTCCTTCGGCGTTGCGGCGTCTTCGCCGGGTGTCCTCTGGGAGCCCCCTACTGGCTGCGAGCGGTGCGTCGGAGGCGTGGTCAGGGAAACCTTCGTCCCGGAGGTTCGTTGCAAGGCCCGCGAGTATCGTTACGAGATCGGGGCTCTTGCCTCGGACCTCAGCGCGACCGACAAGCGTATGCTCACGGACGCTCTTCGCAAGGGGCACTGCAAGATGGGCTGGGTGCCGACCGGGCTCGAGGAAGAACGCGTTGCCCCCTTCGGGCCGACGCAGGCCGCCGAGGAGGCCATCGATCGTCTGGGCTGGCATTACCATCCGGAGTACGCGCTGGTCTCACAGCCGACGTTGCCTACGCGGTTCGGGGATTACGTCGCCGACGTGGTGCCGACGGCAAGGACAGTCGCAGGGATCGTCTTCGGCGCTGGAGAAGAGGAATTCTCCCTCTTGGCGCGGCAGTCCTCCCACCTCGTGCCGGCGGGGCTCGACGCGGCTGCCTGCGCCTTCCTGGAGGAGCAGGTCGCGCGTATCCCCGAGACGGAACAGAACAAGGACACGCGAGAGAGATTGCTCGCAGCTCTTCGGCGCGGTCTTGCGCACGTCTCCTACGCGGCACTCTGGATGCGCTCTTCAGTCCGGAGACTTGGCGACGGTGTACCGGCGGGGCGCCTCGGGTCGTTCGGCCGGCATTCGCGGTGCCATGGCGCGTGGGGTGAGAGACTTCGTGTGCTTTCTTCCTCGCTCGCTGAGCTCCGTCGAGGGCGCGCTCTCGCTTACGGGGTCGCCCTGGGGGCTAGTGCCGAGCAGTCTCGTCGCCGACGCGACGACCATCTCGCAGAGCGCTCTCCTGAAGTGCCCCGAAGCGTGGAAGGGCCTGTCAAGAGACCGGGAGCGGGCAGTCCCGCCGATAGAGCGCTTCGCGGATGCGCCCACACGGGACCAATGGATCACGGACAACATGGTCTCGAATGGGCGCTTCAATTGGAAGCGTCTCCTTCAGTGGGTCTTCTCCTTCGACGTTCAGTGCGTCGTTTCTGGCGTTTCCGAGGCGACCCGGCCACGCGAGGCGCTCGCCTTCAGCGGCCACGCGCGCTTCAAGAGCCACTTGTGCTGTTGGCTCGAGCTCGCAGACACCCTGAGCGACGGAGTCGTGACGGAGGTGCAACGCATGGGAGACATGCTGGGCGATCTGATGGACAGCGAGGCGCAGGCTCGTCTGGGAAATCCCCAGCGGATGTACTCGACCACCCGTGCGGAGTACACCGCGATCGCACAGGAGTTCTACCCCGAGCTCGCGGCGGCGTACCAGACACTGGAGCGCCGCGACAAGCTGGCGGAGGCATTCGAGGGCGCGATTGTGTCGAGCGCCGCGGCCGGAGATGCCTTGTCGCTGCTGGAGCTGGTCGCTCAGCACGTGGCCATGACCCACGGCGGTCCGCGCGTGACCGAGTTGTCGCACGCCGCGGCGCTCCCGGGTTGGGGTGCCTCCGGCGGAGCCTCCGCAGCACTCGCTCCGGCCGCGGCCGTGCCCGACGTGGTTGCAGTGACCCCCGCGGTGTCGGTGCCCGCAGCGGCCCCCGCTCAGGGGCCTGCTGTCGACGAGAGCGGTGCACCCATCGCCCAGGCGGCGGCCGCGGCGGCTCACCTGACGGCTCCGGGGCCAGCGCGCATGTTGCCCTTCTCCGGCGGGAGCAGCCGGGTGCGTGCGCGGCCCGCCGGGCTCTCCAACCGGTTCGACTGGGACAGCCCGAATGCGGACGCGCGCCTGGCTTGCGTCGGCTCCAGCGACGCCGACGTGCAGCGAGTGGTCGACGAGTGGTTCGTCCTCGTGCCCGTCTTCCACCTCTACGCCGCCGCGGAGGGCGCAGAGTGGGGTCTCTCGCGGGTCGGCGCGAAGAAGATCTTCGAGAGCATGGCCGACAAGACCAACGCGGTCATGAAGTGCCGCTCGGTGGGATGTGCTGGGAGGCATACGCGCGACTTCGACACCGCGGGCACGTGTCCCCGGGGCTACATGCACGAGCTCTAGGAGGAGAACGGCGAGCGCGCTGGGTACGGCAATCTTTGGGCTTTTCGGGGCTGCGGGCGGAAGCACGACGGCGACCCCGCAGGCGTCGCCTCGTGGTGCTACATTGCGGCGCTCTGGCTGCAGCAGACGCTGGCGCGCTACTGGGGTTGCAAGATCGCCTTCCAGCGCACGCGCGGCAAGCGCAGGAGTGCGATCCTGCTGGGTATGGCGATGGAGTGCACGAGCGCCGCGGGTCGCCCGAGCAGGGGCTGGCTCGCGTCGATGCCCTACGTGCAGGGCGATTGGTGTCCGCTCTCGGTGCCCACGCCTCCGTGGTTTTTGCGCGGTCGCACCATTCGGGGGTCCGACTGGGCGCGGGCCCCGTTCGACGCCGAGGCGAACCAGCGCGCCGTCGACGACGCAGTGCACGCGCGCAACCAGCGCCGGCAGCGCAATCAGACCCAGAAGGGGAAGGGGGATGGGAAAGGCAGGGGAAGCCGGAGTTAGAGGGTCATGCGGCAGAGCCTTTTTGGCTTGCAAGCTGCCCTGTAGGCCATTTTGGCCTGATGGTAATTAGCGCTTTCGCGCTGCGCGGTGGCTGCTGTTTTGTCTGTTCGGGACCGCGACGCACTCTCCGAGAGCCTCTCCGACCCAGCAGACTTTGCAGTGGTTCTCGCGGCTGTGTCACGCGTCATCGGGCCCGACGTTTTGGCCGGCGAAATGGCACGTTTTTGCCCCGCCGTGTTATGCGACACGATCCGAAAAGGGATGCATCCAATGCGGTGCTCGTGTACGAGCGGTGGACGCCATGTCCGGACCTCTTAGCGAAAATCAATGCTCATGGAGAGGCTGACGCAGTCAGCATCGCATGGGGGGTTGATCTCGCGCGCGCGTGTTTCAGAGCTCCGCTTTGGTGCGCGTTGCCCGTTGACAGCTGAGGTTCGCCTCGGTGCCCGTCCGCTTGAGTACGAGCCAAATTGGGTGCTACTCTGGTCTCTCTCTCTCTCTCTCTCTCTCTC
>CAUYUJ010001396.1:0-42035 GCA_963575745.1 Prorocentrum cordatum
GTGTGTGTGTGTGTGTGTGTGTGTGTGTCAGGCATGCCGCGGCCCCCATCTGCCTCTTGGGCCAGACGAGACGTGGCCTGGGGCAGCCCAGAGGGGGAGAAGGAGGAGGAGGAGGAGGAGGAGAAGCAGGAGAAGGAGGAGGAGAAGGAGGAGGAGGAGGGGTGGGAGGAGGAGGAGGAGCAGGAGGAGGAGGAGGAGGAGGAGGAGGAGGAGGAGGAAAAAGAAGATAACCGACGCAACTGCGCTCGGCCGGGCAATTCATTCCCAGCGCGTCCTGGGCTGCTCACTCCCCTGGCGCACAGCACCTGGCGGCGGAGCCGAAACCAGCCTGGCGCACAGCACCTGGCGGCGGAGCCGAAACCAGCTGCACGCAGAAGCCCTCGTACCTCCCCCCCCTTCCTGCCATCAACCCTCGAGGATCGAGGGGGACAGCTCACTGCGGATGCAAGACGGCCGAGATGGCCTCAACAGAGCTCAAGATGGCCCCAAGATGCCGCCAGTACAAACCAAGATGGACCCAAGACAGCTCAAGATGGACTCGACGTGGCTGAAGAGGCCCTCAAGAGAGCTCCAAGAGACCCTCTAGACGGGCCAGGAAAGACAACGTCACTGGGTTCCCATCGTTTTTTGAAGGGCGTTTTCGCCTTACTGGGCTTCCGACAACCGAAGGCGGCCACAGGGGCCTCCAAAACGGCTCCAAGACAGCCCGACATGGCCTCAAGATGGGCCAAGATGGCCCCAAGGCGGCCCAAAGGGCCTTCTGCACGGCCCCCGCGAGGTCCCAGGAGGCCCCCAAGAGGCACCTCAGAGGCCCCAAGAGGTCCCAAGGAAGTCCCCAGGAGGCCCCCAGGAGGCCTCCTCGTCCTCGTCCTCCTCCTCCTCTTCCTCCTCCTCCTCCTCCTCATCCTCTTCGTCCTCCTCCTCCCTCCTCCTCCCTCTCCTCCCTCTACTGCTCCTCTCGACTCCTGTCCCCAATGTTTACCTAAAGGCCTCCACAACGACTGAGGGAACACATTTGCCAACTTGGCAACACGTCGGACAGAGCGCGCTGCGGGAGACGGAAAGAACAACACGGCGCCTCAGCTTGAAACTACCCGCCCCTTTCCTTCCAAAAGGCAAGGGACGGCCGTGGTTCGCCGGGGCGTCTGCGATGATGATGTTTGCCAGTCTCATTCTTCTGACGGGTATCCATAAAGAAAAAACGAAGCCCGACCTCGACGTAGCATCAGAACGCGTGATTCAACGCCCTGACAACAATCCAGCAACTCCCATCTTCGACCAAGTCTTACGTACACGCCCAAGAAAACAATCATACAAAAACGCTGCTCTCCCACCAGCCCTTCAGGAACTCCTTATGATAACCCCCTTCTCGCCCTCCGGGGAGGGCACCCCGCTGCCCCCGTCCCCTGGGCCTGAAAACCTCCCCACGCGAGGTGTCAGAGGGTCCTTGGTGGCTCCAAGAGGGCCCCAGAGAGACCAAGATGGCCATCTCAAGAAGGTTCAAGATAGCCAAGAATGTTCAAGATACCCTCCAATATGCCTCCAAGAGCCCTCAAAATCGCCCCAGGACGGCCCCGAATGCCCTCGGAGCTTCCCAAGGAGACCCCCAGGAGGCCCAAATCCGTCAAAACCCAAGTCTGTAAAAGTGTTGTTGGCCGTCCCATGGACTCTTGAGGCCTCAAGATGGCTCCAAAGAGGGCCCCAAGAGGGGCCCAGGATGACCCCAAGAGGGGCCCAGGATGACCCCAAGAACGCCCAAGAGCACCCGAAGAGCCGCCCAAGAGGGCCCCGAGTGGCTTTTTGTTCGGGCCCAGACGCGGTGACCGTACTTGAGCCCCCCCCCTCCTTTGATCGACGGCTTCCAGGATGGCCCCAAGACGGCCCCCAAGGCCTCCCAACGGGCCCCGACAGAACCCCCAGCGAACCCCAAGAGGGCCCCAAGAGGGTCCAAGAAACCCCCGGGAGAGCGCTCCCAGAGCAACGCAGGCACGGCGAATAGCCACGGGGCAACCCTTCTGCCAGAGCGGCCCCGGGGCACGCACGACGCGGCACGGGCACCGCAGGCGGCGACAGGCAACCTCTTGACCAGGACAACCGCGAGGAGCCGCGGAACGCACACGCCACGACGCGGACGCCGCTCCTCAATCGCACAGGGGAGCCTGGGGCTGCTTTGGAGGAGTGGTCTGCCGTCGCTCCCTGACTTCCTCCTCCTCATCCTCCTCCTCCTCCTCCACATCCTTGTTTTCCACTTCCTCCTCCTCCTCCTCCTCCTCCTCCTCCTCCTCCTCCTCCTCCTCCTCCTCATGGCACCTCGCCTGGTACATGCTCTCGGATGTGTCATTGGGGATGTTTTTTTTTTTTGTTTACAGCCGCAGGCGGAAGCGCCGGCGGCGGCGGGTCACGGTCGGGTTGCGGCCGTGACAATTTAGCCGGGCGCGCGCAGGGGCCGCGGATCAGGCGGCGGTGCAAGCTGCAGCCCAGGGAGTCTGAAGGGAAACAGCCACCCAGGAAGCAGGGAGGAAGCTGCCAAAATGGCGCGACGCACATCCCCAGTCAAGGATCGTGTCGGTCCGACGACCTCAAGGCAGTGGGGATCTTGACTCCGTGCATGAAGAGTGTCAGAGAGCCCAGGGTGTCTGCGGGGTATGAGCGAGACCGTAGGCAAGAGAGCTGACGCCGTCCAGCAGGGAGAAGGGACTCTGACAGCGCCAGCGAACCGTCGCAGCTTCAGAGTACGCATCCACGCGGCTGAACGGGCACGACTGAAGTCAGTGATAACCGAATCAACCCTCAAACCAACTGCGGAGGAATGCGTTTGCACGCGAAAGATCAACGACATGATGTGACGCAGTGCAAAGGTACACCTGCTCCCGACCTTGGCGAGAGACATGACGGCCAACCGAAGGTGACAGGGCGTGTACCAGGAAGCAACTAAGTGGCATAACAAAGCAGCTCTCCAGGAGACTCTGATGGACCAGAAGGAGGAGGTAGCGCTCTGAGAAAGCTGCGCTGCCGCATACCCACTGCAACACAAGCAATCCGCAGTCACGAAGAAGCCCAGGAAGTGACCGCTCAACAAGGTTGAGCGTGGGAGCGACGATGGGGTGACGTCAGTGCGCACGGATCTTTGCGGCGAGCGGTGCGCCACTAGCCACCGGGGTAGCACGCCCGGACCAACCGCTGCCAAACTGTGGTAAGTCATGCACGGGAGCACGCCTGCGACTCAGAGTCCGAGTGCGGCCGCAGCGGACCGGGTGGGCATTCCAGCCGACGCAGCGGGGCGAACCACAACGCACAAGACCGCCTGAGCAGCGTTGAGACCCACTGACGATGAGTCCAAGCCCAGGGTCGCTCCCAGGGGAGGCGGAGAAGCGCGGCTGAAGGCCGAAGTATCTTGGGGAAGCCCAGGGAGCGAGAGCACGGCTCTGAGGGTGACGAGGCGAAGCCATCTTTGGGTCGGTCTCAGAACCGCGGGCCAGGGCGAGCCTGGCAAGGTGAAACCAGCTACAGCGGGGCCGGGGGCCACTATGACTACACGCAACACGTGCGGGTGTTGCAATGCAGACGGTATTGCTGGTACACACACTTGGGTCCAAAGGCAGGAAGTGCACGTGCCAGGGAGGGCGGCGGAAGGCCGCCAAACGAGTTTGACGGTGTCTGAAGAGCAGCTGAAGGCCGCTGTACTTGAGTGAGAACCCAGGGATTGAAAGCGCGACTCAGGACTGAAACGAGGCGGAGCACTTGCGTCGGTCACGAAGCCGCACGGCCGGGGGCAGGATCCGCCCGGGCCAGAGGTGAGAACAACTACAGCGGGGCCAAGGGCCAACTAAGGTCTGCACGCAGCACTCCCCCGCGCTGCAATGCAGATGGTATTGCTGGTCGACACACTTGGGTCCTAAGGCAGGAAGTGCGTGTACCAGGGAGGGCGGCAGCAGGGCTGCCACACGGGTTGAGAGAGCCCAGGGAGGCAGCTGAAGGCTGCGCGAAGTGTGAAGCTCGGACGCTACACCAGTCCCTCTAGGGGATGGGATGGGTGGGAGGGGAGCTCAGTCGCCCCATCGTTGCCTTTTTTCCCCACGATCGTCTGGCCTGCCGCCACCGCGCTTGCCTCCTGACTGCCACGGGTCGTCGTGCCAGCCAGCGCTCCAGTCAATCTGCCAGCTATCCCAGGCGCCCCAGGAGCTCGTCGCCCGCTCGCGCCAGCTGCTCTGCCGGTGGTTGCCCTTGCCCGTGCCGTCGGGCCAGGTGTGGCGCAGGTATTCGGCCCGCACCGTTGCCCAATCGATGTGGAAGTTGAACTTCCTGTCCATCTCGTAGGCATCGTATCCGCAGTGCTTCCAGTCATCCAAAAACTTGTTGATGGTCGCGTCCGAGTGCAGCCTCGGGTCTGACTTGGGTTCCCTGGTCCCAGGGACCCGGATGCCTTGTGTGTAGGCCGTCCACAGAGCACAGAATACCCCACCCAACTCCATTTGGTGCCTGGTGATGCGCTTGGCGGGCAACTCTCCGCGGCGCTCCAAGTCCACGGAGCCCACCAGACCAGGCCTTGTACATGGGGCCTCCATGGGCGTCTGTCAGCTGGTTGAGTGCGCGTCGCTCCGTTGATCGGGAGTAGGCAGGCCTATGGCCAAGTGCCTGTGGGTTACGTAGTGGGGGGCGGCGATCCTGCGTATTACCTCTGTCTCGGGCAATTTCGTCGTGATCTGGCCCCCTGGTCCCACCGGCGTTCTGCTCGCTGTTGGCTGTGCCACCCCAGGCGGCTATCGGGTCGTGGTCGGAGCTGGGTTCCATGCTGTCTGCCGTTGGGCTTTGCTGAGGCGCCTTGTCGCCGGGGCCGTCGTCGTCAACTTCCGTGGCCGAGCCCGCGCAGGATCCAGGAGGAGGAGACTCTTGGGGGCCTCCAAAGTCGGCTGAATCCGCTTTTTCAATAGGAGGGATTTCGTCTTCGCCGTCCTCGTCTTTGGCAGCGGGGCCAGGCACGTTCGGGTCACCAGAACGCGTGTCGTCGTCTTTCGTACCTAAGGGGTTGTCTGCACCGGCCGCAGTAGAGGTGTTTGGTCTGTCCTCACCGCAGTAGGCCGCAGTAGAGGTGTTTGGTCTGCACCGGCCGCAGTAGGGGTTGTCTGCACCGGCTGCACGTGCGACTCCGCAAGGGAGGTGATGGTTGCCGAGGCCAGGGCGTCGGCGCTGAGGCTGAGTAGGAAACTCGTCAGCGTGCTCATCTCGTGTCTGACGGGGTTGAAACCACTCGCCGGGGCGAGGGCCGCGGCGTGCCTCTCCTGCAGGACTCCTTGTGCTTTTCGCCGTTGGTGAGGTGGGAGACGACCCGCGCGGCGGCCAGTCGTTTGCCTTCCCAGGGCTGGTTGAGCGGGGAACAATCCTTCGAGATGCATTCGCCGTACGCCGTCCTGAGAAACCCCGTCAACCGTCCGCCTGGCAGGAGGCTTCTTCGTTTTTAGGCTCTGGGATGCTGTCATCGCGATGGCCGTGACAGAACTGTCGCCACGTGTAGTCCAGTCCAGGGTGGAAGTCCCGGAGGTGGGTCACCAGGAGTCGCTGAACAACCACGTCTCCGCTGCCAGATCCGCTCCTGGGGTCATCTGGGCTGAGCGTGGGGTTGTTGACGTCCCTGCAGCCCAGGAGCGGCCCCTGCGGGACTGGCAGCTCTGGCAGGAGCTCCATGAGCTGAGCAAGAGTCCTGGGGGCTTGCTCGGCCGCGGGGGCCGCTCCACCCGAGGCGCTAGACCCAGGGAGGTTTGCCGCTCCAGCCTTGGCGAAGCGATCTGGGGCCTTGGCGTCGGCGCCCATCCATGGAAGGGATCTAACCATGTCCACTGGCACATCCGCTACTATCTGGCTGTTGAGCGCTGGGAGGACAGGGGCCTCGGCTGGGCACAGTGCCCTGTAATCTCTATCAAGGATGCGGTCCAGAGTCGCAGGCCCGATGTTCCATACGGAGACCAGGCAACGCCGGCAGCGCCAAGTGGCGTTCCAGTTGCGCTCCCACCAGGCTATGGCTCGCCGCTCGATGGGAGGCAGCCCAGCTTGCTCGGGAACCCCTACCCCCTCCTTTGGCTTCCATATGAAGCAGCCCAGGGGAGGTGCTCCAGTATTCCAGACAAGGAGCGGGGCCCCTGGGGGGCATGTGTCGCACCGTGCGGAGTAGACTTTGTTTTCCGCAGCTTTGAGGCCGAACCGCTCATCCCTGACCCGTAGGATGGGAATGGTGGTGTTGGCGCGCTCAGGGATCTGCATGCCCGTCGGCGTCATGATGAGGTCCGACAGCGATCTCGTGTCTGCCTGGGGGCTGCATCCACAGCCAAGTGGGAGATGACCCAAGGAGGGGAGGGCATCCGCCTTTTTGTCGCTTGCGGCGCCGATCCTCTGCTGCTCGTGGTCCTTGACCTTGTCCGCTACTGTTGCACCGGTTGGTGCTGGGATGCCCTGGTCCTCCAGGTGTCGGATCCAGCAGATCTCGCAGTGCCACCCCATGTTTGCACCGTCGAGGTAGGCCTGAGGCCGGTTCTGCGCTACCATCAGGCGTGTGTCGTCGGATACCCAATTGCCTTCTGTGGAGCGTAGCTGGTCCTTACCGCACCTGTCGCACTTGAACCTGCCGTGTTTCTGCTCTGCTGTCAGCCTGTCGTCGGGAATGTGTGGAGGGTCCTGCTTGGTGCCTGGAGCAGGGGCGGACGGCAAGGGGGCGTTCAGATCGGTGTTGGATAGCGCGAGTCCGCCGCCGATGTAGGCGAGCCCCGCACACCGATCGTCGTCACCCAGGGAAGCGTCTGAGCCCGCGAGCGCGACGTGAAGCGCGCACACCGAGCAGCGGTGCGTACCCAGGGGGGCCAGGGAGGCGGCTGGGACGATCTTCTCAAGGACGAGCATCGGCGCCTTCAGCTGAAAGTCCTGTCGGTCCATTTCACTCCAGGTCTGCGGGCAGCCAGCTGCCCGCGCGTCAGGGTGGTGGTGCGCCACCGCTACGAGCTTGGAGATGTGGGGCAGGATTGCCTCGATGCGGCCGTGGAGATCGGCCAGATAGTCGTCCAGCGTGAGTCCCCAGGTGCTTGCGAAGTCGTGCCGGAACCCTCGGTGCGCTTCTTGCCATGGGACACAGAAGCCCAGGATGGCTTCGATCACATCCCCAGCGTGCTCTGCGTGAGGGAAAGGCCACAAGAACACACGCGGCTCGCGGAGCATTAACATCATGACGACCAAGAGCGACCGGGTCTTGCTGGACTCCATGGGGAGGCCATCTGTGTCTTTAATTCCCTTCCGGAACTGGACCCAATTTGGATCGACGGGGGCGCCGCTAAGGATCTCCTGCAGGCCAGCCATCCCAGGGTGCTTCCTGTGTCTGCAGCAATCATTGGTTGCTGCACTCCACGCCTGGGGGACCTGCCGAAAGTCCCTTGGGGGTGCACTGGCGCCCACCGCAGAGTGTTACACGCCGTCCCCTGACGTGCGGCACCGGGGGGAGGGAGTCGTCGTGCACTGCGTGGTTTGCGTCCTCCCAGGGAGTGCCAAGGCCGAGTGACCACACAATGGATGCCCAGAGCATGTTGTAGACCAGATTGATCGCGTCTAGACCCAGGGACATGTCGAACAGGAAGCCCAGGTGCGTCGTTGGGGATGCGCGAAGCGTCAAGAATTGCAGCACCATCATATTCACGTGGGCACAATGTCTTCAGGGCTGGAGTATTTGAATTGATCGGGTCATTGTGCTTCTTTCATTTGCGAAGTAGTGCTCGTTCGCATTGTTTCGGTTTGGCATGTGCAGTTCAACTGTGCAGCTGTGCGTTTCCAAACCTGTGCTCCGAAATGCTAGACACACTCTCGGATGCAAGGACCATCGTGCAACCCACTGCTGCGTACCTTACAACCAAATACAGATTCCAACATGTAAACATAGATGCGCTCTAATCGGAGCACACACACACACACACACGTCGGGAAGCGCACCGAAGCATCTCGAGAAGCAGGGGCAGGCACACACACACACACACACACACACCACACACGCACACACACACACATCAGGAAGCCCACCGAAGCCTCTCGAGAAGCAGGGGCGGGCTGGGGACAAATCTGGGCGGGCCATACAATGGAGGCCAGTCCACAAGAAACCTTCCGCAAGAAACCCAACCCGGAGACCCCAGGACGTCCCTTGTTTCTTTGTGCGGGCACGCCACGCTCTCCATCGCAGAACCATCGAAACCCACGAAACCCAGGGCACCCCGGAGGCAAGCAAGGTGTTTCTCGGCATTGGCCTCCACTGTACGCACAGACATGCGACGTCCTGATTTTTTCAATAAAGGGTCCCTGGAAGTATCGGCCCTTTCCCCAGGACCCGCTTTTTCTCCTGGGCCGTTCCTTGGCGGCCCCGAGGCCCGGCGCTGGCCCCCCGAGGCGGAAAACGGCCCCAAACCTCCCGCGCCCTGATTCTTTTTAACGACGCGATCGTGTCTGGGTACTCCAGATTTCGTAATAAAGGGAGGGGGGTCTCATTCCGGGGGGGGGTCTCTTCCAGGCTATCTTGGAGGGCCTGGCGGGTCTGGGGACGATGTTTTGGAGTGCTCTCCCACGGGGGAGGTCTGACATGGCTGGTCTTGGAGGGTCCAGACCCTCTCCCTTTTATTAGGAAATCTGGAGTGCGCAGGACCGCCCCGACGACGGCCCCCAAAGTGGCCACCGAGCCTCCCGCGCGCGCGCAGCGGCGGCGGCCGACGCCCCCGTGCCGGCCCCGGCGACCGGGAGCAGCGCTGGCCGCCGCGCCCGCGCGCCGGCGAGGCGGCTGGCGGGGCCCCGCCCCGCGCGGCGCCGGCGGCGGGCGAGCGCGGGCCCTTGCGGGCAGGGCTCGTGTCGATTCCGCCGACTCGCTTCGATGCGATGTCGATGGCTTCCGATGCCGATTCGATGCGGCTTCGGATATGCCGATGTGGCATCCAATTTCTTTTAATGGAGGCCTGCTGGGGCTGCCGATCCGATGTCTCAGTGCCAGGCATACTAGGCCGACGAGGCCCTGGCGGGCGGGCGGGGGCGTGTCGCGCAGGTCTTCGTGCCCAGACCCCCTCGCGCTGGAACAAAAAGTCACGACGGGAGGTTTTTTTGTCGTTACCTTCGGCCCCGAAGGGCCCTTACGTATACCGGGCCTCGGGGCCGTCCAAAAACGACACAGGAGGGGAAACCGGTCCTGGGGAAGGGGTCCAGACCCTGAGATTCGAGTCGTTCTTTGACGGTCCCGAGGCACGGCGAGGGCCCCTAGGGGCCGAACTTTGCAAAAAAACTCCGTGCCGTTTTTTCAATACGTTAGATATCTGGGGATTCCTTGGGGTCGACATTCTGAAAAAAAAAAAAAAAAAAAAAAAACACGACGTCGGGGGTCTGGGTATGTGGAGGCATCCCAGGTTGGGCTGAAGCAGACGGGATCCAGGGATCGCGCCGCAGCGCCGAGGCATCGGCGATGCACTGGCGGCGTCGGCGATGGAGCGGCGGCGTCGGCGCGGAGAGGGTCGAGCTCCACATCGAGCCGCAGCGCCGACGGATCGGCCTCCTCCTCCTCCTCCTCCTCCTCCTCCTCCTCCTCCTCCTCCTCCTCCTCCCCCTCCTCCCCCTCCTCCTCCTCCTCCTCCTTCTCCTCCTCCCCCTCCTGTCCCCATCCATGTCCTCCTCCTCCTCCCCCCCTCCTCTGGTCCCTCCCTCTCCTGCCACCGTCCCTCGACCGCGACGATCGCCTCCGAGCGATCGCAGTCGAGGGCTCCGCCCGAGGCTGGCGGCCGAAGGAGCAGGGACCCCATGCACTCGGACGCCATCCGGGATGCCTGGATAGGTGAGAGCGACAAGTGGCACGCATGCCCTAGCACTTGCACCAGGGAGGGTGGGGGTTAGGAGATGCGAGGCGAGGAGAGAGAGTGTGTGTGTGTGTGTGCGTGTGCGTGTGTGTGCTTGTGTGTGTGTGTGCGTGTGTGTGTGTGTGTGTTGTGTGTGTGTGCGTGTGGGCGTCTGTGTGTTGTGTGTTGTGTATGTGTGTATGCGTGTATGTGTATGTGTGTATGTGTGTATGCTTGTATGCGTGTATGCGTGTGTGCGTGTGTGCGTGTGTGCATGTGTGCGTGTGTGCGTGTGTGCGTGTGTGCGTATGTGCGTATGTGCGTGTGTGCGTGTGTGCGTGTGTGCGTGTGTGCGTGTGTGCGTGTGTGCGTGTGTGCGTGTGTGCGTGTGTGCGTGTGTGCGTGTGTGCGTGTGTGTTTGTGTGTGTTCCCCAAGACGATGAATGGGATGCAGATCGGTTCGAGACTGGCGGTAGGCGTAGGCCCGAGACTCCAATCTGTTTTCCTTGCACCACTGAGCCGCTCGGGGGTCGATCTGTGACCGACGGACCGCCAGCGCTTCCTTGAGCGTCCATGCGGAAGAGCGGGCTCCCCTGGGGCTCGTCCTCGAGCCACACGCGCCCACAGGAAGAAAGTGTGTCCCTCCGCGCCGGGATATGATACAGCGCAATAGGGCCAGACTCAACTCTGAGAGTGAAGTCGTCCTCGGCAAATCCTGTCCGAGCGGGCTTCTGGGTACACACCTGGGGGGGGAGGAAGGGTCGGCTCGGATCCTCAAGGGGGAAGAAGAGTGGTGCACCCGAGCCCGACAACAGACCCCCCAAGGTCGGGGCCAAGCGCAGGACAGTGCTTCACACACTGAACCCACCAGAGCACCAGAAACCGTCCCAGGCGCAAGTGAGGCAATTCCCACGTGGGGATTTTTTTTGGGAGCGGGGAAGGAAAGGGAGAGGGGGAGGGAGGGAGGAGGAGCGAGCGGAGAGGGAAGAGGACCAACAAAAACCAAGAAAGGAACCCCAGTCTTGGTTAGCGGCCTAGGGCGGTCCTGACAGCTGTCCTCCCATTCTCCTCGTAGATCCCAAGGGTGGATATACCTGCAACAGGATAACCTGCGACCTTCTGTGAGAAAGTCGGGGACAGGATCGAGGCGGCCTGACCACTCAGTCCACGATATTCGTAGAAAAACACGGCAAGGATCACTGACACAGGCGACCCACAGCCGACAGAAGTACACGACAAAAACCGATTACCTCTCCTAGCAGAAAAAATCATGTACAACGTGAACTGATTCTGCACAAAAGATCGCTCCACCTTTGGAGCATAGACCTCAGCATCGTACGCGTCTAAGAGAGGCTCGGCAAACCCTCAGGCGAGGTTCTGGTAATACTTCCACAACGCTGATATTTTCTCGTCCTTACGCTTGGGCCCCGTGATCTTCTGCTTCTCGAGTAGCTTGCTTGCAATCTGCGATAACTTGCGATTGCCCCACGAGCGGGAGAACGCCTCCTTGAACGTAGACTCTTTCCCGTCCTCCAGCCCAACGATGTACCCGAACTGCGCCTCCACGAGCAGGCGCTTGATGTTCGCGAGGTCCTCCGTGTCAACCGTGCCGGTCTCCCCTGGCGGCGCGCCTGTGCTAGGGGCAGGTCCTGGGCCCGCAGGTGTGGAAGTCCCCGGCGATGGCGGCGGACCTCCACCGCCCCCACGCTGGGGCGTGTGGAGCTGAATGCTCTTCTCCTGGAGCGAGGGGCCGATCGACCCCTGCGTTGCCCTGGCCATGATCTCCCGCTGACGGTGAACCCCGATATCACGAAGCTCCTGCTCCCGCTGGCCAAGGAACGCCGCGTGCGACTGGTGGTGCTTGTACATCCATCTCTTGTGGCGCTCAAAGCGGCGCGCCTCCTGGTTGTCCCCCGAGCCTGACGAGGAACCCGAACGGGTCTGGCGGCCCTCCCGACGGTCACCATCACCGTCGCGGTCTCGTTGGCCACGGCGGTCGTCCCTGTCACGGCCGCGAACACTCGAGATCCCCCTGAGGACGCCGAAAGGCGTGGGTAGAGCACTGACCCATGCAATGGTATTCGTCCGAGCACGCTCCAGAACCTCTTGCCATCGATATATCCACGGGCGGTTCACATTTCTTGGGGTAGCCCGAACGGGAAGCCGAACACGACGGGACCACTCCGACCACCGAACACTGCATTGCCGCCACAGCGTGGCGGGCGGGTGCCACACTGGCAGGCGCCACGGTGCAATTACTGCATGCCGAGAGCGTGTCTGACAAGCCCGACCGATCTCCTCAGGATCGGAAAACCTCCAGTCGAACTTGAACCGACGTTGGTATTGTAGATCGTGCTCCACAGCCGCGGGTAAGACGAGCGGTGGGACATTGAACGGCGCCAAACGATGCAGACGGATAAGACACTCGGTTACCATGACAGCCGCCGTACGACGAGCCCCACCTGGAATGAACTCATTGACCAACTCCCCTGCACGGTATAAGAAGCCAGCAATTGTACCTGCACTCCACGACGGTGGGAAATCAACATATGGACGGTGTGATGCACAGTAAGCCACAAACAGATGTTCTAAACCTTCCTCGAAGATGCTGATCGGGCCGTATCTACGATCTTCCTCCAGCCTGAGCTTCATAATACCAGTGTAGACCTCAGAATACGCGCCTCGTCGATGTCCAGGATGTTGTAACAACTGTTCCCGACGCAAACGTTCATAATCGGACTTCTCCTTCGCATCCTGGACCCCCTGGGACACCCAACTTGACTGCGCCTGCTTGGGTCCTCGAAGCCGCGGTGGCGGACGACGACGACCCACTTTTCGCCGTGGTCCAAGTAGTGGTCCTTGTCGGGTTCCACGGCGTTGATAACCACGATCACCATTGTTGCACTCCGGATTGCCGAATTTGACCACACGGGACTCCCTTGCAAACGCCTGCGCCTCCGACGGAAAGATAGCCACCGGTAGCATACACAGTGTCCCCAACGACTTCCGCAGAAGATGATATCTCGGCCATCCACCCTTTGGCGTATCTGGAGACATGATGGCCGTAATGTGTTCACGAATTCGTGCGGCCAGCCCTGGGGTAGTAACCAACTGCGTGAGATTCACTTTGCCGACGTACACTCCTGCTGCATTCCACAAGACATAAGCAGACGATTCTGTAGGCGTTGATCTTGCCTCCGCACAACCCTGGCACCACGACAACCAATCTGCATCAATATTGCTGATGGCTAACTTCGCATAGGGTGGTAAGACACGGAATACTCTGGCCGCCCACCTGGGACACTTCGACTGTTGCAGAGCCTGGCGTAATCGTATTACGCCCATCGCCATGAAGGTATGAGTAATACTGATCATCACGCTGGTCTCCGTGATGCCCTGCTTCTTGCCGTTAGGAAAAGTGCATACCAACAACCGACGTAGGAACAACTGAAGGGCAGGAAGACCACCCCGAGGTACCATTGACCAGATCCACACCCGAACCGCGGCGGCCCTTTCCTGCGACGGTGTTTGGATGAACTGCTGAACCTTTTGTACCTCCTGCAATGCCCAAGCATATTGTGTGGTGGGGACTGGCCAGCGGACGGTACCTGGAGAGTGCACGGATGGTGAGGACGAGCTGAACGTAGTGCGAGCTGTAGGCGCATGTGCCCGCCGAAGGCGAGGTGGCATATGAAATTTATGAAAGTGAACGGGATGAATCGTGCGACACCGTTGCTGGAAGGCCGGCTTGCCGCACGTGTGATGTGTTCTCCAAGGCGATGAATGGGATGCAGATCGGTTCGAGGCTGGCGGTAGGCGTAGGCCCGAGACTCCAATCCCACCAGCCCTCTGGGCGTCGGTGGTTTAGAGCGTTTCCTCTTCCACCCCTCCTTCTTCCCCTTCGGGGAGGGGTTTACCCCTCCCCCTACCCCCTCCCCACTGACCTGGACAAGGGGGGCGGGGAGCGGTCAGAGCGTCCAAAACGGCCTCGCCGAGGAAGCCAAAATCATTGATTTTACTAAGGTTTTGGCCCCATTTTGGCCCCCAGAGGGGGCAGCACTAATTGAAGCTCCCCTCTTCTTTGATCGATTTCCTCCAAGATGGCCCCAAGAAGCGCCCAGGAGGCACCAAGAGGCCCCAAGATGGCCCCAAGATGGCCCCAAGAGGCCCCCAGGAGGCCCCCAAGAGGATCCCAAACGGCCCAAAGAGGCCCCCCCGAGGCACCCAAGACGCCGAAAAGCCCCTCAGGACGACCCTCTACTCGCCTGGGCGTCGTTTCTGGACGGGCTGGTGGGGATACGCGAAGCGTCTAGAATTTGTTTTCCTTGCACCACTGAGCCGCTCGGGGGTCGATCTGTGACCGACGGACCGCCAGCGCTTCCTTGAGCGTCCATGCGGAAGAGCAGGCTCCCCTGGGGCTCGCCCTCGAGCCACACGCGCCCACGGGAAGAAAGTGTGTGTGTGTGTGTGTGTGGTGTGTGCGGTGTGTGTGTGTGTGTGTGTGTGTGTGTGTGTGTGTGTGTGTGTGTGTGGTGTGTGTGTGTGTGTGTGTGTGTGTGTGTGTGTGTGTGTGTGTGTGTTGTGTGTGTGTGTGGTGTGTGTGTGTGTGTGTGTGTGTGTGTGTGAGTGTGTGTGTGTGTGTGTGTGTGTGTGTGTGTGTGGTGTGTGTGTGTGTGTGTGTTGTGTGTGTGGTGTGTGTGTTGTGCGTGTGTGCGTGTGTGCGTGTGTGCGTGTGTGCGTGTGTGCGTGTGTGCGTGTGTGCGTGTGTGTGTGTGTGTGGTGTGCGGTGTGTGTGTGTGTGTGTGTGTGTGCGTGTGTGCGTGTGTGCGTGTGTGCGTGTGTGCGTGTGTGCGTGTGTGTTTGTGTGTGTGTGTGTGCGTGTGTGTGTGCGTGTGCGGGGGGGGGGGTGTTCTCGGGGCTATCTTGGGGATCTCGTGGGGCCATCGTGACCCCTGTGAGGCGACAGGGGTAGGGTGGCCTGCGGAGCAGCGAGCGAACGGACGAACGACTACGGAAACATGGGGCTCCGAGCTCTAGAGCGTGGCTGTGCAAGAACATGAAATCCCGAACAAGGCGCCATTAAAACCGACAGATCGGGCTGGCTTAATTGAGCCCAGGATTGAGCCAGCTTGAACCGAATTCAGCGGTAAAAACCGGATCCAACGGGATTATGCCAGATTAGGACGGTTTCGACTACGGAAATGCCAGCGCCAATGCTGGATGAACGCCCCCCCCAGGAATTACATCCTAACCATGGGGATGCACCACCCCTGAGTAAGACGAAGACTGGGATACATCGAGGGGCTCTGGGATCTGGCGGCTCTCGAGGATAGTCTGAGGCGCCGCGGCCGCTCCAGAGCGCTGCGGAACGCTCTCTGGAGCGTTGCGGAAAGCTACGGAACGATTTGCCCCGAGCCTATAGTTGTGGATACCACAACAATGGACACTCGAACAGCCCTATTATTGGAGTTAAGATGTGTTTGTTATGTGTTGAAACTGTATAGAGCATGTTTCAAATATGGTTCTTGCATTGTTTGAACATGTCTTAAACATCTTTGGGCATCTGGAAATTCTTTGACAACGAGCCTCCTGCCCATTGATCGTCTTCCACAATCCTGCAGCCCCGCCCAGGACGCATCACCCCTGAGATCCAGGCGTCGCCATTTTTGTAACGGCGGTGCACTCGTAGATCGGTCGATCCGACTCGGGAGGTGCCGCGCAACGATGGGGCCCTGGGGCTCCAGTCGTGGATGTCACCGGTGTTGCTGTTTTGTCGCTGCGTCGAATCTCAGGGACAGTCCCAAACCCCCTCCGTTCAGGAGAAAACGCGAAGGGAGGATTTTTTCCCTCTTTTCGGCCTCCAGGGACCCTCGCCGGGCTTCGGGACCGTCAAAAACCGACTCAGAGCCTGTTTCCATTTAGACTCTGGCAAATTTACTTGCATGGACGGGGGGGGGCTTGAACCTCAAGTAAGCCGCAAACGATTTGTACGTGCGGAAACCACGCATGTCGAAAAGGCACTTGCACGCCTGTGTTCGTCTGCAGAGGGGCGAGGGGTGGGGAGGTGGGGCGAACGCCATGCAAGTAAACCTCCCGAATCTGAACAGAAGCAAGCTCTCAGGATGAAGCACCTTCCCCGGGAAGGGGTTCGGTCCCTGGGAAGCGGAGGGACGGGGAATAACGAGGGGAGGGGGGCGGGAGATTGCTGGACGTGGGCGAGGGCAAGCTGTGGAGGGAGGGAAGATGGAGGGGAGGCATGAGGACTGGGGACGCGTTGTTTTTGCATACAGCCCCCGCAAACTAGTCCAGCACAAGACCGTGGAGCGGGGATTGTGCACCACAACGACATCCCCTGGGGAAGCGATTTTTGCGCGCGCGCACACACAACACAACACAACACAACCCAACGGAACCCAACCCAACACAACACAACACACAACACACGACACACGACACACAACACTTAACACACAACATATACACACACCGCCCCCGCAAACAAGCTGGCCCAGACACAGGGTACGCACGCGGGGGCGGGGGCCATAAACCGGCCCCCGAGGGGAGGACGAGGCGGAGCGGGAAGGAGCGGAGGCGCAGCAGGCGGAAGAGGAGGAGGAGGGAGGAGGAGGAGGGGAGGAGAGGGCTGCGACAGGACGAGGAGGGAGGAAAGCAAGAGGAGGAGGAGGTAGGAGGAGGGAGGAGGAGGAGTAGGAGGGAAAGGAGGAGGAGGAGGGGAACAAAGCAAATGAGGAGGAGCAGCAGCAGCTAAGCGGAGGAGGAGGAGGAGGAGGCGGGAGGAGGAAGTAGGAGGAGGCCGAGAGCTGAGGAGGAGGCGGACGAGAAGAAAGCGGAGGAGGAGGCGCAGGAGGAGGAGCAGCAGAAGCAGAGGAGGAGTGAGTGGGAGGAGGAGGAGTAGGAGGCGGAGCAGGAGGAGGAGGAGGAGGAGGGAGGAGCAGGGATGAGGAGCTAGCAGCAAGCGGAGGGGAGGAGGAGGAGGAGGAGGAGGAGGAGGAGGAGGAGGAGCACGCAGCAAGCAGCGCGCCAGCCGCAAGCGGAGGAGGAGAGAGGCGGAGGAGTGAGGAGGAGAGGAGGCGGAGGAGAAGTGAGGAGGGAGAGGGGGGGAGAGGAGGAGGAGGCGGAAGGCGGTAGGAGGAGGCGGAGAGAGGAGGAGGAGGGGAGGGGAGTGGAGGAGGGGAGGAGGCGGAGGAGGGGATGGAGGGGTGGAGAGGAGCAGGAGGAGCCCCCCCCTCTCTCCCGCCCCTGCGGGGGCTAGGGGTGCTGGCACCTCGTCCCCCGAGGCAGGAGGCCCTTCGGGCCCCCCCCCCCCCCCGCCCGACGGCCTCCGCGGAGCGCCCGAGGGGGCTGCTCGGAGCACGGCGGCCCGAGGCCTTCTGACGGGGCACTGCCGGCCAAGAGAGAGAGGCCCCCCGCCTCCCCGAGGAGGCCTCGAGCCTCGCGTCGGCCCCTCGTGCCGTGCGCCCCGCCGGGAGGAGCCTGGGCCTGCCCAACGTCACGACTTGCGCCCCTCCTCCTCTCCGCTCCTCCCTCTCTCCCTCCTCCCTTCCTCCTCCTCCTTCCCTTTCTGTCCCACCTTTCTCCACCACTACACCCTCTCCCCTCCCCACCCCTCCGCTCCTCCTCCTCCTCCCTCGCTCCCTTGTGTCCTCCTCCTCCTCCTCCTCCTCCTCCTCCTCCTCGTCCACCTTCTCCTCCTTCTCCTCCTCCTCCTCCTCCTCCTCCTCCACGACGTACGACCCAGACAACGTGGACCCCCAGAGGACTAGCAGCAAAAGGACCCCTGACCATGTGGGAGATGACCTCAATTAGGAGGGCCAAGAGCAACAGGGATAGGATGTTTCTTCTGCAGATGCATCAAGCCAAACCGTCCAGGGCTGTTATCTCTAATGCTCTCAATGAGACCACGTCTTCACTATGTTTGTATTAGGGTCAAGGGCTCTTCTATTCTCGACGGCCAGAGATCTAGACCGCTTGCCCGGGACCTTCTTCCTCAATAGTTCCCAACCATCCTGTGGTGTTGGGTCCTCGTTTTGAAGAGACGGTGCCCCGCGTTCCTCTCCTCCTCCTCCTCCTTCGCCCCCCCTCCTCTCCACCATCATCATCATCATCATCATCTTCAACATCATCATCATCATCATCATCATCATCATCATCATCATCATCATCATCATCATCATCATCATCATCATCATCATCATCACCACCACCGATTTCGGCACACCCCTCACACGTTTCGTGGCCCCATAGGGAGCTCCACCGAAGGCCCCAGTGGCTGCGTTCGCATGCCTCCCCACCACCCTTTTCGGCACACCCCTCACACGTTTCGTGGCCCCATAGGGAGCTCCACCGAAGGCCCCAGTGGCTGCGTTCGCATGCCTCCCCACCACCTATTTCGGCACGCCCCTCACACGTTTCGTGGCCACATAGGGAGCTCCACCGAGGCCAGTGCAGGGTTCCCGCCAGCAATGCTCTCCCAACCCCCCATTTCGGCACAACCCCTCCACGTTTCGTGGCCCCATAAGGAGCTCCACCGAAGAGCCCAGTGGCAGGGGTCCGCATGGCCTCCACCCACCCATTTCGCACACCACTCACACGTTCGTTGCCCCCCCCCCATAGGGAGCTCCACCGAACGGCCAGTGGCAGGTGTTCCGCATCATGCCTCCCCCCCACCCAATCGGCACACCGCTAACACGCTTCGTGGCCCCCCTCACACGTTTCGTGGCCCCATAGGGAGCTCCACCGAAGGCCCCAGTGGCTGCGTTCGCATGCCTCCCAACCACCCATTTCGGCACACCCCTCACACGTTTCGTGGCCCCATAGGGAGCTCCACCGAAGGCCCCAGTGGCTGCGTTCGCATGCCTCCCACCACCCATTTCGGCACACCCCTCACACGTTTCGTGGCCCCATAGGGAGCTCCACCGAAGGCCCCAGTCCACCGAAGGCCCCAGGGTCCGCATGCCTCCCCACCGCTCATTTCGGCACACCCCTCACACGTTTCGTGGCCCCATAAGGAGCTCCGCCGAAGGCCCCAGTGGCAGGGTCCGCATGCCTCCCCACCACCCATTTCGGCACACCGCTCACACGCTTCGTGGCCCCATAGGGAGCTCCACCGAAGGCCCCAGTGGCAGGGTTCGCATGCCTCCCCACCACCAATTTCGGCACACCCCTCACACGCTTCGTGGCCCCATAGGGAGCTCCACCGAAGGCCCCAATGGCAGGGTCCGCATGCCTCCCCACCACCCATTTCGGTACACCCCTCACACGTTTCGTGGCCCCATAGGGAGCTCCACCGAAGGCCCCAGTGGCCTGGTCCGCATGCCTCCCCACCACCCATTTCGGCACATCCCTCACACGTTTCGTGGCCCCATGGGGTTTTCCATTGAAGGCCCCAGTAACTGGGTTCGCATCATCATCATCATCATCATCATCATCATCATCATCATCATCATCATCATCATCATCATCATCATCATCAGCATCATCATCATCAGCATCAGCATCATCATCATCATCATCATCATCATCATCATCATCATCATCATCATCATCATCATCATCATCATCATCATCATCATCATCATCATCATCATCATCAATCACCACCGATTTCGGCACACCCCTCACACGCTTCGTGGCCCCATAGGGAGCTCCACCGAAGGCCCCAGTGGCAGGGTCCGCATGCCTCCCCACCACCCATTTCGGCACATCCCTCACACGTTTCGTGGCCCCATGGGGTTTTCCATTGAAGGCCCCAGTAACTGGGTTCGCATGCGCCCCCACACCCATGTCGGCACACCCCTCACACGTTTCGTGGCACCATAGGGAGCTCCACCGAAGGCCCCAGTGGCTGCGTTCGCATGCCGCCCCCACACCAATTTCGGCACACCCCTCACACGTTTCGTGGCCCCACAGGGAGCTCCACCGAAGGCCCCAGTGGCTGCGTTCGCATGCCGCCCCCACACCAACTTCGGTGCACCCCTCACACGTTTCGTGGCCCCATAAGGAGCTCCACCGAAGGCCCCAGTGGCAACGTTCGCATGCCGCCCCCACACCCATTTCGGCACACCCCTCAAACGGTTCGTGGCCCCATAGGGAGATCCACCGAAGACGGTACTCACACCAGCATTACTCACAACTGCATATGGTTGGGTCCTTCTCCAGGCTAATTTCTGACGGTCCCAGGGCCAGGGAAGCTGGGAAAAGAAGCCAAGGCTGAAAGCTCCGAAAAGACCAGCCGTCGTGAGTCGGGGCCCGGAAACCCTGGAGGCTCGCGACCAAGCCCCTGCGGAGCGTCACCGTAAGAGACACCACGGCGACTTCGCCTCCGAGGCCAGGGACCGCTGCTCGCAGCGCGGCTTTACGCGCGCGTGCTCCGATGATCGCCGCAGTTGCTCCAGGCGCCTGTCGTTTCTGTAGCGCAGTTTGAGGGGGAGGAGAAGGAGTGGGCACAGTACGGTGAGATGCTCGGCGACACGTTCGTGAAGCCGCTGAGCTACCGAACGACCATGCACACGGATGGAAACTGAAGCGCCTAGCCGCGCAAGCGGGCCGTCCTGCTCCGGGCGCATGGCGCACACGTGCCGCCTGCGCCGGCGCAGGCCCCGAGGCCCCGTTAGGGGGCTGCCGGCCGGGTCAAGCCCGCCCGGATTGCACACGGATGTGAATTAAGGCGGTGCTGGCTGTAACTCTCAAGAGATGTAACATGGTGTGAGAAGGAACGGCAGGATGAGGACAACGGGGGGTAGCGGCACGAGCAGCAGCGGCAGCTGCGGGAAGGTTATCCTCCCGCTGCGAGTGCCATGCGGAGCGCCGATGGATACCGACAGACATGCCTCAGTTTCAGCGACATCTTGAAAGAGGAGTGGGAGGAGCGCCGCCGAGGGATGCCTACGTAGGGCAATGGTGTAGTACGCGTGGTACTTTGGCGGTCGTGTAGTACTTTGCTGGTACTTTGCTGGCAAGGAGCCACGAATTCGGGCCTGCGGTAAGGGAACAGCGGTTACGCACCACCGTCCCCGACAAGGAACATAAACCAGGTATAGCACTCTGGCACTGGGTAAAAGCGCCAGCAGCTATTTTCTACCGCCCCCCACATGGAGAGACAGTCACACCGTGTGTGAGTGTGTGAATGTGTGTGTGCGCTCCGCCTCGCACGGACGAAGGCGAATTACGCAACGGCATGAAAATGACGGAACTCGCCACCCGACGAGCAGCATCGGCCTCGACTCTACACAACCTACTGCTCCTGCGCAGATTGAAGCCTACTGCTCCTCCACAACAACTCTTCTCGTCCGCCATCCCGCTGCTACCGAGTCGGCCAGAAGCCGGCCCCCTGCAGGCCGGAGAGCGGATCGAAGCCGCACTGGTCCCAGTTCACCTCGGGGAAGAAATTCCTGGCGTTGGGGCTAGCGCTGCACAAGCACTCTGCGCCGGTCCGCTCCAGCTCTTCGTCCGTGTAGAAGCGCTTGCAGTTGAAATCGCAGACGGGGTCCGGGTAGTCCTCCTGCGAGGGCATGTCCTCGGAGGACGGATATGCAAATCACGGATACCGCTTGCCTTCCCTCGCTCTGGCCTTCTTGGGCATCACGGGAGGGCCTCGTCCATAAGGCTGGGTTCGCCTCGAGACCCTGGTCCCAAGCCCACGGAACGGTCTGGACGCATCCCAGCATACCTCTCCTGGGGCGCACTCGACCTGGACCCAGAGACGCAGCCAGCCGCGGCGACGAGGGACCCGCAGAAGGCTCAAGAAGGCAAAACGAGGAGGGTCATCAGCCTATGTGCTCTTCTGCGTCCCCCCAACTGTCCGGATACTTCTCTTCGAAGAGCGCAAATGCACGCTGGACGCGCTTCCTGTTGGACTCCATGTCCGACTTGCCTTTCCAGAAGTCGGTCCCCGAGCCGGTGTCCCACGCCTCGACGTACTCCCTGCTGTCGGGGCTGCCGTACCAGCTCCAGTAGTCATCGCCCATGTCGTAGAGGTCGCCGATGAAAATGCTACCCGCCTCCTCGGCGGAGTAGGTGCAGTCGTCCTCTCCGGTGGGGATGCCATCGCAGGCCCCCTCCTTGGGCAGGCTGTACCACACGCCCTGGTCATAGGCGCTGTCGAAGCCCTTGACGGCCATGGGGAACGGGTAGTCCCCGAGGTAGTTGCAGCCAACGAAGTGGCCCAGCCTGGCGTAGTCGTCCCTGCAACTGGAGATGCCGTTGATGGGCCCCGCCCCAGTGCACTGGCCAGAGTCGTACGCGAACCTGACCCCGAAGTTGAGGCCCCTCTCGTACAATGCCTTGGTCGATGTGGTCTGCACTTTCATACGGACGATGCGCTCGATCCCAAACTTGCGCGGCTTGAAAGGGACCACCTCGTTGTGCAAGTACCACATCACTCCAGCGAGGTTCCCGGTGTTGACACTCCGCCATGGGTAGTCAACGTTACCCTGCGCGCGGTACATGTAATACGTGAAAACTGGGATCATGGACACAGACAAATACGCGCCATTTGACGCCTTGAACGAACACGGGACCCTGTCATCCGTGCCGTTCTGCTCGACAAACTGAAATTTCTCTAACTCTTGGGGTGCTGTGCCGTTTGAGCCATCTGCCGACACTGTCCCGTCCGGGTGCGCCATGAGGAAGCGGCCAGCGTGCACTGCAAAGAGCGAGATCGTCCCATCACTGTTCTGGTGGCGCTTGAACTTTTGCTCCTTGCCAATCGTCAGGCTCCCAGCAACCACATGCCCAGAATCCTCAACGCTCAAGTATGTGCCGTGGAAGCACGCCAACGATACAGTGTCGTCAAGATTTACCTCCACGTAGAACTTCTCCGTGACGTCTCCGGTGGCCTCTCGAATCCGGACGGCGAACCGCCCTGGCTCATCGGAGATCGGGTCGTTGCTGACGTAATCACCGTCAGAGGCCTGGAGCATGATGGCACCGCCCTCTGTCTCGACAATCGTCAGCCTCTCGGCGCTGCCGACCTTGTTGCTGACGCTCATACGGCCATCCCTCGCGCCAATGTATGACCCCATCCAGGCCTTCAGGGAGGCAATTCCTCGCCCTCCTCCCCCTCCCTACACCTCCGCGACGCAAATTTTGTTTACGACGTGGGCCCTGGATCCCCCGACGCCGTACCATATTTAGAATAGGCTTTTCGCCGTGGATCTGTTTCTGCAAGACTTGAGTCAATTGCGCCAGTCAGTTGCCGAAAACGTGGTCAGGAACGACTGTGGTGCATTCCTGCCTATCGTAGAGCTGGGGGTCTGGGTCCTGGAGGCCTGCCGGATTTCTCTGATCTGCGCTGGACCCCCTATACCCCCCTCCCTGGCGCCAGGGAAGCCGAGAACCAATCCAAGAAATCCACGCGGAGCTCGAAAAGTTTATGTTGATGCGATTTTTTGCTGTTGTTCGATTGTGGTCGTCGTGCTCCTCATCCTCCCCATCCTCCCACCTCCCTTGTCGACGCCCCAGCCCAGGGCCTTCAAGGAAATGGTCCCGTCGTCGTGCATGACAAGCTCGAAGCGCTCCCATTCGCCTATGCCTCTCTCATTGCCCAGACGGCCCTCCTAGGACCGGCGCCGCAAAGAAGCCGCAAGACTGAGAGACGAAGGTCTTCAATCATTCCTGGAAGTCCCCGATGGCTTAATCATCTAGCCCAGATGTGTCAACAAGTCTTGGAAACACACACAGGTCCTGAACTTCAATCCTCGAGTCGCACCCCCCGCTTCCTCCGTCCCATCATCTCCCCTCCTCCCTTCCCTCTCTTTCCATGTAGCGATCGCTCTCCTCCTCCTCCTCCTCCTCCTCCTCCTCCTCCTCTTTCTTCTGCTTCTCCTCCTCCTCCTCCTCCTTCTCCTCCTCTTTTTGCTGCACACGTCACCACACAAGCCGGCGGCCCCAACGTCCACAATGTAATTCAAACGCCAGAAACAAACTCGAGCGAACCTGCAATAGGCAAGCGCATACAGTAACTAAACCGAGGCATGAAAAGAAATCGAGCACGCCGCATGCGAACGTTCCTTGGGGCCTCGGCGGCCAGAGATATCTCACACGCAAACACACACAAGCGAACACACACACACACAGAGTCAGTCACTGTTTGACGATCGCGGCCTCGCGCGCAGCGACGAGGTGGAGAAAGTCCCCAGGCAACTAGAGCTCGCGCGCGGCCAGCCCCTCAGGAGGTGGGGCTGGGATCCGAGCAAGATCGAACATGCCGTGCGCATAGTTACCCAGGCGTGGGCAGCGAGGGTGAAGGGGCGAAGCAGGCCAGGAAGGCAGGCGAGCGGGTGCGCCGTGCGGCCGGATGGCAGCGACGAGGTAACGTACGGCCAGGGAGGACCTGCGACCCACCAGCCAGGCAACGCAGCACGCGGCCCGAGCGCCCCGACAAGGAGACGGGCGAAGCCGACTGCCGACGGGCACGGTGCCCAGGCCAGGGACAAGAGAGCGCGGGTCCCTGGCCCAGGAGCAGGGAAACAAGCAGTGGCGTAAATATCAAGACTCGGAGGTTCGCGCGGAGTCCTCGGATCGGCGCTGGAGCCCCCCTGGCGGCGCCTCTGGCGCCGCCCCTGGCGCGCTGTGCGCGCCAGGGAGGGGGCGTCCAACGCCGATCCGAAGAATCCGCGCAGACCTCCGAGTTTTTATGTTCATGTCTTTGTTGAGCCCCCTGCAAGGAAAGAGGGAACGGCAAGGGAACAACACACCGGGGGAGGGCATGCGGGTGGAGCGGAGACGGGCGGGGGGGGGGCGGTGCGACGAAGGCCGCCGGGAAAGAGGGAGAAGTCGGGCTCGGCGCTCTGCGGGAGTCCGGGGCCTCCTCTCTGGAGGACAGCAATGCCAAAGAAGGGGGCGCCATCAGGGGCGCCAGTTATCGAGCCAAGGAACGCAGAGCTCAGACCCCCTGGCGCTGTGACAAGGATCACGACCGGAGGTTCTCGATGTTTTCGGCCTCCAGGGACCCTCACCATGCAGGCCTCGGGACCGTCAGACAAAGCCTCAGGATGAAGAACCGGTCCACGGGAAGAGGTCCAGATTTCTGAGGGTCACGTCATGAAGAACGCACGGTGTCGTGGGCCTGGGAATGGTACCACCATATCGGGGCGTGTCCGCGGCCGAGCGCGTCCTTCCGCCAGCCTGAGCGTGCGGGCTCCAGGATCGTCTGCTGTGCGAGGCGCTCCGTGACAGCAATGCGGCGCAGCATTGGAGCATGTGGCGCTGGGTGTCCTGCGGTCGAGGCTCGACGCGCCGCGGTCCAGCCCCCAGCGCCAACCCCAGTCCCCAGATTTCCCCAGGCGGAGAGTAGGGGGATTGCGTGGCCGCTAGAGGAGGGGTGGCGAGTCTCCCCGCGTCCTACCGAAGGTTGCGGCCTCCTCCAGCCGCGTCAAGCGTACGATGGACAGGGTACTACGGGGCCACCACCAGAGAGGCTCCGGCATAGTGCTCCCCACGAGGGGCCCCCTCACGCGTGTCGGCGGTGCACACCAGAGGTAACGAGGTAGCTGATGCCGTCGGGCTACAATTTTGCCTCCCACGTTGCGCAGATCAGCGACGAGGCCTGCTGCGACTGCTTGCACTCCTCGCAACTGCTGATCCCGTCGCGGTGATCAAGATGACGCTGGGCTCCAACGTTCGCGCATCTGGCCGAGCAACGCCGAACTGCGCTGCTACGGCTCGCCCTTGTCGTACGCCCTGATCCCAGCGCTGCAACTGATAATGTCGGGGTCCGATTCCACCTACCACGCTTCGCGGAGCAGCAACGGAGTCTGCTGCCTTCAATGGCCCTTCCAGCACGCCCTGATCCCAGCGCTGCAATTGGTGATGGCACTGGCCTCCAGCGCTGCCTCCCGCATCTCGCTGAGCAGCGCCTGCATCGGCTGCCAGTGCTCGTCCTTTCTTGCACCTATAGTGATCACGACGCTAAACATATGATAACGTCCGACTCCCAACATCGCCTCCAACATCTCGTTCAACAGCGCCAGAGCCCGCTGCCACTGACCACCTTTCACTCACGCGCTGTTCCTCAGCGTTGTAGCTGCCTAGCCTGTCGTGTCGTCTCTCCGCAGCAGAGCGACGATCGCAGGGCTGAAGCTGGCTGCGTAGATCTGTAGCTTTTCACTTCCCGCATCTCGCTCAGTAGCGCCAGGGCCCGCTGCCAACGCTCGTCCTTCGCGCACGCGCTGAACCCAGCGTTGTAGCCTCGGCTCGCACATCCCGCTGAGCAGCGCCAGGGTCCGCTGCCGGCGTCGAAGCTGCCTAATTAGCCTGCCGCATCGCTTCTGCGCAGCAGAGCGACGATCGCAGCGCTGTAGCTGATGCGGTTGGGCTCCAGCTTCGCCTCCCGCATCTCGCTCAGCAACGCCAGCGCCCGCTGCCACTGCTTGCCCTTCTCGCACGCGCTGATCGCAGCGCTGTAGCTGACTAGGGCTGACCCGTGGACTCCATCCACGACATCTTTCTGGAATGGTTCTCGGAGGAACGGCGCAGATTGTACCGAAAATCTGCAGACACGGCGGCGGCTCGGGCGGCGGCAGCGAGACCGCGCCTTCGTGTCCGAGCTCTTGCAGCGCTCCAGCAGCTTGGCCCAGCGCACTGCTCGTTCACCCCCCTCCTATTGAGGGCAGTTTCGAAGTCTCTCGGGGATGTGCGTCGAAGTCGAAGCCCATCTGAGGCGTCTCAGGAGCGCCCGGGGAAGGGCTCGGGAGGCCATCGGGGCAAGCCACCGAAAGCGCCGGGGAGGCTCGCAAGAATCTACAGGGAGGGCCCAAGAGAGCTTCAAGAAAATCTGAAATTATGTAAAATCTTCAGAGAAACCGCTGTTGGGTCGGCCATCACCACCGGGCACGCCTTGATGGTGCGATCCAGTCGCATCACCGCCAACGGGATTCTGTTCGCCCAGAGGGTCTGTGGAGGCCTTCGGGCGAACAGAACGGGACAGGGCAAGGAATGGGGAAGACTTGTCCGAATCTCCTGGGCCCCCATGTGCTCGTCCGAAGAAAGCGGAGAGGTCCCTGGGTCATATCTATTGGCTGCTGTCCCAGGGGTCCAGTCTGGTTGGCCCGAAGAGTTTGCCAAGGCCCCTGGGGGAACAGAATGGCACAGCATATGGGGCAAAGGGGGGCGGTAGCTGGCCTGTCAGACCCGGCGTTCGTCTTCTGCCCAAGCGGCGCGGGGCCCACGGGCCCCAGGGTTGGCGGCCCGCTGGGTTTCCTCTTGTTCGCCCACAGGGTTGGAGGAGGCCTCCAGGCGAACAGAATGGGGCAGGACAATGAATGTGGGAGACTTGTCGCAAGCTCCCAGCCCCCCCGAGTGTTCGCCCGAAGGGTGTGGGGCCGCGGTGGCTCAAAGGGCCGTCTTGGAGCCGTCTAGGCCCGTCTTCAGGGCGCCGTTTGCCGTGATGGGGCCATCTTGGTTCGTCGTGGGCCCCTCATGGACGCGTCCGTAGGCCGTCCTGGGCCGTCTGGGACCGTGAGGGGGCCGCCTTGGAGTCGTCTTGGGTCCCTCCTGTGCGCCTCTTTGGGCCGTCCTGGGCCCAGCAGGGGCCGTGTTGGCACCCTCTTGGGGCTGTCTTGGAGCCGTCTTGGCCCGTCTTGGGGCCTTCCTGGGCGTTTCCTCGGACCCTCCTGGGACTTTCTGGGGCCTCTTGGTGCATCGGACCGCCGAAATGGCGGGAAACGCAAAAGGTGTAACAGTAAAACAATGGAAACTGTACGATTTTTGCCAGCTGGGGCTCTCTTGCCATCTTGGCCCGTCTTGAGGCCCCGACCGGGCGCGTCCTTGGGCCGTCCTGGGCCCGCCCTCCTGGGACCGTCTTGGAGTCGTTTTGGACCGTCTTGAGCGCGCCTTGGGCCGTCCTGGGCCCGTCTGGGGCCGTGTTGGCACCCTCGCGGCGAGGAAGCTCGGAGGCGGGCTCGAGACCTCTTTGGGGCTATTTTGGAAGCTGTTGGGGCCTCTGTTGGGGCCTCTGTTGGGGCCTCTGTTGGGGCCTCGTTTGGGCTCCTTGGGAGCCTCCTGGGGCCTCTTCGGAGGATTCTTGGCGGCCCCTTGGGGCCTCTTGGGGGCCTGTTTGGGCCTCCTTGCGCCCTCTTGGGGCGGAAGGCTCGGATTTTCGGTCCGTGGTCCCCCTCTTGGCCCCCTCTTGGGCCTGTCTTCGGGCTCTCGTGGGCCGTCTTGAGCGTCTCTTGGGTCGTCTTGGGGCCCTCTTGGGCTGTCTTGGGCCGATCTTGGAGGCCTCTTGGTCCGTTCTGGGGCGCTCTTGGAGGCCTCTTGGGCCGTCTTCGAGCGACGGAAAGCGGAAAAGGCGAGAAGGCCAAAATCCTTCCAAAACCGTCGTAAAGTGGATGATGTTGGCCGCTCGGGGCCCTCGGGGAATACGCTTGCAGGCCTCTTGTGCCGTCTGGGCGGCCTCTTGGAACGCTCTTTGGGCGTCTCGGGGGCTCCTTGAGCTGTCTTGGGGGCCTCTTGGGGCCTCTGGAGCCTCTCCGGAGCCGCCCGTGGCGTCTTTAAACCGCGCCGCCCAGGGCCAGGGCGTCGGAGGAGCTCCCCGACCCCCGCCCCTCTCGCACGCGCGTATGCCTGCAATGTAGTAGAGATGACGTCGGGCCCCAGCTTCGCCTCCCGCATCTCGCTCAGCACCGCCAGCGCCCGCTGCCACTGCTCGCCCTTCTCGCACGCGCTGATCGCCCGGGGCCGCCGCGGGCCGTTTGGGGGCCCTCCTGGGGTGCTCTGGGGGCGTCTTGGGGCGATCGAGAAGGCCTGTAAAGCCGTCTTGGACGCGGTGAAGACGAAAAGAGCGAGCATATAGAAAATGTACGTTCTCCGAAAGGAATGGGGCAATTGTTGCCTCTTGGGTCCCTCCTGGGGGTCCTCCTGGGCCGCCTTGGGAGCCTTCTGGCCTGCCTTGGAGGCCTCTGGGGCCGACCTGGGGCTCGGTTGGGTCCCTCTTGGTCTGTCCGGGCGCCCTTGCGGGCGTCTCTGAGCCGTCTCGGAGCGGCCCGGGGGCTCGCAGGGCGGCCTGGAGAGCCCAGCCAACCTTTCAAGACAGAGGACCTTCTGGCACGCAAAGATCGCTGCATTGTAGAAGAGACTAGGACTGATCCGTGGACTACGTCCACGACATCTGCTCATGGTGGCGAGCGGTGTCTGGGAAAGCGTGCTTGCACCTACCCGGTGCCTTTTACAGCCGCTTGCTGTTGAGTGCTGCTTGTTGCCAGTTGTGGCCTTTCGTTCGGACTTTCTTCTGCTGCCGCCTGCGGCAACGGCCTGCTACGGACTGGTGCATGTGCTAGCTTTTGCCTGGTTGTGGATGTTGCCGCCTGCTTGATCCTGCTTGCTGCAGGATGCTGCTTGGCACTGGTGATGTCAACGCGTGCTGCTGCTGCAGCTGCTGCTCGTCGTTGTTTCTGTTCCCTGCTGCTGGATGCTCCTCCTCTTTCTCCGTCCCTCCACCCTTCTCCCCCTCGATGTTCCTTCGTGTCAATCGTCGTTTTTACGACGACGCTTCCAAGAGCACAAGCATCTAGGGCCTCTGGGGGCTTCTGTATGCCTCTTGAGGGTCTCTTGGGCTGTCCCGGCGCTGTCTCGGTCAGTCTTGGGGCCGTCTTGGGCCCCTTGGTCCGCTCTTCGGGCTCTCTTGGGGTTCTCCGGGGCCGTCTGGGCGTCGCTGGGGCCGTTCTGGGGCCAGATTGGGGCGTCCTTGGGGCCGTCTAGGAAGCCTGCTGGGGCGTCTGGGGGCAATCTTAAAGGGGTGCAAAGTGTCGAGGGCTGACCCGAAGGCTCTGCCAACGCAAGCAGAAATGTCAGCGGGTGTCTGCTGTCGCTTGTTGCGCTCGGTTGGTTGCTGCCGTTTCATTGCCAGTGCGCGCGTGACTTGTTTAGCCTGCACCGTCTTGCCGTTCGCGTGATACTTGCTTGATGTTTGCTGACAGGTCCTGCGAGCTGCTCCTGTTTGCCCGGGTCCTCGGAGCGTGGAGAACAACTCCTTCCGACGTGCGATGAGCCTCTCGCCTCTCGTCCACTGCCCGCGTCTTGAGAGCAGCTTTGGAGCCTCTGGGGGGCCTCCTGGAAGCCGCTCAGGGTGGGCCTTTTGGGGGGGTCTCTTTGGCCTCCTGGGGGCCTCTCGGGCCGCCTTGGGCGCCTCGTGGGCCGTCTTGGGGCGGCTGGCTCTCGGGGCGTCTTGGGGCCCCTTGGGCCATCTTGGGCGCCTCCTGGGCAATCTTTAGAAGCCTCCTAGATGGGTCCGAGTAGATGGGGTCGAAGGATCGCGCCGCACCGCCGATGCATCGCCGATGCATCAGCCATGCATCGGCGATGCATCGGCGATGCGGCGCGATACTCCGACCCCATCTACTCGGACCCCATCTAGGAGGCCTAGAATCTTGGAGCCCTCCTTGGTCTTTCCCGTATCCTCTTGGACGGTCTTGGAGCGTTCGGGGGGGGGCCCAGCAGCCATCGTGGGCTGGTCTTGGCACGACATGGCGAGAAGGTGGAAATCTTTGAAGAACCAAAAAGGAAGATCAATGATTTCGTTTGCCGCGGCCCGTCTGGACGTCTTCTGGGGCTGTGTAAGGGCCATATTGGGGGTGTTGGGCTGCCTCGGAGCACTCTGTGAGCCATCTTGGGCAGCTCTGGGCGCTCTTAGCTCCAAATCGCGAGAACCTGAACATCAGTCCAAAAACAATCACAAATCAAGGATTCCTGGCCGCCGCGAGCCGTCTGGACGGCCTCTTGGGATATCTTGGGGCCATGTTGGGGCTCTTGGGCTGTCTCGGAGCTCTCCGTGAGCCCTCTTGGACGGCTCTTGGGGCCCGTTTAGGGGGGTTCCTGGGGGCTCTCTCGGGCCGTCTCGGGGCTCGCTCAGGCCGTCTTGGGCTCCTCCAGGAGCAGTCTTGGAACCCTCCTGAGCCGTCTTGGGGCCCTTGCCGGAACTCTTGGGCGGCCTTGGAGCGTTCGGGGGGGGCTCCAAGAGCCGTCTTGGGCCGCTCTTGGATACAAATCGCAAAAGCACGAAAAACAAACAAAAGCCATAACATAACCCAATGATTGCATGGCCGCCGCGAGCCGTCTGCACGGCCTCTGGGGCCGTCCTGGGGCCATGCTGGCTGGCCATCGCTCGGACGTCCCTTCCCTGTGTTTTTTCTCCGGCTTCGTGCGTGGTTGTTTCGCCCACGGATCAAGGATGCTTCTCGAGGGTCCTCGCCGAAGGAAACGTGCACACGTCCGAGCGATGCCATGCTGGGCCTCTTGGCCCTGGCCCGACCTCGGCGCTCCCGGAAGGCGTCCCGAGGCGTGCTCGAGCCGCCCAGGGGCACGCCGAGGCCGCGCCGCGAGGCGCCGGGCTCGCGCCGAGGCCGCGCCGGGGACCCGCCGAGGCCGACTTTGGACACTCGACTCGTTGGAAGGCGCAAATCCAAAACAGAAAAAAAAACAGCTCCCAAAACAGAAAAAAACACGTCGATCTCCAAAACGGAAAAAAAACGTCCCCAGCATTTTAAGATCATCTAAGCCCCAGGACACACAAACAAACACACACAAATAAAAAAACAGATTTTACCATATTTGGGGGGTTTTGTCTTCACCCCCACGTCCCACATGTTCCCCTATTTGCTGGGAATCGACGATTCATTGTGTCTGTGTGTTTCTTCCCCTCCTGGGATTCGTTTCCCTTCCCGCACGCGCTTCCCCCAGCCATGTAAGAGAGCTGACGTTGGACTCCAGCTTCGCCCCCCGCATCTCGCTCAGCAGCGCAAGCGCCCGTTGCCACTGCACGCCCTTCTCGCACGCGCTGATCCCAGCGTTGTAGCTGACTGGGGCTGACCCGCGACCTCCGGCCGCGGAATTTGCCCGCCCTGGCGTGGACGTGGAAGTGGAGCGTCTCTGGGGCCTCGCGGGAAAGGGGAGGTTGGAGGGGACGGCGTGGATGGAGGAGGTGGCCGCTGGAGGGGAAGGTGGGCGAGGGATGCAGGCAAGCAGGCTTGAAGGCAGGAACGCGGTGGTGGAGGCGGTGTCAGAGGAAGCACACCCATGTAGGCATAACATGGTGTGGACAGAAGCTGTTTCTGACGCCGCAGTCTGTGTTCATCATAGCTTCTGCGGGGAAGGTAGCCGTGAGAAGTTTATCTGCTCTTCGCCGGGGCCGAATGATAATTTCATCTGGCAGAGTGGTGACAACGGGGCCAGTGGGCGCGGCCTAGGAGGCCTGCAAGAGGGCGGCGAGACGGAACTCCCTAAGAAGGGCCCCAGTGCGAGGACACAAATCGACTTTTCGAGCGCACCTCCCCAAGACGTCCCCAAATAGCGCAAAGATGGTCCAAGAAGCCTCCAAAACGATGCTGGAAGTTCGACGCTCTCCAAGAGAGAAACATCCAAGGCCTCTCGGGGGTCGCTTGGGGGCCTCTTTTCGTCCTCCTGGGGGTGGGTCTCTCGGAGCCCTCTATTGAAGTCTTGAGTGCATCTTGGGCCGTCTTGGGGGGACGCGGGGCCGTCTTGGGCGCCTCTCGGACCATCTTGGGACAGTCTTGGAGCCATCTTGGGCCAATATTGGGCGCTACTGGGGCTGTCTTTGGTGTTTCTTGAGCCGTCTCGGGCGCCTCTGGAACCGTCCCGGACGGCCCAGAGACCGTCTTGGAGACTGTCCAGACGGAAAGGCTTGGAGACGGGGGGGCGGGGGCCTCTACAGCCGTCTTGGAGACGGGGCGGTGGAGCCGTCTTGGGCCATTATTAACTGCTCTTGGGGCTGTCTTGGGTGCGTCTTGGGCCGTCTCGGGCGCCTCTGGAGCCGTCCCGGGGCAGTGTGTGGCCCTTTGGGCGCCCTCATGGGGGCGTCTGGGCGCGTCTTGGGGCGAGCTGGGGGGCCTGTATAGCCTTCCAGACGCTGGGAGAGGACGAATTATTCACTGCGTGGGGATCCCCATATGTGCATCTCCTTGCTGGCGCTCCCTTGGTGGTGGGACTCGGTGAGGACGAATCTGGATTTAAGTGTGACTGAGCTGCCTCTCTCTCTGCTCTCTCTGCTCTCTCTGTCTCTCTCTCTCTCTCTCTGCCCTCTCTCTGTCTCTGCCTCTCTTTCCCTGCCTCTCTCTCTCTCTCTGCCTCTCTCTCTGCCTCTGTCTCTCTGCCTCTCTCTCTCTCTCTGCCTCTCTCTCTGTGCCTCTCTCTCTCTGCCTCTATCTCTGCCTCTCTCTCTCTCTCTCTCTCTCTCTCTCTCTCTCTCTCTATTCTCTCTCTGCTCTCTCCTCTCTCTCTCACTCTCCCTCTCTCTCTCTCTCGCTCTCTCTCTTCTCTTCTCTTCTCTTCTCTTCTCTTCTCTCTCTCTCTCTCTCTCTCTCTCTCTCTATCTCTCTCTCTCTCTCTCTTCTCTCTCTCTCTTTCGCTCTCTCGCTCTCTCTTGCTCTCTCTCGCTCTCTGTCGCTCTCTCTCGCTCTCTCTCTCTCTCTCGCTCTCACTCGCTCTCTCTCGCTCTCTCTCGCTCTCCCTCGCTCTCTCCCGCTCTCTCTCTCTCTCTCTCTGCTCTCTCTCTCTCTCTCTCGCTCTCTCCCGCTCTCTCTCTCTCTCTCTCTCTCTCTCTCTCTCTCTCTCTTATCGCTCCTCTCTCTCTCTCTCTCTCTCTCTCTCTCTCTCTCTCCACTTTCTCTCTCTCTCTCTCTCTTTCTCACTCTCTCACTCTCTCTCTCTCTCTCTCTCTCTCTCTATCTATCTCTATATCTCTCTCTCTCTCTCTCTTCTCTTCTCTCTTCTCTCTCGCTCTCTCCTCTCTCTCTCTCTCTCTCTCTCTCTCTCTCTCTTCTCTCTTCTCTCTTTCTCTCGCCTGTCTCCTCTCTCCTCCCCCTCTCTCTCTCTCTCTCTCTCTCTCTCTCTTCCTCTCTCTCTCTCTCTCTCTCTCCTCTCCCTCTCTCTCGCTTCCTCTCTCTCTCTCTCTCTGCTCTCTCTCTCTCTCTCTCTCTCTCGTCACGGGCTCGTGAGATCAGCCAGGGTGGCTCCCCCTTGGGGCTCCCAAATGATGCCCCTGGCAGCGTTTTGTGACCATGAGGCTCTCAAGAGATACATGTTGGGGAAGCCAAACGGCAATTCTAGCTGAGGCGTCCCACCAAAATCGGCGCGAACGGGCTCGTGAGATCAGCCAGGGTGGCTCCCCCTTGGGGCTCCCAAATGATGCCCCTGGCAGCGTTTTGCGACCATGAGGCTCTCAAGAGATACATGTTGGGGGCGCCAAACGGCAATTCTAGCTGAGACGTCCCACCAAAATCGGCGCGAACGGGCTCGTGAGATCAGCCAGGGTGGCTCCCCCTTGGGGCTCCCAAATGATGCCCCTGGCAGCGTTTTGTGACCATGAGGCTCTCAAGAGATACATGTTGGGGGCGCCAAACGGCAATTCTAGCTGAGACGTCCCACCAAAATCGGCGCGAACGGGCTCGTGAGATCAGCCAGGGTGGCTCCCCCTTGGGGCTCCCAAGTGATGCCCCTGGCAGCGTTTTGTGACCATGAGGCTCTCAAGAGATACATGTTGGGGACGCCAAACGGCAATTCTAGCTGAGGCGTCCCACCAAAATCGGCGCGAACGGGCTCGTGAGATCAGCCAGGGTGGCTCCCCCTTGGGGCTCCCAAATGATGCCCCTGGCAGCGTTTTGTGACCATGAGCCCCTCAAGAGATACATGTTGGGGGCGCCAAACGGCAATTCTAGCTGAGACGTCCCACCAAAATCGGCGCGAACGGGCTCGTGAGATCAGCCAGGGTGGCTCCCCCTTGGGGCTCCCAAATGATGCCCCTGGCAGCGTTTTGTGACCATGAGGCTCTCAAGAGATACATGTTCGGGGCGCCAAACGGCAATTCTAGCTGAGACGTCCCACCAAAATCGGCGCGAACGGGCTCGTGAGATCAGCCAGGGTGGCTCCCCCTTGGGGCTCCCAAATGATGCCCCTGGCAGCGTTTTGTGACCATGAGGCTCTCAAGAGATACATGTTGGGGGCGCCAAACGGCAATTCTAGCTGAGACGTCCCACCAAAATCGGCGCGAACGGGCTCGTGAGATCAGCCAGGGTGGCTCCCCCTTGGGGCTCCCAAATGATGCCCCTGGCAGCGTTTTGTGATCATGAGAGAGTGTGAGTGTGAGCTTAACTTATCTTATCTTATCTTGAAATCTCTTCTTATCATATCTTGTGTATCTTATCTTATCTTGTAGTATCTTATCTTGTCTTGTCTTATCTGGTGATTATCATTGGGAGGAGGGAGGCGCGAGCGGGAGGAAGAAGGAGGAGGAGGAGTGGGAGGCGTCAGAGTAATAACAAGAACCCCAATCCTTAGGATATGGGGAAAAGCCATATATATATACACATGAATATGTATGCATATATACATATGTGTGTAGTATATATATATATACAGACATACATACACACATACATACATACATTACATTACATTGCATTACATTACATTGCATTACATTACATTACATTACATTACATTACATTACATTACATTACATTACATTACAGTACAGTGCAGTACAGTACAGTACATTACAGTACAGTACAGTACGGTACAGCACAGTACATTACATTACATTACATTACGTTACATTACATTACATTACATTACAGTACATTACATTACATGACATTACATTACATACATACATACACACATACATACACACACGAAACATATGCTTTTCCCGTTGGGAATGGGACGGTTTGGGCCTCTTGGGGCTCTCCTGGAGGCCCTCCTGGGCCGTCTTGGGAGCCTCTTGGCCTGCCTTGGGGGCCTCTGGGGCTGTCGTGGGGCTCCCAAGGGTGCTCTGAGGCCATCTTGGCGCCCCCTGGAGCCTCTCGGAGCCGTCCCGTTGGCCATTCTTGGCTGCTCTTCGCCTATGTGGCAGAATGCCTCCGGCACGCCCGGGGTGAGCGTGGGGGGCTGTGGACGGCTTCACATGGCTTCGAGATCGCCCATGAGCCCGCCAAGACTTGCGAGGAGAGCTCCGCGAGGCACCCGAAGGGGGTGGTTCCAAGACCGCCCCAGAGAGCCCAAGATGGTCCGAGGAGAGCTCCAAAAGGGGCCCAGAGGCACCCAGGACTCCGCCGCGGCAGTTTGCGCTCTCCTGGCCGCCTCCGGGGCCGTCCTGGCCACCTTGGGAACCTCTTTGGCGGTCGTGGATCGTGTGGAAGCCGACAAGGAGAGGACGGCAAATACCATGCAAAAAGCAATGACAATCTATGTGTTTTCTTGCTCGGGGCCCTTTGGGGAAGCTTCTGGGGAGGTCTCATGGAGCACCTTGGAGGCCTCTCGGGCCGGCTTGGGCCAATCTTGAGCGTCTGGGGCCCATCTGGGGGCCTGTTGAGCGGACTGGGGGATCCTCTGGGCCCGTCTTCGGACTCTCTTGGGAGCCTCTTCGGCCGTCTGGGAACTGTCTTGGGAGCCTCTTGGGCGTTGGTGGATCGTCTGGAAGCCAGCCAGGCGAGCACGGCAAAAACCCTGCAAAAAGTAATGAACATTTATATTTGTTCGTGCTCGAGGCCCTCTGAGGAAGGCTCTGGGACGTCTCATGGAGCATCTTGGAGGCCTCTCGAGCCGGCTTGGGCCAATCTTGGGCCAATCTCGAGCGTCTGGGGGCCTGTTGAGCCGACTTGGGGGCCCTGTGGGCCCGTCTTCGGGCTCTCTTGGGGGCCTCTTCGGCCGTCTTGGAGCCGTCTCGGTGACGTCTTGGGCGGTCGTGGATCGTCTGGAAACCGACAAGGCGAGAACGGCAAAAACCCTGCAAGAAGCAAGGAACATCTATGTTGTTTCTTGCTCGGGGCCCTCTGGGGAAGCTTCTGGGGAGGTCTCATGGAGCATCTTGGAGACCTCTCGGGCCGACTTGGGCCTCTTGAGGCCCTCTTGGCGTATCTTGGAGCCTCCCTGGGCGTCCCTGGGCGGCCCGGGGCCAGCCCGGGGCGGTTTTGACTACATTGATCCTGCGGCATTCTGGCACGCACGGCCCCCGGCATTGTAGTATAGATGACGTTGGGCTCCAGCTTCGCCTCCCACATCTCACTGAGCACTGACAACGCGTGTTGCCATTGCCCGCCTTTTCTGCATGCGCTGACAGTCGCAACGTAGTGGCTTGGGGCGAGTTGCACACCCAATCGAATTTCTTCGCGAAGCAACCGCAGTGCGGCGCTCCATTGTTTTGTCAGGCCGCAGTCCTTGAGCGACGCCTCGAGGGACATCCCATGACGACTTCCTGAGACTAGCCAGAACGACCGGGGCTTGTGCCAAAATGGCTAGAGCCAAAATGGCTACAGAACGGCCAGTGTCGAACAGATCCGCAAAGTGAGCGCGCCCTCCTCCTCCTCCTCCTCCTCCTCCTCCTCCTCCTCCTCCTCCCTCCTCCTCCTACTTCTACGCTCCTCCTCCTCCTCCTCCTATCCTCCCCTCCTCCTCTCCTCTCATCCTCCTCCTACTCCTTCCGCCCTCCTCCTCCTCCTCTTCCTGTCCTCCGCCTCCTCCTCCTCCTCCTCCTCCTCCTCCTCATCCTATCCTCATCCTCTTCCTGCCCTCTTCCTCCTCCTCCTTTGCATTGACCCCTCCTCCTCTATCTCTCCTCCATCAGCCTCCTCCTCCTCCTCCTCCTCCTCCTCCTCCTCCTCCTCCTCCTCCTCCTATCCTCCTCCTATCCTCCTCCTCCTCCTCCTCCTCCTCCTCCTCCTCCTCCTCCTCCTCTTAAGGCCCTGGCGCGTGAAGGCGTGGTGGAATGCCAAGTGAGCGCCGATGAAAACCGGCTCTCACGCGAGATGGCACAGCGGACTTACGCCGCGGCTTCCAGGGGGCCGCCCGCGCGCACGCCACATGGAAGACGAGGGTGCCTCCGCGCGTCCTTACGCGGGCAGCTTGCGCGCCCATGTCGGCGTAGACGATCCCGATTTCTTGCGTCGCTCAAGAGTTGTCAGGTGAGACTTTTTCCCCAACCATCCTGTGGTGTTGGGTCCTCGTTTTGAAGAGACAGCGCCCCGCGTCCCACCTTCCTCCTCCTTCCTCCTTCCTCCTTCCTCCTTCCTCCTTCCTCCTCCTCCTCCCCCTCCTCCTCCCACTCCTCCCTCCTCCCCCTCTTCCCTGCGTTTCACCCACCCAGGGCAGCGTCTCGTAGCCCCATACGGAGCTCCACCGAAGGCCTCCGGGGGCCCTTCCCAGGCATCGGGGCCATAAAAAAAACGACTCGCGACGAAAAACCGGTCCCGGGGAAGGGCTCGAAACCTCTGGGGGCCGACGTTGCGACGAAAATCACCACGTCGGGGGTCTGAGCGCAGGCCTTCTCAGGAGGCGCAAAGGGCTTCTCAGAAGCCCTTTGCGCCTTCTGAGAAGGCCTGCCCCCTCTGCCTTCCCCCCCTGGGCTGGCCGACAGGTGAAGGGTGGCAGGAGAGAGGTCCTGGCGCGAGCGCGTGAGCAGGAGGCCGGCGGCGGCGGCGAACAGCGAGGGGGGACTGAGGGCAGCCCTGACAGATACAGCGGTGCACGTCGGGAGCGCGGCGGTGGCGCGCCGTCAACCACCACGTCGCAAAGACTTCTCCTGGCACAGCGCGCCGAAGAAGCTGCGTGTCCCAAAAGATGCCCATTGCATGAGATGTTGCGATGCTCTCCGGGTGCATGCTCAGGGTGGCATCAGTCGGCCCAGGCGCCCAGGCGCTTGCACGTCCCAAGCCCACTCGTCCGCCAAGTCGGTGGCTCCCGGGACGGCGCGCACATCATGCATGGGCGCGCGCGCACGCGCAGCGCACGTGCCACTGCGGCGCTCCCTCGTGGTGCGAGGCCGTGGTGCGCTTCGCAGCGTCGCGGGCCCCGGTCGGGAGCGGCCGCGCGGCCTTTTGACGGGCGCTGCCGCGCGGGCGCTGCCGCCGCGCCCCGCACGGGCACGCGGCCCGGCGCCCTCGGGAGCTTCCAGCTGCGTGTGTCCCGGCGGCTGGCCGGGCACGTGCAGTAGCCTCCAAACTCCACGAGCTGGAGGAGGAGTAGGGAGGAGGAGGAGGAGGAGGAGGAGAGGAGGAGGAGCAGGAAGTAGGAGGAGGAGGAGGAGGAGGAGGAGGAGGAGGAGGAGAGCCGCCTGAAGGTGGCAAGCGCTGGCTCGCTGGCACCAGGCAGGGTCCTTTGCAGCTGGCGTGCGGACAGGCCGCAGAGCTGCAGAACCTTTGGGGCCTCGATTTGGGGGACGCAGAGGCACGGCAGGCGGCCTGAGCATGCCGTCGGCCGCTTTGGAGGAACAGTATGGAAACGTCCTCTGCCTCCGCCTGCACCGTCCGCGTGTTGCTCTGGTAAGGCATTGCGCCGCACACAGGCATCCCCCCCCTTCCCCCCTGGTAGTCCTGGCCGGCCTCACAAGGCCCCCGTCCCAGACTGCTCGGGGGGCCTGTTGAGGCCATCCGGGACTACCTGGGGGGGGGGGTCTCTGCGCAACCCGAAGCCATATACCAGGCCGCTCCTCCTGATTCCTCTCTTCCCCGCCCACCTTTTCGCCATCTGCCCGGATCAAGTGATCCTTTCCTCGAGGGGGAGGAGGAGGAGGAGGAGGAGGAGCAGGAGGAGGAGGAGGAGGAGGAGGAGGAGGAGAAAGAGGAGGAGGAGGAGGAGGAGGAGGAGGAGGAGGAGGAGGAGAAAGAGGAGGACGCCTCGGATGACCTGTCATGCAACCAACTACGGGAGCATGGGCCAATCATGTGGGCCCAGCTCGTTTACCGTGGATGCCCAGGGGAAAAAGTGACGGAAAACAGAGCGGGCCAAAGAAACTCATCAAAACAGTTTGATCGGCTGGCCATTCTTGGGGTTCTTACCCGCCTTGATGGCCTTAATAGCATGCCTCTGCTTATACAGTGTGGGGGGGTGCTGAGAAGGGCCCAGACAGCATCCTCCAAGCTTCGAGTGCCCCGCACGCCCAGCATTAAGCTGGTACGACCCACACAATGTGCAAACCATTGCACCGAGATTCGAGAGAATTCGGTGGCCATCTAACTCTACAGTGTCGTCTGCACACGGCTGCTGAGCCCCCGACGGACCAGGAACGAAAGGGTCATCGGGTGGGCTGAGATCCTGCGCCAGACCTAGCGCAACGTTGACAGCCTCACTCCTGTAAGGCAATGCACGCTGCAATACAACATCATTGCGGGCCTGGAGCTTTTGTTGCTCCGTGGGCTCACACTCAGCATAATTACTGGTTCCCGCAACGAGCTTCAACAAACTGGCTGGGGTCCGAGCCGTGGCCAAACATTTCTTGCACTGCCAGACCCCAGGACTGCGGATGACCACCTCATGCACACGCAATCCTACATGCTGTACAGGAATCGGGGGGCCACCTAACTTGAGCCTCTCGGGTCTACTGCTGGTGGAGTCCCTGGCGATGAGCTTAGCGGCCGCCCAGGAGAAGAACTTAGCATTCAACTTCTCTTGGCTCAGCCTGGCCTCGAACATTTGGACCGTCGATTTGTGTACAGCGTGCATGTTGGCCCCCTCCCTGGCGAAAAAATCCGCCCACATGTTCCCGAGCAGAAATTCAAACGGGAGGGTGCCGAAGTGTACCCCCAAGTAACTCTCGATCGTGATGTGCGCAGGCGTCCAGCAAGCTCTGGGCCGACGCTTGTCGTCAGCTGCATGAAAGATGTGCCTCCAGATGTCTGCGTACGTCGAATTCGCATCTTCCTGGTCGTGGTGCCAGGAGTTCACTTCAGCTGCCAGACTCTGGAGATCTGTCACCAGTAGGTCCACAGCAGGTAAAAGCCTGAGTGCCATGAGGAAAGCCATTCGCTCCGATCTCCCGACCGTTTGTATCGGACCCTCGAGGGGCCCATATGCAGCACGAACAGGTAGCCCGTTGTCCCCCATGACGACGAAAGACCACCCACATCGACGAATCTCAGGCCACGCAGGGGCCAGCCCCGAACCATCAGAGAAAACCAAAGAGCTCCAGGAACTTCTGTCAGACTCCCAGTCACCCCAGCAGACGTACTGCAACTTGAACTCCACATACGGTGGGATGAGAGGGCTCACAGGTATGCCTACTGCCGTGGCAAGACAATCCCAGTCGGGCTCTCCAAGGGCCTTCTGTCCGAGCTCCCTTAACATATCATATGTGTACTGCATATCAGTGTTCCAGTCGAGATCGGGCTCCTCAGGCAGGTCATCGTAAAAACTAGGACAGCAAAAGAACTCGTATCCAATGGTCGATTGCTCCGCTGCGCAGTAGATGCAGGCAGGGGAGATCTGGTACCCTTTGGCAGCCAATCTGGAACGTGACCAAATAGAGTCGGACCACAGTGCACGAAGCGCGCCTGCAAAACGTGGGTGCCTGACCACTGCCTTCTTAGCACCAATACATCTCCTCATAGCTCTCATCCATAATACCTCATCCCCATGGCATACCTCCTTGTGATGTGTAAGTATACGCATGCCTTGCCAGCGCTCGATGCCTTGCCTGACCAACTCCAGCACGTCCTTGGGACAGAGCTGAAGGAGGTCAAACGTGTGACCTAGGTCGCTGTAGATCCCCGTGGCGGAATACATGCCCCATCCTATTCTCCTCAAAGACATCCATACAACAGCAATGGGCCCCCTTGCCGAGGTCCAAGAGGCCTTAATCTTGAGCCCCTCATCCACCTTCATCCAGGCCCTCTGCAGTCTCCCAAGGCAAACTCTGTTGTCCCAGACGAAGCTGCAGTAGGCCTTCAGGGGGTCCATGGTGGCATTGTATATTGGGTCGTACTTGGCGTCAGCCTGCGTAGCCAGATATGCAGTGAGAGAAGAAACTGCCGTCGAACGGCCACATAACATGCCAGCAACAGAGCGTAAACGGGCAAGCTCCTGGTCGCTGACTCCTGATACAGTCGCGCCGTGCGCAGCAGCTGGAAGGAGTCCTGTTCTCCAGATAGCGGTGACTCTGTTGCCAGCCGCCTTCTGGAGCATGATAAGCCTTGGGAGCCTGTCCTGCAAGCCCTTCATCCTAGCCTTAGCTTGCTTCCTCACAGGAACATGCCCACTAAGTTCATGCCCAAGATTTCGGACCCACTTTTTGCTTTTGAGGTTGATCCTTGAGGCCAACTTGCGGAACCCCTGGTGCCCCTTCCTAGTGTTGGAGACCCAGCCCGATTTCTTGACCTGCAGCAGGAGTCCCAACTTGGCCGAATCCTTGACGAAGCTCTGGATCCCCAAGAACAACTCAGCCGAAGAAGTCCCCGACGGCCC
>CAUYUJ010001396.1:42135-49635 GCA_963575745.1 Prorocentrum cordatum
CCCTCACCATGCAGGCCTCGGGACCGTCAGACAAAGCCTCAGGATGAAGAACCGGTCCACGGGAAGAGGTCCAGATTTCTGAGGGTCACGTCATGAAGAACGCACGGTGTCGTGGGCCTGGGAATGGTACCACCATATCGGGGCGTGTCCGCGGCCGAGCGCGTCCTTCCGCCAGCCTGAGCGTGCGGGCTCCAGGATCGTCTGCTGTGCGAGGCGCTCCGTGACAGCAATGCGGCGCAGCATTGGAGCATGTGGCGCTGGGTGTCCTGCGGTCGAGGCTCGACGCGCCGCGGTCCAGCCCCCAGCGCCAACCCCAGTCCCCAGATTTCCCCAGGCGGAGAGTAGGGGGATTGCGTGGCCGCTAGAGGAGGGGTGGCGAGTCTCCCCGCGTCCTACCGAAGGTTGCGGCCTCCTCCAGCCGCGTCAAGCGTACGATGGACAGGGTACTACGGGGCCACCACCAGAGAGGCTCCGGCATAGTGCTCCCCACGAGGGGCCCCCTCACGCGTGTCGGCGGTGCACACCAGAGGTAACGAGGTAGCTGATGCCGTCGGGCTACAATTTTGCCTCCCACGTTGCGCAGATCAGCGACGAGGCCTGCTGCGACTGCTTGCACTCCTCGCAACTGCTGATCCCGTCGCGGTGATCAAGATGACGCTGGGCTCCAACGTTCGCGCATCTGGCCGAGCAACGCCGAACTGCGCTGCTACGGCTCGCCCTTGTCGTACGCCCTGATCCCAGCGCTGCAACTGATAATGTCGGGGTCCGATTCCACCTACCACGCTTCGCGGAGCAGCAACGGAGTCTGCTGCCTTCAATGGCCCTTCCAGCACGCCCTGATCCCAGCGCTGCAATTGGTGATGGCACTGGCCTCCAGCGCTGCCTCCCGCATCTCGCTGAGCAGCGCCTGCATCGGCTGCCAGTGCTCGTCCTTTCTTGCACCTATAGTGATCACGACGCTAAACATATGATAACGTCCGACTCCCAACATCGCCTCCAACATCTCGTTCAACAGCGCCAGAGCCCGCTGCCACTGACCACCTTTCACTCACGCGCTGTTCCTCAGCGTTGTAGCTGCCTAGCCTGTCGTGTCGTCTCTCCGCAGCAGAGCGACGATCGCAGGGCTGAAGCTGGCTGCGTAGATCTGTAGCTTTTCACTTCCCGCATCTCGCTCAGTAGCGCCAGGGCCCGCTGCCAACGCTCGTCCTTCGCGCACGCGCTGAACCCAGCGTTGTAGCCTCGGCTCGCACATCCCGCTGAGCAGCGCCAGGGTCCGCTGCCGGCGTCGAAGCTGCCTAATTAGCCTGCCGCATCGCTTCTGCGCAGCAGAGCGACGATCGCAGCGCTGTAGCTGATGCGGTTGGGCTCCAGCTTCGCCTCCCGCATCTCGCTCAGCAACGCCAGCGCCCGCTGCCACTGCTTGCCCTTCTCGCACGCGCTGATCGCAGCGCTGTAGCTGACTAGGGCTGACCCGTGGACTCCATCCACGACATCTTTCTGGAATGGTTCTCGGAGGAACGGCGCAGATTGTACCGAAAATCTGCAGACACGGCGGCGGCTCGGGCGGCGGCAGCGAGACCGCGCCTTCGTGTCCGAGCTCTTGCAGCGCTCCAGCAGCTTGGCCCAGCGCACTGCTCGTTCACCCCCCTCCTATTGAGGGCAGTTTCGAAGTCTCTCGGGGATGTGCGTCGAAGTCGAAGCCCATCTGAGGCGTCTCAGGAGCGCCCGGGGAAGGGCTCGGGAGGCCATCGGGGCAAGCCACCGAAAGCGCCGGGGAGGCTCGCAAGAATCTACAGGGAGGGCCCAAGAGAGCTTCAAGAAAATCTGAAATTATGTAAAATCTTCAGAGAAACCGCTGTTGGGTCGGCCATCACCACCGGGCACGCCTTGATGGTGCGATCCAGTCGCATCACCGCCAACGGGATTCTGTTCGCCCAGAGGGTCTGTGGAGGCCTTCGGGCGAACAGAACGGGACAGGGCAAGGAATGGGGAAGACTTGTCCGAATCTCCTGGGCCCCCATGTGCTCGTCCGAAGAAAGCGGAGAGGTCCCTGGGTCATATCTATTGGCTGCTGTCCCAGGGGTCCAGTCTGGTTGGCCCGAAGAGTTTGCCAAGGCCCCTGGGGGAACAGAATGGCACAGCATATGGGGCAAAGGGGGGCGGTAGCTGGCCTGTCAGACCCGGCGTTCGTCTTCTGCCCAAGCGGCGCGGGGCCCACGGGCCCCAGGGTTGGCGGCCCGCTGGGTTTCCTCTTGTTCGCCCACAGGGTTGGAGGAGGCCTCCAGGCGAACAGAATGGGGCAGGACAATGAATGTGGGAGACTTGTCGCAAGCTCCCAGCCCCCCCGAGTGTTCGCCCGAAGGGTGTGGGGCCGCGGTGGCTCAAAGGGCCGTCTTGGAGCCGTCTAGGCCCGTCTTCAGGGCGCCGTTTGCCGTGATGGGGCCATCTTGGTTCGTCGTGGGCCCCTCATGGACGCGTCCGTAGGCCGTCCTGGGCCGTCTGGGACCGTGAGGGGGCCGCCTTGGAGTCGTCTTGGGTCCCTCCTGTGCGCCTCTTTGGGCCGTCCTGGGCCCAGCAGGGGCCGTGTTGGCACCCTCTTGGGGCTGTCTTGGAGCCGTCTTGGCCCGTCTTGGGGCCTTCCTGGGCGTTTCCTCGGACCCTCCTGGGACTTTCTGGGGCCTCTTGGTGCATCGGACCGCCGAAATGGCGGGAAACGCAAAAGGTGTAACAGTAAAACAATGGAAACTGTACGATTTTTGCCAGCTGGGGCTCTCTTGCCATCTTGGCCCGTCTTGAGGCCCCGACCGGGCGCGTCCTTGGGCCGTCCTGGGCCCGCCCTCCTGGGACCGTCTTGGAGTCGTTTTGGACCGTCTTGAGCGCGCCTTGGGCCGTCCTGGGCCCGTCTGGGGCCGTGTTGGCACCCTCGCGGCGAGGAAGCTCGGAGGCGGGCTCGAGACCTCTTTGGGGCTATTTTGGAAGCTGTTGGGGCCTCTGTTGGGGCCTCTGTTGGGGCCTCTGTTGGGGCCTCGTTTGGGCTCCTTGGGAGCCTCCTGGGGCCTCTTCGGAGGATTCTTGGCGGCCCCTTGGGGCCTCTTGGGGGCCTGTTTGGGCCTCCTTGCGCCCTCTTGGGGCGGAAGGCTCGGATTTTCGGTCCGTGGTCCCCCTCTTGGCCCCCTCTTGGGCCTGTCTTCGGGCTCTCGTGGGCCGTCTTGAGCGTCTCTTGGGTCGTCTTGGGGCCCTCTTGGGCTGTCTTGGGCCGATCTTGGAGGCCTCTTGGTCCGTTCTGGGGCGCTCTTGGAGGCCTCTTGGGCCGTCTTCGAGCGACGGAAAGCGGAAAAGGCGAGAAGGCCAAAATCCTTCCAAAACCGTCGTAAAGTGGATGATGTTGGCCGCTCGGGGCCCTCGGGGAATACGCTTGCAGGCCTCTTGTGCCGTCTGGGCGGCCTCTTGGAACGCTCTTTGGGCGTCTCGGGGGCTCCTTGAGCTGTCTTGGGGGCCTCTTGGGGCCTCTGGAGCCTCTCCGGAGCCGCCCGTGGCGTCTTTAAACCGCGCCGCCCAGGGCCAGGGCGTCGGAGGAGCTCCCCGACCCCCGCCCCTCTCGCACGCGCGTATGCCTGCAATGTAGTAGAGATGACGTCGGGCCCCAGCTTCGCCTCCCGCATCTCGCTCAGCACCGCCAGCGCCCGCTGCCACTGCTCGCCCTTCTCGCACGCGCTGATCGCCCGGGGCCGCCGCGGGCCGTTTGGGGGCCCTCCTGGGGTGCTCTGGGGGCGTCTTGGGGCGATCGAGAAGGCCTGTAAAGCCGTCTTGGACGCGGTGAAGACGAAAAGAGCGAGCATATAGAAAATGTACGTTCTCCGAAAGGAATGGGGCAATTGTTGCCTCTTGGGTCCCTCCTGGGGGTCCTCCTGGGCCGCCTTGGGAGCCTTCTGGCCTGCCTTGGAGGCCTCTGGGGCCGACCTGGGGCTCGGTTGGGTCCCTCTTGGTCTGTCCGGGCGCCCTTGCGGGCGTCTCTGAGCCGTCTCGGAGCGGCCCGGGGGCTCGCAGGGCGGCCTGGAGAGCCCAGCCAACCTTTCAAGACAGAGGACCTTCTGGCACGCAAAGATCGCTGCATTGTAGAAGAGACTAGGACTGATCCGTGGACTACGTCCACGACATCTGCTCATGGTGGCGAGCGGTGTCTGGGAAAGCGTGCTTGCACCTACCCGGTGCCTTTTACAGCCGCTTGCTGTTGAGTGCTGCTTGTTGCCAGTTGTGGCCTTTCGTTCGGACTTTCTTCTGCTGCCGCCTGCGGCAACGGCCTGCTACGGACTGGTGCATGTGCTAGCTTTTGCCTGGTTGTGGATGTTGCCGCCTGCTTGATCCTGCTTGCTGCAGGATGCTGCTTGGCACTGGTGATGTCAACGCGTGCTGCTGCTGCAGCTGCTGCTCGTCGTTGTTTCTGTTCCCTGCTGCTGGATGCTCCTCCTCTTTCTCCGTCCCTCCACCCTTCTCCCCCTCGATGTTCCTTCGTGTCAATCGTCGTTTTTACGACGACGCTTCCAAGAGCACAAGCATCTAGGGCCTCTGGGGGCTTCTGTATGCCTCTTGAGGGTCTCTTGGGCTGTCCCGGCGCTGTCTCGGTCAGTCTTGGGGCCGTCTTGGGCCCCTTGGTCCGCTCTTCGGGCTCTCTTGGGGTTCTCCGGGGCCGTCTGGGCGTCGCTGGGGCCGTTCTGGGGCCAGATTGGGGCGTCCTTGGGGCCGTCTAGGAAGCCTGCTGGGGCGTCTGGGGGCAATCTTAAAGGGGTGCAAAGTGTCGAGGGCTGACCCGAAGGCTCTGCCAACGCAAGCAGAAATGTCAGCGGGTGTCTGCTGTCGCTTGTTGCGCTCGGTTGGTTGCTGCCGTTTCATTGCCAGTGCGCGCGTGACTTGTTTAGCCTGCACCGTCTTGCCGTTCGCGTGATACTTGCTTGATGTTTGCTGACAGGTCCTGCGAGCTGCTCCTGTTTGCCCGGGTCCTCGGAGCGTGGAGAACAACTCCTTCCGACGTGCGATGAGCCTCTCGCCTCTCGTCCACTGCCCGCGTCTTGAGAGCAGCTTTGGAGCCTCTGGGGGGCCTCCTGGAAGCCGCTCAGGGTGGGCCTTTTGGGGGGGTCTCTTTGGCCTCCTGGGGGCCTCTCGGGCCGCCTTGGGCGCCTCGTGGGCCGTCTTGGGGCGGCTGGCTCTCGGGGCGTCTTGGGGCCCCTTGGGCCATCTTGGGCGCCTCCTGGGCAATCTTTAGAAGCCTCCTAGATGGGTCCGAGTAGATGGGGTCGAAGGATCGCGCCGCACCGCCGATGCATCGCCGATGCATCAGCCATGCATCGGCGATGCATCGGCGATGCGGCGCGATACTCCGACCCCATCTACTCGGACCCCATCTAGGAGGCCTAGAATCTTGGAGCCCTCCTTGGTCTTTCCCGTATCCTCTTGGACGGTCTTGGAGCGTTCGGGGGGGGGCCCAGCAGCCATCGTGGGCTGGTCTTGGCACGACATGGCGAGAAGGTGGAAATCTTTGAAGAACCAAAAAGGAAGATCAATGATTTCGTTTGCCGCGGCCCGTCTGGACGTCTTCTGGGGCTGTGTAAGGGCCATATTGGGGGTGTTGGGCTGCCTCGGAGCACTCTGTGAGCCATCTTGGGCAGCTCTGGGCGCTCTTAGCTCCAAATCGCGAGAACCTGAACATCAGTCCAAAAACAATCACAAATCAAGGATTCCTGGCCGCCGCGAGCCGTCTGGACGGCCTCTTGGGATATCTTGGGGCCATGTTGGGGCTCTTGGGCTGTCTCGGAGCTCTCCGTGAGCCCTCTTGGACGGCTCTTGGGGCCCGTTTAGGGGGGTTCCTGGGGGCTCTCTCGGGCCGTCTCGGGGCTCGCTCAGGCCGTCTTGGGCTCCTCCAGGAGCAGTCTTGGAACCCTCCTGAGCCGTCTTGGGGCCCTTGCCGGAACTCTTGGGCGGCCTTGGAGCGTTCGGGGGGGGCTCCAAGAGCCGTCTTGGGCCGCTCTTGGATACAAATCGCAAAAGCACGAAAAACAAACAAAAGCCATAACATAACCCAATGATTGCATGGCCGCCGCGAGCCGTCTGCACGGCCTCTGGGGCCGTCCTGGGGCCATGCTGGCTGGCCATCGCTCGGACGTCCCTTCCCTGTGTTTTTTCTCCGGCTTCGTGCGTGGTTGTTTCGCCCACGGATCAAGGATGCTTCTCGAGGGTCCTCGCCGAAGGAAACGTGCACACGTCCGAGCGATGCCATGCTGGGCCTCTTGGCCCTGGCCCGACCTCGGCGCTCCCGGAAGGCGTCCCGAGGCGTGCTCGAGCCGCCCAGGGGCACGCCGAGGCCGCGCCGCGAGGCGCCGGGCTCGCGCCGAGGCCGCGCCGGGGACCCGCCGAGGCCGACTTTGGACACTCGACTCGTTGGAAGGCGCAAATCCAAAACAGAAAAAAAAACAGCTCCCAAAACAGAAAAAAACACGTCGATCTCCAAAACGGAAAAAAAACGTCCCCAGCATTTTAAGATCATCTAAGCCCCAGGACACACAAACAAACACACACAAATAAAAAAACAGATTTTACCATATTTGGGGGGTTTTGTCTTCACCCCCACGTCCCACATGTTCCCCTATTTGCTGGGAATCGACGATTCATTGTGTCTGTGTGTTTCTTCCCCTCCTGGGATTCGTTTCCCTTCCCGCACGCGCTTCCCCCAGCCATGTAAGAGAGCTGACGTTGGACTCCAGCTTCGCCCCCCGCATCTCGCTCAGCAGCGCAAGCGCCCGTTGCCACTGCACGCCCTTCTCGCACGCGCTGATCCCAGCGTTGTAGCTGACTGGGGCTGACCCGCGACCTCCGGCCGCGGAATTTGCCCGCCCTGGCGTGGACGTGGAAGTGGAGCGTCTCTGGGGCCTCGCGGGAAAGGGGAGGTTGGAGGGGACGGCGTGGATGGAGGAGGTGGCCGCTGGAGGGGAAGGTGGGCGAGGGATGCAGGCAAGCAGGCTTGAAGGCAGGAACGCGGTGGTGGAGGCGGTGTCAGAGGAAGCACACCCATGTAGGCATAACATGGTGTGGACAGAAGCTGTTTCTGACGCCGCAGTCTGTGTTCATCATAGCTTCTGCGGGGAAGGTAGCCGTGAGAAGTTTATCTGCTCTTCGCCGGGGCCGAATGATAATTTCATCTGGCAGAGTGGTGACAACGGGGCCAGTGGGCGCGGCCTAGGAGGCCTGCAAGAGGGCGGCGAGACGGAACTCCCTAAGAAGGGCCCCAGTGCGAGGACACAAATCGACTTTTCGAGCGCACCTCCCCAAGACGTCCCCAAATAGCGCAAAGATGGTCCAAGAAGCCTCCAAAACGATGCTGGAAGTTCGACGCTCTCCAAGAGAGAAACATCCAAGGCCTCTCGGGGGTCGCTTGGGGGCCTCTTTTCGTCCTCCTGGGGGTGGGTCTCTCGGAGCCCTCTATTGAAGTCTTGAGTGCATCTTGGGCCG
>CAUYUJ010001396.1:52135-101711 GCA_963575745.1 Prorocentrum cordatum
CCCTGGCAGCGTTTTGTGACCATGAGGCTCTCAAGAGATACATGTTGGGGGCGCCAAACGGCAATTCTAGCTGAGACGTCCCACCAAAATCGGCGCGAACGGGCTCGTGAGATCAGCCAGGGTGGCTCCCCCTTGGGGCTCCCAAATGATGCCCCTGGCAGCGTTTTGTGATCATGAGAGAGTGTGAGTGTGAGCTTAACTTATCTTATCTTATCTTGAAATCTCTTCTTATCATATCTTGTGCTATCTTATCTTATCTTGTAGTATCTTATCTTGTCTTGTCTTATCTGGTGATTATCATTGGGAGGAGGGAGGCGCGAGCGGGAGGAAGAAGGAGGAGGAGGAGTGGGAGGCGTCAGAGTAATAACAAGAACCCCAATCCTTAGGATATGGGGAAAAGCCATATATATATACACATGAATATGTATGCATATATACATATGTGTGTAGTATATATATATATACAGACATACATACACACATACATACATACATTACATTACATTGCATTACATTACATTGCATTACATTACATTACATTACATTACATTACATTACATTACATTACATTACATTACAGTACAGTGCAGTACAGTACAGTACATTACAGTACAGTACAGTACGGTACAGCACAGTACATTACATTACATTACATTACGTTACATTACATTACATTACATTACAGTACATTACATTACATGACATTACATTACATACATACATACACACATACATACACACACGAAACATATGCTTTTCCCGTTGGGAATGGGACGGTTTGGGCCTCTTGGGGCTCTCCTGGAGGCCCTCCTGGGCCGTCTTGGGAGCCTCTTGGCCTGCCTTGGGGGCCTCTGGGGCTGTCGTGGGGCTCCCAAGGGTGCTCTGAGGCCATCTTGGCGCCCCCTGGAGCCTCTCGGAGCCGTCCCGTTGGCCATTCTTGGCTGCTCTTCGCCTATGTGGCAGAATGCCTCCGGCACGCCCGGGGTGAGCGTGGGGGGCTGTGGACGGCTTCACATGGCTTCGAGATCGCCCATGAGCCCGCCAAGACTTGCGAGGAGAGCTCCGCGAGGCACCCGAAGGGGGTGGTTCCAAGACCGCCCCAGAGAGCCCAAGATGGTCCGAGGAGAGCTCCAAAAGGGGCCCAGAGGCACCCAGGACTCCGCCGCGGCAGTTTGCGCTCTCCTGGCCGCCTCCGGGGCCGTCCTGGCCACCTTGGGAACCTCTTTGGCGGTCGTGGATCGTGTGGAAGCCGACAAGGAGAGGACGGCAAATACCATGCAAAAAGCAATGACAATCTATGTGTTTTCTTGCTCGGGGCCCTTTGGGGAAGCTTCTGGGGAGGTCTCATGGAGCACCTTGGAGGCCTCTCGGGCCGGCTTGGGCCAATCTTGAGCGTCTGGGGCCCATCTGGGGGCCTGTTGAGCGGACTGGGGGATCCTCTGGGCCCGTCTTCGGACTCTCTTGGGAGCCTCTTCGGCCGTCTGGGAACTGTCTTGGGAGCCTCTTGGGCGTTGGTGGATCGTCTGGAAGCCAGCCAGGCGAGCACGGCAAAAACCCTGCAAAAAGTAATGAACATTTATATTTGTTCGTGCTCGAGGCCCTCTGAGGAAGGCTCTGGGACGTCTCATGGAGCATCTTGGAGGCCTCTCGAGCCGGCTTGGGCCAATCTTGGGCCAATCTCGAGCGTCTGGGGGCCTGTTGAGCCGACTTGGGGGCCCTGTGGGCCCGTCTTCGGGCTCTCTTGGGGGCCTCTTCGGCCGTCTTGGAGCCGTCTCGGTGACGTCTTGGGCGGTCGTGGATCGTCTGGAAACCGACAAGGCGAGAACGGCAAAAACCCTGCAAGAAGCAAGGAACATCTATGTTGTTTCTTGCTCGGGGCCCTCTGGGGAAGCTTCTGGGGAGGTCTCATGGAGCATCTTGGAGACCTCTCGGGCCGACTTGGGCCTCTTGAGGCCCTCTTGGCGTATCTTGGAGCCTCCCTGGGCGTCCCTGGGCGGCCCGGGGCCAGCCCGGGGCGGTTTTGACTACATTGATCCTGCGGCATTCTGGCACGCACGGCCCCCGGCATTGTAGTATAGATGACGTTGGGCTCCAGCTTCGCCTCCCACATCTCACTGAGCACTGACAACGCGTGTTGCCATTGCCCGCCTTTTCTGCATGCGCTGACAGTCGCAACGTAGTGGCTTGGGGCGAGTTGCACACCCAATCGAATTTCTTCGCGAAGCAACCGCAGTGCGGCGCTCCATTGTTTTGTCAGGCCGCAGTCCTTGAGCGACGCCTCGAGGGACATCCCATGACGACTTCCTGAGACTAGCCAGAACGACCGGGGCTTGTGCCAAAATGGCTAGAGCCAAAATGGCTACAGAACGGCCAGTGTCGAACAGATCCGCAAAGTGAGCGCGCCCTCCTCCTCCTCCTCCTCCTCCTCCTCCTCCTCCCTCCTCCTCCTCCTCCTCCCTCTCTCTCCTGTCCTCCTCCTCCTCCTCCTCCTCATCCTCCTCCTCTCTCCTCCTCCTCCCTCCTCCCCTCCTTTCCGCCTCCTCCTCCTCTTTCCTGCCCTCCTCCTCCTCCTCCTCCTCCCTCCTCCCTCCTCCTTCCTCCATCCTCCTCCTTCCCTCTCCCCCTTCCCTCCTCCTCCTCTTCCTGCTCCTCCCCTCCCATGCCTCCTCCTCCTCCTCCTCCTCCTCCTCCTCCTCCTCCTCCTCCTCCTCCTCCTCCTCCTCCTCCTCCTCCTCCTCCTCCTCCTATCCTCCTCCTATCCTCCTCCTCCTCCTCCTCCTCCTCCTCCTCCTCCTCCTCCTCCTCTTAAGGCCCTGGCGCGTGAAGGCGTGGTGGAATGCCAAGTGAGCGCCGATGAAAACCGGCTCTCACGCGAGATGGCACAGCGGACTTACGCCGCGGCTTCCAGGGGGCCGCCCGCGCGCACGCCACATGGAAGACGAGGGTGCCTCCGCGCGTCCTTACGCGGGCAGCTTGCGCGCCCATGTCGGCGTAGACGATCCCGATTTCTTGCGTCGTTCAAGAGTTGTCAGGTGAGACTTTTTCCCCAACCATCCTGTGGTGTTGGGTCCTCGTTTTGAAGAGACAGCGCCCCGCGTCCCACCTTCCTCCTCCTTCCTCCTTCCTCCTTCCTCCTTCCTCCTTCCTCCTCCTCCTCCCCCTCCTCCTCCCACTCCTCCCTCCTCCCCCTCTTCCCTGCGTTTCACCCACCCAGGGCAGCGTCTCGTAGCCCCATACGGAGCTCCACCGAAGGCCTCCGGGGGCCCTTCCCAGGCATCGGGGCCATAAAAAAAACGACTCGCGACGAAAAACCGGTCCCGGGGAAGGGCTCGAAACCTCTGGGGGCCGACGTTGCGACGAAAATCACCACGTCGGGGGTCTGAGCGCAGGCCTTCTCAGGAGGCGCAAAGGGCTTCTCAGAAGCCCTTTGCGCCTTCTGAGAAGGCCTGCCCCCTCTGCCTTCCCCCCCTGGGCTGGCCGACAGGTGAAGGGTGGCAGGAGAGAGGTCCTGGCGCGAGCGCGTGAGCAGGAGGCCGGCGGCGGCGGCGAACAGCGAGGGGGGACTGAGGGCAGCCCTGACAGATACAGCGGTGCACGTCGGGAGCGCGGCGGTGGCGCGCCGTCAACCACCACGTCGCAAAGACTTCTCCTGGCACAGCGCGCCGAAGAAGCTGCGTGTCCCAAAAGATGCCCATTGCATGAGATGTTGCGATGCTCTCCGGGTGCATGCTCAGGGTGGCATCAGTCGGCCCAGGCGCCCAGGCGCTTGCACGTCCCAAGCCCACTCGTCCGCCAAGTCGGTGGCTCCCGGGACGGCGCGCACATCATGCATGGGCGCGCGCGCACGCGCAGCGCACGTGCCACTGCGGCGCTCCCTCGTGGTGCGAGGCCGCGGTGCGCTTCGCAGCGTCGCGGGCCCCGGTCGGGAGCGGCCGCGCGGCCTTTTGACGGGCGCTGCCGCGCGGGCGCTGCCGCCGCGCCCCGCACGGGCACGCGGCCCGGCGCCCTCGGGAGCTTCCAGCTGCGTGTGTCCCGGCGGCTGGCCGGGCACGTGCAGTAGCCTCCAAACTCCACGAGCTGGAGGAGGAGTAGGGAGGAGGAGGAGGAGGAGGAGGAGGAGGAGGAGGAGCAGGAAGAGGAGGAGGAGGAGGAGGAGGAGGAGGAGGAGGAGAGCCGCCTGAAGGTGGCAAGCGCTGGCTCGCTGGCACCAGGCAGGGTCCTTTGCAGCTGGCGTGCGGACAGGCCGCAGAGCTGCAGAACCTTTGGGGCCTCGATTTGGGGGACGCAGAGGCACGGCAGGCGGCCTGAGCATGCCGTCGGCCGCTTTGGAGGAACAGTATGGAAACGTCCTCTGCCTCCGCCTGCACCGTCCGCGTGTTGCTCTGGTAAGGCATTGCGCCGCACACAGGCATCCCCCCCCTTCCCCCCTGGTAGTCCTGGCCGGCCTCACAAGGCCCCCGTCCCAGACTGCTCGGGGGGCCTGTTGAGGCCATCCGGGACTACCTGGGGGGGGGGGTCTCTGCGCAACCCGAAGCCATATACCAGGCCGCTCCTCCTGATTCCTCTCTTCCCCGCCCACCTTTTCGCCATCTGCCCGGATCAAGTGATCCTTTCCTCGAGGGGGAGGAGGAGGAGGAGGAGGAGGAGCAGGAGGAGGAGGAGGAGGAGGAGGAGGAGGAGAAAGAGGAGGAGGAGGAGGAGGAGGAGGAGGAGGAGGAGGAGGAGAAAGAGGAGGACGCCTCGGATGACCTGTCATGCAACCAACTACGGGAGCATGGGCCAATCATGTGGGCCCAGCTCGTTTACCGTGGATGCCCAGGGGAAAAAGTGACGGAAAACAGAGCGGGCCAAAGAAACTCATCAAAACAGTTTGATCGGCTGGCCATTCTTGGGGTTCTTACCCGCCTTGATGGCCTTAATAGCATGCCTCTGCTTATACAGTGTGGGGGGGTGCTGAGAAGGGCCCAGACAGCATCCTCCAAGCTTCGAGTGCCCCGCACGCCCAGCATTAAGCTGGTACGACCCACACAATGTGCAAACCATTGCACCGAGATTCGAGAGAATTCGGTGGCCATCTAACTCTACATGTCGTCTGCACACGGCTGCTGAGCCCCCGACGGACCAGGAACGACAGGGTCATCGGGTGGGCTGAGATCCTGCGCCAGACCTAGCGCAACGTTGACCGCCTCACTCCTGTAAGGCAATGCACGCTGCAATACAACATCATTGCGGGCCTGGAGCTTTTGTTGCTCCGTGGGCTCACACTTAGCATAATTACTGGTTCCCGCAACGAGTTTCAACAAACTGGCTGGGGTCCGAGCCGTGGCCAAACATTTCTTGCACTGCCAGACCCCAGGACTGCGGATGACCACCTCATGCACACGCAATCCTACATGCTGTACAGGAATCGGGGGGCCACCTAACTTGAGCCTCTCGGGTCTACTGCTGGTGGAGTCCCTGGTGATGAGCTTAGCAGCCGCCCAGGAGAAGAACTTAGCATTCAACTTCTCTTGGCTCAGCCTGGCCTCGAACATTTGGACCGTCGATTTGTGTACAGCGTGCATGTTGGCCCCCTCCCTGGCGAAAAAATCCGCCCACATGTTCCCGAGCAGAAATTCAAACGGGAGGGTGCCGAAGTGTACCTCCAGGTAACTCTCGATCGTGATGTGCGCAGGCGTCCAGCAAGCTCTGGGCCGACGCTTGTCGTCAGCTGCATGAAAGATGTGCCTCCAGATGTCTGCGTATGTCGAATTCGCATCTTCCTGGTCGTGGTGCCAGGAGTTCACTTCAGCTGCCAGGCTCTGGAGATCTGTCACCAGTAGGTCCACAGCAGGTAAAAGCCTGAGTGCCATGAGGAAAGCCATTCGCTCCGATCTCCCGACCGTTTGTATCGGACCCTCGAGGGGCCCATATGCAGCACGAACAGGTAGCCCGTTGTCCCCCATGACGACGAAAGACCACCCACATCGACGAATCTCAGGCCACGCAGGGGCCAGCCCCGAACCATCAGAGAAAACCAAAGAGCTCCAGGAACTTCTGTCAGACTCCCAGTCACCCCAGCAGACGTACTGCAACTTGAACTCCACATACGGTGGGATGAGAGGGCTCACTGGTATGCCTACTGCCGTGGCAAGACAATCCCAGTCGGGCTCTCCAAGGGCCTTCTGTCCGAGCTCCCTTAACATATCATATGTGTACTGCATATCAGTGTTCCAGTCGAGATCGGGCTCCTCAGGCAGGTCATCGTAAAAACTAGGACAGCAAAAGAACTCGTGTCCAATGGTCGATTGCTCCGCTGCGCAGTAGATGCAGGCAGGGGAGATCTGGTACCCTTTGGCAGCCAGTCTGGAACGTGACCAAATAGAGTCGGACCACAGTGCACGAAGCGCGCCTGCAAAACGTGGGTGCCTGACCACTGCCTTCTTAGCACCAATACATCTCCTCATAGCTCTCATCCATAATACCTCATCCCCATGGCATACCTCCTTGTGATGTGTAAGTATACGCATGCCTTGCCAGCGCTCGATGCCTTGCCTGACCAACTCCAGCACGTCCTTGGGACAGAGCTGAAGGAGGTCAAACGTGTGACCTAGGTCGCTGTAGATCCCCGTGGCGGAATACATGCCCCATCCTATTCTCCTCAAAGACATCCATACAACAGCAATGGGCCCCCTTGCCGAGGTCCAAGAGGCCTTAATCTTGAGCCCCTCATCCACCTTCATCCAGGCCCTCTGCAGTCTCCCAAGGCAAACTCTGTTGTCCCAGACGAAGCTGCAGTAGGCCTTCAGGGGGTCCATGGTGGCATTGTATATTGGGTCGTACTTGGCGTCAGCCTGCGTAGCCAGATATACAGTGAGAGAAGAAACTGCCGTCGAACGGCCACATAACATGCCAGCAACAGAGCGTAAACGGGCAAGCTCTTGGTCGCTGACTCCTGATACAGTCGCGCCGTGCGCAGCAGCTGGAAGGAGTCCTGTTCTCCAGATAGCGGTGACTCTGTTGCCAGCCGCCTTCTGGAGCATGATAAGCCTTGGGAGCCTGTCCTGCAAGCCCTTCATCCTAGCCTTAGCTTGTTTCCTCACAGGAACTGGCCCACTAAGTTCATGCCCAAGATTTCGGACCCACTTTTTGCTTTTGAGGTTGATCCTTGAGGCCAACTTGCGGAACCCCTGGTGCCCCTTCCTAGTATTGGAGACCCAGCCCGGTTTCTTGACCTGCAACAGGAGCCCCAACTTGGCCGAATCCTTGACGAAGCTCTGGATCCCCAAGAACAACTCAGCCGAAGAAGTCCCCGACGGCCTCCTCCTCCTCCTCCTCCTCCTCCTCCTCCTCCTCCTCCTCCTCCTCCTCCTATCCTCCTCCTATCCTCCTCCTCCTCCTCCTCCTCCTCCTCCTCCTCCTCCTCCTCCTCTTAAGGCCCTGGCGCGTGAAGGCGTGGTGGAATGCCAAGTGAGCGCCGATGAAAACCGGCTCTCACGCGAGATGGCACAGCGGACTTACGCCGCGGCTTCCAGGGGGCCGCCCGCGCGCACGCCACATGGAAGACGAGGGTGCCTCCGCGCGTCCTTACGCGGGCAGCTTGCGCGCCCATGTCGGCGTAGACGATCCCGATTTCTTGCGTCGTTCAAGAGTTGTCAGGTGAGACTTTTTCCCCAACCATCCTGTGGTGTTGGGTCCTCGTTTTGAAGAGACAGCGCCCCGCGTCCCACCTTCCTCCTCCTTCCTCCTTCCTCCTTCCTCCTTCCTCCTTCCTCCTCCTCCTCCCCCTCCTCCTCCCACTCCTCCCTCCTCCCCCTCTTCCCTGCGTTTCACCCACCCAGGGCAGCGTCTCGTAGCCCCATACGGAGCTCCACCGAAGGCCTCCGGGGGCCCTTCCCAGGCATCGGGGCCATAAAAAAAACGACTCGCGACGAAAAACCGGTCCCGGGGAAGGGCTCGAAACCTCTGGGGGCCGACGTTGCGACGAAAATCACCACGTCGGGGGTCTGAGCGCAGGCCTTCTCAGGAGGCGCAAAGGGCTTCTCAGAAGCCCTTTGCGCCTTCTGAGAAGGCCTGCCCCCTCTGCCTTCCCCCCCTGGGCTGGCCGACAGGTGAAGGGTGGCAGGAGAGAGGTCCTGGCGCGAGCGCGTGAGCAGGAGGCCGGCGGCGGCGGCGAACAGCGAGGGGGGACTGAGGGCAGCCCTGACAGATACAGCGGTGCACGTCGGGAGCGCGGCGGTGGCGCGCCGTCAACCACCACGTCGCAAAGACTTCTCCTGGCACAGCGCGCCGAAGAAGCTGCGTGTCCCAAAAGATGCCCATTGCATGAGATGTTGCGATGCTCTCCGGGTGCATGCTCAGGGTGGCATCAGTCGGCCCAGGCGCCCAGGCGCTTGCACGTCCCAAGCCCACTCGTCCGCCAAGTCGGTGGCTCCCGGGACGGCGCGCACATCATGCATGGGCGCGCGCGCACGCGCAGCGCACGTGCCACTGCGGCGCTCCCTCGTGGTGCGAGGCCGTGGTGCGCTTCGCAGCGTCGCGGGCCCCGGTCGGGAGCGGCCGCGCGGCCTTTTGACGGGCGCTGCCGCGCGGGCGCTGCCGCCGCGCCCCGCACGGGCACGCGGCCCGGCGCCCTCGGGAGCTTCCAGCTGCGTGTGTCCCGGCGGCTGGCCGGGCACGTGCAGTAGCCTCCAAACTCCACGAGCTGGAGGAGGAGTAGGGAGGAGGAGGAGGAGGAGGAGGAGGAGGAGGAGGAGCAGGAGGAGGAGGAGGAGGAGGAGGAGGAGGAGGAGAGCCGCCTGAAGGTGGCAAGCGCTGGCTCGCTGGCACCAGGCAGGGTCCTTTGCAGCTGGCGTGCGGACAGGCCGCAGAGCTGCAGAACCTTTGGGGCCTCGATTTGGGGGACGCAGAGGCACGGCAGGCGGCCTGAGCATGCCGTCGGCCGCTTTGGAGGAACAGTATGGAAACGTCCTCTGCCTCCGCCTGCACCGTCCGCGTGTTGCTCTGGTAAGGCATTGCGCCGCACACAGGCATCCCCCCCCTTCCCCCCTGGTAGTCCTGGCCGGCCTCACAAGGCCCCCGTCCCAGACTGCTCGGGGGGCCTGTTGAGGCCATCCGGGACTACCTGGGGGGGGGGGTCTCTGCGCAACCCGAAGCCATATACCAGGCCGCTCCTCCTGATTCCTCTCTTCCCCGCCCACCTTTTCGCCATCTGCCCGGATCAAGTGATCCTTTCCTCGAGGGGGAGGAGGAGGAGGAGGAGGAGGAGCAGGAGGAGGAGGAGGAGGAGGAGGAGGAGGAGGAGAGGAGGAGGAGGAGGAGGAGGAGGAGGAGGAGGAGGAGGAGAAAGAGGAGGACGCCTCGGATGACCTGTCATGCAACCAACTACGGGAGCATGGGCCAATCATGTGGGCCCAGCTCGTTTACCGTGGATGCCCAGGGGAAAAAGTGACGGAAAACAGAGCGGGCCAAAGAAACTCATCAAAACAGTTTGATCGGCTGGCCATTCTTGGGGTTCTTACCCGCCTTGATGGCCTTAATAGCATGCCTCTGCTTATACAGTGTGGGGGGGTGCTGAGAAGGGCCCAGACAGCATCCTCCAAGCTTCGAGTGCCCCGCACGCCCAGCATTAAGCTGGTACGACCCACACAATGTGCAAACCATTGCACCGAGATTCGAGAGAATTCGGTGGCCATCTAACTCTACAGTGTCGTCTGCACACGGCTGCTGAGCCCCCGACGGACCAGGAACGAAAGGGTCATCGGGTGGGCTGAGATCCTGCGCCAGACCTAGCGCAACGTTGACAGCCTCACTCCTGTAAGGCAATGCACGCTGCAATACAACATCATTGCGGGCCTGGAGCTTTTGTTGCTCCGTGGGCTCACACTCAGCATAATTACTGGTTCCCGCAACGAGCTTCAACAAACTGGCTGGGGTCCGAGCCGTGGCCAAACATTTCTTGCACTGCCAGACCCCAGGACTGCGGATGACCACCTCATGCACACGCAATCCTACATGCTGTACAGGAATCGGGGGGCCACCTAACTTGAGCCTCTCGGGTCTACTGCTGGTGGAGTCCCTGGCGATGAGCTTAGCGGCCGCCCAGGAGAAGAACTTAGCATTCAACTTCTCTTGGCTCAGCCTGGCCTCGAACATTTGGACCGTCGATTTGTGTACAGCGTGCATGTTGGCCCCCTCCCTGGCGAAAAAATCCGCCCACATGTTCCCGAGCAGAAATTCAAACGGGAGGGTGCCGAAGTGTACCCCCAAGTAACTCTCGATCGTGATGTGCGCAGGCGTCCAGCAAGCTCTGGGCCGACGCTTGTCGTCAGCTGCATGAAAGATGTGCCTCCAGATGTCTGCGTACGTCGAATTCGCATCTTCCTGGTCGTGGTGCCAGGAGTTCACTTCAGCTGCCAGACTCTGGAGATCTGTCACCAGTAGGTCCACAGCAGGTAAAAGCCTGAGTGCCATGAGGAAAGCCATTCGCTCCGATCTCCCGACCGTTTGTATCGGACCCTCGAGGGGCCCATATGCAGCACGAACAGGTAGCCCGTTGTCCCCCATGACGACGAAAGACCACCCACATCGACGAATCTCAGGCCACGCAGGGGCCAGCCCCGAACCATCAGAGAAAACCAAAGAGCTCCAGGAACTTCTGTCAGACTCCCAGTCACCCCAGCAGACGTACTGCAACTTGAACTCCACATACGGTGGGATGAGAGGGCTCACAGGTATGCCTACTGCCGTGGCAAGACAATCCCAGTCGGGCTCTCCAAGGGCCTTCTGTCCGAGCTCCCTTAACATATCATATGTGTACTGCATATCAGTGTTCCAGTCGAGATCGGGCTCCTCAGGCAGGTCATCGTAAAAACTAGGACAGCAAAAGAACTCGTATCCAATGGTCGATTGCTCCGCTGCGCAGTAGATGCAGGCAGGGGAGATCTGGTACCCTTTGGCAGCCAATCTGGAACGTGACCAAATAGAGTCGGACCACAGTGCACGAAGCGCGCCTGCAAAACGTGGGTGCCTGACCACTGCCTTCTTAGCACCAATACATCTCCTCATAGCTCTCATCCATAATACCTCATCCCCATGGCATACCTCCTTGTGATGTGTAAGTATACGCATGCCTTGCCAGCGCTCGATGCCTTGCCTGACCAACTCCAGCACGTCCTTGGGACAGAGCTGAAGGAGGTCAAACGTGTGACCTAGGTCGCTGTAGATCCCCGTGGCGGAATACATGCCCCATCCTATTCTCCTCAAGACATCCATACAACAGCAATGGGCCCCCTTGCCGAGGTCCAAGAGGCCTTAATCTTGAGCCCCTCATCCACCTTCATCCAGGCCCTCTGCAGTCTCCCAAGGCAAACTCTGTTGTCCCAGACGAAGCTGCAGTAGGCCTTCAGGGGGTCCATGGTGGCATTGTATATTGGGTCGTACTTGGCGTCAGCCTGCGTAGCCAGATATACAGTGAGAGAAGAAACTGCCGTCGAACGGCCACATAACATGCCAGCAACAGAGCGTAAACGGGCAAGCTCTTGGTCGCTGACTCCTGATACAGTCGCGCCGTGCGCAGCAGCTGGAAGGAGTCCTGTTCTCCAGATAGCGGTGACTCTGTTGCCAGCCGCCTTCTGGAGCATGATAAGCCTTGGGAGCCTGTCCTGCAAGCCCTTCATCCTAGCCTTAGCTTGTTTCCTCACAGGAACTGGCCCACTAAGTTCATGCCCAAGATTTCGGACCCACTTTTTGCTTTTGAGGTTGATCCTTGAGGCCAACTTGCGAAACCCCTGGTGCCCCTTCCTAGTATTGGAGACCCAGCCCGGTTTCTTGACCTGCAACAGGAGCCCCAACTTGGCCGAATCCTTGACGAAGCTCTGGATCCCCAAGAACAACTCAGCCGAAGAAGTCCCCGACGGCCCAACCCATTGGAACGTGCTGTCATCCACGAGCGCTCTCGGGGTCACGTTGGGGGCTATCTGGTGCACCTTCATGAGGGCCCTGTAGGTGAGGATGGTGAGGAGGGTGGTGGCGTGGGTGCAGCCCGCGAGGATGCCCTGGTACACCACCACCTGCTTGCTCCAACATCCAAACGCCTTTATCACCCTTGGCTGTGAATACGAGTTGATTAACATCCATAATAAACGAAGAGGGAACCCCAGGCACCTGGCTTCATCAAGCAATGCAGGGAACAGCACTGTCCCGAAACATTTCCACATATCGAGAAACACCGTGACTGAACTCTCTCCCAGAGAAGCAGCAATCTCCGCCTCTAGGTTGTGCGCAAACGCGGAATAACTGGAAGAGTGTCCCCTCCTGTTGCCCCAAATGAAAGGGCTCCCATGCTGTGCAATCCATGTTCTTGAAATCGGGCGCCTTGCTCGCGCCCACAAACGTACTAAGCTCTCTACTAAAGTGATCAGCCGCGTGCCTCCATCGGGCTTGGCAAGCCTGACCATCTCGTTGACAATTCTCTGTGTCGGCCAGTACAGCATCCGCTCGCACGTGTGGCACAGTGTGCAGAGCGCCAACAAGCCAGCATCAGAGAGGAAGAAAAATGCGCGAGGGTGCAGCCTCGTCGGCCCAGTGGCCGTCGTCCAAGTGAACGTGAGAGCTGCCCTGGACAAGTCTTCTGGCCGAAGCGGGGGAAGATCCTCCCATGTATGCGCATCACTCGGCAATGGTGGCTCACGCTGCCCATGACAGGACCATACCTCATGCCAGACATCCATTTCCCTGTCGGCCATCTGGTACGGCTGCATTCTGTCAGTGTGCGCCACTGCTGCCTCCAAGGCCTTGACCTTAGACGTGCGATGCACAGGGCCTGCTCCTTTCTTGAACGCCATGTCGATCCAAGACCTCCAGCTGTCCTCCACCTTCTTCCTATGCTCCTGGTGAACTTCATCAGCACGCTCGACTATGCGGTATATATGCTGCTCGAAGTCGTCTCTTCCTAGCAAGGCGATGCCATCTAGGAAGAATCCCTGAGTCTCCTCATCCAGGTGACTCCACATGTGGTTATGCTGCCCCACTATCTTGAGCAAGAAGCGATCTGTGTCCACTAGCGAACGAGCCAATCTGTCGATGGGGTTCAGTCTCGCTGATGCTCGCTGCTTCCTGGAATGCGCCCTGCCAGGATTCCCTGGATCCTCACGTGGCCTTGAGGCTGACGCAGTCGTCGCGGTCACCGTAGTAGTACCCGTAGGCCCTCTACCAGGGGCAGAGACATCACTGGTCGTAGTTGCAGTACACGGCGCCATCAGCCCTCCAGCGATACCACCGCACGGGGTCACTGAGCTGAGAGCCGCGGGCATGCGCGGATCAGCGGAGGACGCGCGCCGCGGGGCAGTCTCGTCCTTCATAGGGCGTAGGCTGCATGACCCACTCGTAGGTGCCCTCTGTGAACTCGACCTGCTGGTGACCGTCATCCAGTTGCCGCCTGCCTCTGATCCCTCTCGCTTAGGAGCTGCAGCTGCAGGCGCCAAGGATGGCTGTCTGCTGGTCCAGGGCGAGCTGTAATCAGGAAGGTGAAATTCGCCCGCACGCCTATCATCACGTATAGCTTCCTGCACCAATTTGATCCAGAAGGCTCGCACTCTCATGAGATGTTTCGCCCATCTGGCCGCAGCCAGCCAAGCTAAGGCGTTCGGCCCAAGGCCTCCCGCCTCACGCTTGGGGGGCCCAGTGTGCTTCGACAAACTTGGTCTCCCTCGGGCCAGCTCTGCCCCTGTACGGAGCAGCCTCATCGTCTACCACGTCGTACCTGTTGAGTATCTCAAATTCCACTCCAGTGATAACTGCATCCCAAGCCATCTTGAGCGTGTCGTCGTCATGAGCACGTAGAATGGTGCCCATCACATGATCCCAGTTCATAGGATATCGCGAACAACCTTGCTTGGGTAGCTTTGGTAACTGCTTGGGCTCAACAGGGACCCTAAGCCAAATCTTCTTGGGCGCAGCTCGAATCGAAAGAACAACAGGTGCATGCGTGGGTAGCCCTGCAGCCTCCAACACATCTGGTGGCTCAATGACAGCGGCCAACTTGGAGTGAACCATAAAATAATCATAAATCTTGCCCTCAGTCGAGTTGGTGGTGCGACATGTGACGTGCGACGGGACCATCATCAACGCATTCGTCTGCGCCACCCACTCCTGTGCTCCGATCAAATTCGCACTCATGTTAAAGTCACCTCCAATGACCCAAGGCCGATTTGCTGCATTGAGGCGGCCCACGTATTGCGCCACCTTGTGTAGAATCATGAGGTTGTAGTCATTCAGGTCCACGGAATCCTGCAAGTATAGGGATATGACCACCAGCCCACTCTTGAGGCCCCAGTTGACCTGCGCTGCCACAGCCCGAGAGGGCACAATCTCAAGGTCTTTGAGCAGTGGTGGCGCCGTAATCGTGATAAAACACGGCGTGATAACTGCAACCCCTGCTGAGAGCCCGTCAGCTGCCGTGCGCTTGGCCGCCGAGAATATGCCGTGGTAGCCCATGCACTTCAGCTTGTACTGCAGGCTGGGCAACATTGATCCATCTGACTTGTGCTTTTGAACCAAAATCACCGAATCTGTGGCCTGCTCCACATAACGTAGCAAGGGGCCAGCTGCATCAATATTGACCGTGACGATCTGCCCCTTGATCTTAGAATCGGAATACGTCATCTTAACCAGTAAAGTGAACATCATCATAGCGTTGACTAGCCTCCTCGGCCTAGTAGGCCTGGAAGCCTGGCCCTTTCCTCTGCTTGGCATGCTGCTCCAGCTTGCAGAGACGATTGGCCGCGTCGCGCATCTCCTCCAACGATGTGGGGACCTCCTGACCCGCCTCCGCCAGGTAAGGCCGCAATACGTCTTCGGTTGCTTCCTTGATAGGAACCAGAGGAGCATCGTCATCAGCAAGTGACTCATTGTCCAGCAGCTCAGGACCTGCATGGTGTCGAGTCGCGCCCACTGGTTGCAACCGAGCATTCGTGATACTCTGAGGCAGTGCTTGAGCCACACCGTGCGCGATGGCGTCAGTCCTGTCTCCAGCTCCAAGTGCGCGCAACACCTCTCCCAACTTGGTAGTGTCCAGGCCCAGAGCATGAACAGTCGGCCCAGCCTCCCCGTCGTCATTAGGCACAGGTGGGACATAGCTCTGGCGCGCCAAGTCAGCGTGCTGGGTCTGGAGCTCGAGCAGTTTGGCCTTCTTGTCCAGCACCTTCTGCTCAGCCTGCCCCAGCACCTCCTGGAGCTCCTTGATGACGGCCTTTTGGTCGTCAACATCCTTCTCCGCCTTTGCAATCTGCTTGCCCATAGCCTCAATTTGCTTGCCAACGACGAACATGCGTGAGGCTGCAGGCTTGTGCTTGTTAATTTCATCCTGGAGCTCGCTGCGTTCTTTTGTGAGCGCCTCCTTGAGGACATCCCACGCTGCGCCAACACCTTTGCTGGCAACTGCGATCTCCTTATCCAACTCCAAAATTCGTGCACGAAACTTGCCTTCATCGAAATCGTTTGCCATAGCCTTAGGCTCCGACACGTCCATGGCATCAGGCGCTGGCACGTGCTTGGCCTGGATCTGCTTCTCGAGCTTGGCAATCGTCTCCTGCGCCAGTCGCAACTGCTTGGCAACCTCCCACGGTGCCGAACCAGCGCTAGCGGCCTTCTTGCCACCAGCCTTGAGACCTCCAGCGTGCACACTCGGGTCTGCGGTGGACGTCTTGTAGGCCTTGAAACAACTGCTCTTGGGCCGCCTGCAAGAGAAGCATGATGTGCGGTCAGCCTTATTGAAGAATGGTTCACCCGTGCGCTCGTGGATGCAGGTCTTGCACAGCCAAGTCTTGTCGGCGACTGGGCGCGGCACCATCCTGCCGAGACGAGGCACACGAGGAACAGGAACACGATGCACGAGGCAGGACGGCCCCGAGCGAATGAGAATGCGAGAGACGCGCCGAGGTGGGGCGGACCACCTCGGCGCTCGCCCTGGGGCTGACCAGGGGAAGGACTGCAAACTGGCCGCGGACTAGCGGTATCCACTTGTTCCCCTGCGGAACTAAGCATCTTGAGCCAAAATGGCTACGGAGGAGGAGGAGGAGGAGGAGGAGGAGGAGGAGGAGGAGGAGGAGGAGGAGGAGGAGGAGGAGGAGGAGGAGGAGGAGGGGGAGGAGGAGGAGGAGGAGCAGCAGGAGAGGTCCTGGTTCACGCTGACGTAGCCGCCGTTGCTGACGCGCACGGACACAGTCCCGTCCGGATTCTTGACGAGCTTGAACAGCTTGCGCTGGGCCGCACCGGGCCCCTCCGTCGAGGCAGGGGGCATTACATCTGACAGTGCGTTAGGCGATTCATGCCAATACTGGCCATCGTGTTTATTGAGCAGGGACCGACCGTCTCGGCATTCCTCTAGTCCAACCACGAAATGTTCTTAGAACCCAGGAATGTTCTAACAAAAAAACAATGTTCTTAGAACATAATCCCGATGTGTTAAAACAAGGCAGACTCCGCAAGACATGTTCTAAACACATTTCGTGGGAACCACAAACAATTATTTGAACAGTGTTTGGTAGGCTGGTAGGACTATAGGCGAACCAGGACGCTTCGCCACTGCTTGAGTTGGGCGATTCATGTCAATACCGGCCATCGTGTTTGACTCGAACGTGAAGAAACAGAAGGCGGGGAAGGAAGAGGGGGGAGGGAACGGAGTCGAGGGAGGGGGCGGGGAGGAGGACAGACAGGACTTGGCAGGTCTTAGCAGCATTTCATTTCCCTTGGCCGTTTTCCCCCAGTTATCCGTCCCTCCCCTCGGCTTACCGGGCGCGCGGGCTTACTGAGCCTCTGGCGTGCAAGATCTTCGCCGTGCGTTTTTTGTTGATGTGTGTATTTGTTGCCGAGGACCCGTTGTCACCATCGTCATCGTCACCACTGCCATAATCATAAGCATTTACATGGGTATCATGGTACATTCAATCACTTGCACAACAATCATCCACTAGAGCCACTACACTGGTTATCATCATCGTCATCGCCATCATCACCGTTATCATTCATCGCCGTCGTCATCATTACCAGTATCACCATCAACACTATCATCATCACAATCCATGTCGTCTACCCAAAAGCGGATGCTGTCGGTTGTGGGCAACTGCCGCTGACGGGCATCATTACAAGTTGCCTTGCCCATGCCAGGCGTGCCATGTCCTGCCTGGGGCCCCAGAGGTCGGGAGGGCAATGCTCCCCTCCATTGACGACGACGACGACGACGAAGACTAAGAGGTGACGACGACGACGGCCACGACCACGACGAGGTGACGACGACGATGACGACGACGGCGACGCCGTCGTCGTCAATGGAGGGGAGCACATAACCAAGCATCGCATAGCATATCATAGCATAGCATAGCGCAGCATAGCATATCGTAGCATAGCATAGCATAGCATAGCATAGCATAGCATAGCGCAGCTTAGCATAGCATATCATAGCATATCATAGCTTAGCATAGCACAGCGCAGCATGGCATAGCATAGCTTAGCCTAACATAGCATAGCATAACATAGCCCAGCATAGCATAGCATAGCATAGCATAGCATAGCATAGCATAGCGCATCATAGCAGTGCAGCGCGACTCCGTGGTGCAGCGCGACTCCTAAGGCCCCGTGGTGCAGCGCGACTCCGCCTTTTTTTCCGGCACACCCCTCACATGTTTCGTGGCCCCACAGGGAGCTCCACCCACGGCCCCAGTGGCGCAGCCCGCTTTTGGGCGACAATCCCGTTTCGGCACAGCCCACAAATTTATAGTGGTTCCACAAGAGCTCCACCGAAGGCCCCAGCGGCACAGCCCGCATGCAAGTTTTGCCCCATAGGGAGTTTCACCTCGAATCGTATACTCACAATTGTGGTACTCACATTTGCACATGATTGGATTCCTCGCCAAGCTAATCCTGCCTTCTTGGTCCCCCTGATGCACGGCTGAATCTAGCTCGGAAAAGTGGCGTGCATCCCTAGACCGTGGTGGGGCCCAGCGGAGTGCTACGAGCCACGCCAAGACAGCGTTCAGGTCAGCCCTAGCTCACCTCCCAGCCCTACCCCCTGCTGCCACGGTTCGAGGCAACTTGGGGGGGAGCCTCGGCGCCCCGAGCGCCTCTCTCCTCCTGCGAGGTTTCGGCTTGCTCAGTTCTCAGTTTAGCAAGCCCTCCCCGGCGCGCAACACCAGTGCGCAATGGTCGCCGCGTCCAAGCCCACCAACAAGTCAGCCAGTAAGGCTGCTGCCCCTATTATGCAGCTGGGTAAGAAGCGCACTTCCAAGTTACCAAACATTCTAAAATCCAAATGTGTCGAGGGCGATCTTACGAGTGGCAGTTTCTTCTCAGGCATGGAGAACGGGCTACGGCCCCTGCAGTACGTGTTGCAGACCTTGTTCGGGCCAAATGTTCGCGTGAAGCAGAAGTTCGCAATCGACAAGGATCGGGCGTGCCAGAGGTTCCTCAAAGCGAACATTGCCCCCGATTGCGTTATCTACGGTGACGTGAAGAACGTGAACTTGGCTCGCCTGCCGTATGTTGATTTCCTGTGGTACAGCCCGCCATGCAACAAGTACAGCCAGCAGGGAAAGCAGCAGGGCTGGGAGGCGTCCTCCGACCACAGGGACGGCACGCTCGTCAACTTCCCCCTGGAGTACATCCGCCGACACCAGCCCCTAGTTGCAGTGATGGAGCAAGTCCCGACCATCAAGACGAAACACTACGGCGTCTATTCGTACATCATGCACAGCCTCCGTCGCATTGGCTATCGCTCCGACCACGTTGTCGACACAAAAGACTACGGCGTTCCCCAGCGCAGGAAGCGACTCTACACCGTGGCACTGCACAAGTCGGCGGTGCCGAGCATTCCTGTTTTCCAGATGCCTGCACCCCTGCCGGTCCCGAGCCTGGAGAGCTACTTCGACATGCAGCTCAAGGGCTGCCTGGACGACGTCCCCGACTACTCCATCCCAAACCTCTTCGAGGCCATGAAGAAGGTGTTCAAGAAAGGTGGCAATCCCTGCACAGAGACGTGGATCATGGACATACTGGGTGGTGGTAAGAGCTGGGTCACGGTTGAGAAAAATATATGCCCTACGATCACAGCGAACCGCGGGTATGGAGGCGGCTATTTCATATCGAACCTCATGCGCTTCACGACCCACGAGGAGTTGGCCAAGCTCCAGGGAGTGAACATGCAGGGCGTGGTCATCCCCGACACGGTGAGCATCAAGCAGTTCAAGAAGATGGTCGGCAATGCAGTGTCTTCTAACGTGTCGGGGATCATATTTTTCCAGATTCTGAACGCCATGAAATGAGGTGCTGGTGTATGTGGGCAATCTACAGCATGGTCGCGCGTACGCGCGACGCGGGGTGCCTCCGCACAGTCTTGTGGCAGACTCGTAATTGGATCGTTCTTCTGAATCGTGCAAGTTTCCTCGGGTTATGTCTGCTCGGAAACATCCACGCCTCCCCCGCCGTGAGATGACCGCCAGCGTGTTACACCCTCGTTTGTTGTTCAAAGGCCTGGAGTTCCCTCAACACTATCGTTGTGATGTTGTATGCTGCATGGCGGCGCAAGCGGCCGAGATTGCCTCAATGACGGCTTCCAAGACAGCCAAGCTGACACCATGATGGCCCAAGATGGCCCAACACGGCTCAGCTCCCCAAGACGGCCTCAAGACGGCCCAAGAGGCCCCAAAGACGGCCCAAGAGAGCTCCAAGAGGCCCTCCAGAAGAGCCCAGGTAGGCAAACAACAGTGATTGTCATGAGGTTATTGAAAAATAAGTTTTCGCCTGTCTGGGCGTCTGGCCACCCAAGACGGCCGAAGAGGTCTCCACGGGAGCTCCAAGACAGCCCAGGAGGCCAGGGACGAGGAGAAGGACGAACACGAGGACGAAAAACAAAAACGAGAAAGATGAAAAAGGACGAACAGGAGGACGATGAGGAGATGAGGACGCGGACGAGGACGAGGGGGATGAAGACGAGGACTCAGGCAGCCATCTGGGTGTCTTCTTGAGGCCCTCTCGGGGTCCTGTTGTGGCTCTTTCTGAGGAGCAGTAGCCCCCTTCTCCTACTCGTTGTGTGATGGGTCTGCCGAAACGGGGTGTCGCCAACATGCGAAGTTACTTTGGCTTTAGCTGGAGCTCCCTGTGTGGCCACACAACGTGTGAGGATGCTGAGGATGAGGATGAGGATGATTATGATAATGATGATGCTGATTACCCAAGTGCGACCCGACCTAGAAGTTGGAGCCCCTAGGAAAGCAGCATTGGTTGCTATGCTATACTGTGCTATGCTATGCTATGCTCCCCTGCTGCCTCCTCATCCTTAACCTCCTTCTCCTCGTGTCTTCCTTGTCCTCCTCACCCCTTGCTCCTCCTCCCCCCATCCACTCCTTCATCATCATCCTCCTCTTCCCCCTTCCCTTACTCCTCCTCTTTTTCCTCCTCCTCCTTCTCCTCCTCCCCCTCCTTCTTACCCAGATCTCGCCCCTGGGCGCTCGAGCTGCGGCCCGACGCGCCGCCATACTGTCAGTGTTGGGCAACTGCCGCTGAAGGGCATCATTGCATGGTGCCTTGCCCATGCCCGGCGTGCCATGTCCTGCCTGGGGCCCCAGAGGTCGGGAGGGCAATGCTAGTACAGCGCTGCGCCATGCTAAGCTAATAGGCTAAGCTAGCCTCTAGGCAGAGCGTAGGTAGATGAGGGAGATGTGGTTTGCTTTGCGTTGCCTGTGCGTTGCTTTCCTGTCGCTGCTGTTGCTTTGCCTTTGCTTTGCTGCTATGCTATGCTCTGCTATGGTACGCTATGATATGCTATGCTATGCTGCGCTGTGCTATGCTGTACTGGGTTATGCTATGATATGCTGTGCTGCGCTATGCTATGCTACGCTATGCTATGCTATGCTGTGTTCTGCGATGCTAAAGCTCAGCGAAGCTAAGATGAAGGTAAGCTAAGCTGATATAAAACTGAGCAGCGATGAAGCTACGCTAAACTAAACTAAGCGAAGATGAGATACGCAACGCTAAGGTAAGGGGGCGCAACTGGGGGAGCCGCGGGGCGGATCCTGGGGGAACCGCCCGGGGCGGGGAACATTGCCGGGCATATTTAAGCAATGAGAGTAAGAACCCTTCTAGGCAGAGCCTAGGTAGGGAATGATGCTGATGATGAGGATGATTATGAGTATGATGCTGATAACGATGAGGATGCTGAGGATGATGATTGATGGTGATGATGCTGATGATGAGGATGATGATGATGATCATGATCATGATGATGATGATGGGGATGGGGATGAGGATGATGATGAGGATAAGGATGAAGGTGATGGTGATGATGATGATGGTGATGATGGTGGTCGTGATGGTGATGATGGTGATGATGATGGTGGTGATGATGATGATGATAAGTATGATGGTTTCCTGCGCGTTTGCGAGCAAGCGGCTGTTGGCACCCGACCGTGCCCTCCAGCCGCCGCTCGCCAGATGTCTTGTTGGTGCTTGCCCGCCTGGAGTGCAGCAGCATGCCTTCAAGTGAACCCTGAGCCCATCCTCGCCCTGAAACCCTTAATCTGAATATCCTCAACTGAGCCAGGTGTTCAGAAGGCTGCACTGCCAGGCCATTCTCTCGAGGGAGGCATCCGCCTCCGCCGATGCGCCATCACTGCGATGGCACAGCAACACTAAACCATGCGATGCACGACCGCGAATCCACAGCATCGCGCGAAAGTGCGACAGGCTCAGGCATCATCCTCACTCCTCCATGTCCTCGTCCTCCTCCTCCTCAGGCTCGCTGTCGTCATCCTCGGGCTCCTCAGCAGCTCCCGCCTTGCCGGCCTTGTCCTTCTTGGGGCCTTTCCCCATGCCCTCCAACAACTTCAGCAGCTCCGCGCGGCTCTCCGACTTGTTCGTCTTGTCCGTTTTGTTTCCCTTGCCCGTCTTGGCCTTCTTGGGTGGCGTCTCGTCATCGCCGTCGGGCTTAGACTCGGAGCCACCCTGACCACGATTGCTCGTCCGCTTCATCTTAGGCTGAGGCTTAGAATCATCCTTCTTGGAGGAGCTGTTCTCCATGAGCGCTGCGAACTTGGGGTCGTGCAGCTCGTCGTCCACCCTGAGCATGCACATCAGCACGAGGGGTTCCAGGCGTTGGTACAGGCCCGTCACGTGCGACATCTTGAAGCAAATTCCCACGTACGGCTTACGCCAGCGGATGAAGGGAACGGCCGCGAAGCCTTCACCGGCGTTCCAGTCGAGGGCCCCAGCCATGTCGAAGCAACGGTACTGCTCGTCGAACAAGTTCGGCTCAGGGCAGTGGTAGAGCAGGGGCTCGGAATCCTTCGGGCTCCTCTTGGGCACAGGGATCCCGCTCGAGCCTCCAACGTCATGCCGATGCGATCCGAAAAAAGAGAGCTTCTCCTCGTAGGACATGTGCCACGAGTCCTTCCACTCGTTGAAGCGGACTGGCTGCATGATCTCCCAGCGATTGGTTCCCTCGTAGAGGAGCCTCTTGCGAATCTTGAGGTTGAGGCCATTCGGGTTGTGAATCACATGCATCCACTCCACTTGTTGCATCTTCCATCCACGGATGCAGCCGAGGCGACTCTGCAGCTGGTCGGCGTCGTAGATCAGAGAGTACGTAGTCTCGTCCTTCATGACAGCCTTGCCGTCCACTTGCCACGCGCTGAACATCTGCGCCTTCAGGCCATGCTTGTAGCCGTCCAGCACGATCGCTACGTCGGTGTCCGGGAAAACAGTAGGCGACCCGCGAAACCCCAGGAAGACGTCCACTGCTTTTTGGTAGGCGTCTCTCCTATAGGACATCATCCGAACATGTGGCGCAGTGGCGACCTCGCCACTCAAGTTCAAGGTGTACAGGAAAGCGAAGTAGGAAGTGTGCGACTCCATGCTCTTGCCCTGCACTCGATGAATCGGTAGCTCCTCGAGTTTCGACACCATCTTGCCCACAGTTGCTTCCTCTGGGACCAGCGTAACGAAGGTGCGAACGAGCGTCCTTGCTTTCGAGTAGAAAGCCTGCAAAGTCTCGACGTCATCGGGGTCCTTGAGGGTGAAGCCCATGTCCTGAATCGCCTTCGAGATCTCGGGCGGCGCCTCCTTGACCTGCGCTGGGATAGAGCGCTGCGGCGCAGGGGCTGTCTCGCTGACGGCGGCACCCGCGTCCTCCTTCTGCTTATCCTCGGTCTTGAAGCACTCCGCCCAGTCGTTCAGGTGCGACCCTAAGTGTTGCTCAACGAACTCCTCGGCAGAAGCCTTCTTGCACTGTTCCTCGATGTCGGAGTCGCGCGTGTTGTCGAAGACGACCGAAAATAGTTCTACGGCGATGTCCATGTAGACTGGCCACTCACCCTTCCAGCTCTGGTCAACCTCTCCGCCATTGTGCGAGAAGCCCAGGCCCTTCCGCCAAGACTTGTGCGACTCAGTGAGGTCGCGAAGCTTGGCTTTGAGCGCGGCAGGGCACGGCTGGATCTCGAGCCAGGAGTCGCGCAGGTGCTTCAGCACGCTCATCCTGTAGAGGCTCTTCTCTGGCCAAGACACCTTACCCTATGCCCCATGCATATCCCTGAGTGCCAGGCCCTTCTGGCTGATGCCCCCGTTCCTGAACTGGTCGTCCATGTCCTGGATCAGCCACTTGATATTATGGGATGTCGAGCCCTTGCTCACAATGGCCTGGAGGTTCCCCACCCCGTTGAAGACCGTATTGTGGCCGTACGTGTTGACGTTGCCCATGACAATCTCCATGTTCTCTGTAGTAGATAAGCACCTGTTCCAGACCGTGATTGCTTGATCAACCAAAGAACCAGTGATCTCGTCTTCCTTCGAGCCGCTCTGCTTCCTGATGTGCGCGTTGAATTCTGCAGCCAAGTTATCCGGGGAGTACTTCGACTGCATCCGTTGCTTATGCATTGCAAGCTCCACGATCAACTGAGGCGTCGTGCGCACGACCAGGTCGTACTGCTGAGCGATCCTGTTGCGCAAGACGGTGCCTGGGAAGACCGTTCCGACCCTCGTCGAATCATTGGGCATGGCATTCCGCGCCGCCTTGTCTCTGATCGAGACAGGTCGGGACGCAGATTGCCAGCCCATGATTTCTGAGGGGGAAGAGTACTACCCGGTGCCTAGCCAAATCCTGTCGTTGTTGTTCTCCTTGACGTGGATGCGAACCGTCACGCTGCGAGCCATCTGCTGCCAACCCATGATCTCATCATGATCGGCCCCCGCCGAGATGCGCTCCGCCAGCTTGAACAAGAACGCGTGGCGGGGCTCCTCTGGCGACAGGACCGGGAGCTTGCCGAAGAGGGACTCGACGTCGTCAGTGTCTTTCTCCACCGCAGTGTGGATCATCGAAGGGAATACGTCGTTAGAGTCCACGAAGTTAGCCCCTGCGAACTCCAGGACTGCGTGCTCGTTGATGGGTACTGACTTCGACATCGAACTCTTGAGCAGCAGATGGAAGGCATTGAAACCACAATCGTAAATAGAACGACTCTGCAACGCAATCCTGCAATCAGCTTTGTAGAAGGGCGCGATGTGAGACGACACGTCGTTATCCTCGCCGATCGTCTGGATTTTGAGCGCGCCCATCATACCGATGTTCTTGAACAGGTCATGTTGCATGATGGTCTCTTCGGCTGCGTCGAGCTTCGCGTAATACTTGGCACTGTACGTGCCCAGGCCGCATTGGTAGGTGCCGGGCTGACCATCAGCAGATTCGCGATCTCGTGTGGCCTGCGCCTTGCCTCGCACGGCCTTGGCCGTGGCAGGGGAGGCCTTGGCCTTGCCCTTAGGCGGCATCGTGCCGATGTCTGACAGCGTCGGAGACGGAGGCCGAGGGGCTCAGGAGCCCAGGAGTGTTTCAGCCAAAATGGCTACAGATGGTGGTCTGGGCCTCTTGGGGCCCTCAAGGTGCTCGTGGGAGCTTGAGGGGCGCTCTCGGGGCCATCTTGACCCCCCCCCTCGGGGGCCCTAATAATCACCTCTTGGGGCCCTCTTGAGGCGTTCTGGGAGCGCTATTAGGCTTAGGCGCTCTTGGGGCCGTATTGGGGCTCTATTGGGCTTCTCTTGGGGCTCTCTCGGGCCATGGCCAGGCAATTTTGAAGCCTTGTAAGGCAATTTGATGCGAAAATGCGAGAAGGCCAAACACTTTGATATTCCGTAGGTGTTTGAAGGTTTTTGACATATTGGCGGCTTCCTTTGGAAGGCTCCGTCGCCATTTGGCACCGTCTTAGAGCGGTCTTGGGGCATCTTGGACCATCTTGCAAGCCATCTTGGAAGCCATCTTGGGGCATCAGGGGCTATCTTGAGCCATATTGGGGGCCAGCTTGGGCTCTCCGAGGCGCTCTTGGCGGGCAACCCCAGCAAAGTCAGCCAAAGGGATCCGCGGATCGGAATGTGCAGACACACATAGGACCGGTTCAGAGCAGTACATGTGATGAAATTGTGGAGCTATGCAGATACGGTTTGGCACGGATCACAGAGCAATGTATCCCTCGGAGCTTGGACTCAGAGATGTAAATCAGCTCTCCTGCCAGTTACCTCAGTGCTCGGAAGCGCGCAGCGGCTCGCCTATTGCAGGTTGGCTTGCGCGCTGCTCCAAGTGCTTGGATTTCTCCACTGCCACCGTCCTCCCCCTCTCCTGTGTTCCCTCCTCCTCGTCCTCCTCCTCCCCTCCTCCTCCTGGTCGGGGCGCGTCTGTTTTCGAAGGTTTGCTTGAGGCCTCCCGTCGAGGAACAGAAACAACATTCCAAACCCCTGCCTTCCCTTTCGGGGAGGGACTTGCCCCCGCCCCCTCCAATGGACCTGGACGGGGGGGGCGAGGGGTTGGAGCGTCAAGATGACCCAAGATGGCTCCGGGGGACCCAAGCAAAATCAGCCAAATGGATCATTAAATGACTTGATTCGGTTGCAGAAGGCACAATACGAAGGTCATATTGTTTTGATGGGCTGGTGATGATGATGCTGATGCTGATGCTGATGCTGATGCTGATGATGATGCAGATGATGATGATGATGATGATGATTGTGGTGGTGGTGATTATGATGATGATGGTGATGAAGATGATGATGACAATGCAGATGATGGTGCTGATGATGATGGCGATGATGATGATGGTGATGATGATGATGACGATGATGATGATAATGCTGACGATGATGATGTTGATGATACCAAGCAGCTCGCGGGCAACAGGTGACCGCGCAACGTGCGGGCAAGAGGTGACCACGCAACGCGTGGGCAATTGGACACCACGCAACGCGTGGCTTGGAGCGGTCTTGGGGCATCTTGAAGCATCTTAGGAGCAATCTGGAGGCGTCATGGGCTATCGTGAACCATATTGGAGGCCATCTTGGGCTCTTTGAGGCGCTCTTGGAGCCGTCTTGGGTAACCTGCGACGCTCCAACCCCTCAAGCCGCCTCCCGTCCAGGTCCAGAGGAGGGGGTAGGGGAAGGGGTAAACCCTACCCGAAAGGGAAGAAGGGGGGTGGAAGAGGAAGCTCCCTAGACCACCTTGTTTGTTTTGTTTTTTGTTGTTTTGTTCTCGACGGGAGGCCCCAAGCAAACCTGCGAAACCAGACTCGCCCCGATCAGGAGGAGGAGGGAGGGCAGGAGGACGAGGAGAAGGGAACTCAGGAGAGAGGGAGGACAGAGGCAGTGGAGGAACCAGAACACTTGGAGCAGCGCACAAGCCAACATGCAATAGGCGAGCCGTTGCGCGCATCTGAGCACTGAGGCATTGTCAGGAGTGATGATTTAAATCACCAATTGAGGAGCGACTTAGTTTTATGAATACCTTCATTCAGGAACCCAGGACATGAGTGAGACGGACGTCTATGTTGCAACAGTCCCTCCGTGGGCAGAACAGAACGGCCGTCGTCACCCACGGAAAGCGACCGCCATTACTTCATCCCGCTTCCGCACAAGTTCCGCCGTCGCCCCAGGAGGAGAAGGGGACATTTTGTTAACCGCGCCTGGGCTCGGCGCTGAGATGCACCATTTATCCCATTAGGTGGGATAGCGATGTCTTGTAATTTTGTCGGGGCATTGTTTGCGCGCCGATGCTGGGTTGTTTGGTTTGTTTCCAGGAGGGGGGACATGCTGTTAACCACACCTTGGTTCGGCGCTGGAATGCACATCTATCCCATGAGGTGGGATAACGATGTCTTGTTACTTTGTCAGGGCATTGTTTGCGCGCCGATGCTGGGTTGTTCGGTTTGTTTCCAGGAGGGGGATTGGCATGTTGTTAACCACACCTTGGTTCGGCGCTGAGATGCACATCTATCCCATCAAGTGGGATAGCGCGGTCTTGTTATTATGTCGGGGCATGTTTTGCGCGCCGATGCTAGGGTTGTTTGGCTTGTTTCCAGGAGGAGGGGCATTTTGTGAATCACACCCTGGATGAGATGCACCATCTATCCCATCAAGTGGGATAGCGCTGTCTTGTTATTTTATCGGGGGATTTTTGCGCGCCGACGCTGGGTCGTTTGTTTCGTTTTGGCAGGGGCAAGGGCTAGATTCGTGGAAAGCCTTGAGACCCGATGAAGAGGGAAACACAGAAATGTTCTTAAGGATCGACGGGCCCGGGGTTGTTTAAAAGGTCTGCCAAGATCGGGTTTTTTTTTTCATCAACGGGGAGCGCCACCTCCTGTTTATCAGGGGCGGGGGGGTACGTGGACATCGTCGGTTCGGGCTGTCGAGAAGGCTGGGTTGTTTTTCAAAGGCCCTGACCCTTGAGCTACAAGTACACAGCCTACCCAGGTGTAAACTCAAAAGCGCCCCCCCCCTTTCAAAAGCTCGGCCGAAGTCGGGAACCTTTTAAACAACCCCGAGCCTGGAGACCCTAAGAACATTTCCCTCACACGCTGGGCGAGGAAATGTTGCGCGCGTGCGCGCGACACATCACTGTTGGGCGATGCGGACGCGAACGTGCCCAAGTCGATAGCGCTACCGAGTCGGATGCGAGCGATACCGAGTAAGTCGATAGCGCTACCGAGTCGGATGCGAGCGATACCGAGTAAGTCGATAGCGCTACCGAGTTGGACGCGAGTGCTACCGAGTAAGTCGATAGCGCTACCGAGTTGGACGCGAGTGCTACCGAGTAAGTCGTTAGCGCTACCGAGTCAGATGTGAGCGCTACCGAGTAGGGCGTGGGCGCAACCGGGCACGCCAGGGGGCGGCGTGTCTTGGGCGAGAGGGGGGGGAAAGAGGGGGGAACGGAGGGAAGGGGGGAGGGACAGGGGGAAACGGACGAGGGGCGTTGTGGCCGACAAGGTGGCTGAGGAGGATCAGGAGGAACAGGAGGAGAAGCAGCATCAGGATTCCCTACCTAGGCTCTGCCTAGAAGGGTTCTTACTCTATGGGCTTAAAGGGCCGGGCAGTGGAAAACGCCCCGGGCGGTTCCCCCAGGATCCGCCCCGCGGTTCCCCCAGTTACGTCCCCTTAGTTTAGCGTTGCTCATCTCATCTTACCTTAGCTTATTTCATCTTAGCTTAGCTTCGTTTCATCTTAGCTCAGTTTTATCTTAGCTTCGCGTACCTTCATCTTAGCTTCGTTGAGCGTTAGCATAGCAGAGCACTGCATAGCATAGCATAGTGTAGCATCGCATAGCGCAGCACAGCATATCATAACATAGCCCGGCATAGCATAGCATAGCGCAGCATAGCATAGCATAGCATAGCGCAGCACTGCACAACACAGTATAGCACAGCGCAGCATAGCATAGCAGTGCTCTGCTCGGGTAATTAGCATGGGTGTAATTCCCTACATAGGCTCTGCCCAGATGGTTAGTTTAGCTTAGCTTAGCGTAGCATAGCGAAGCGCTGCATTAGCATAGCGTTGTGTCGCATACCATAGCCAATCATAGCATAGCATAGCGCAGCATAGCATCACATAGCATCGCATAGCACAACATATCATAGCATAACGCAGCATAGCATGTCACACCATATCATATCATAGCCTAGCATAGCTTAGCATAGCATAGTGCAGCATGACATAGCATAGCTGAGCATAGCTTAGCATAGCTTAGCACAGCAGAGGATCGCATATCGTATTATAGCATAGCGCAGCATAACATAGCATACCATATCATAGCATAGCGCAGCATCGAATGGTATAGCATAGCATAGCATAGCATAGCATGCTTTCCTAGGGGCTCCAACTTCTAGGTAGGGTCGCATTGCGATAATTTTTATTTGGGTTAGGGAAAGAGGGGGATGAAGGAGGTGGACGAGGATAGGGTCGTTACAGCAGGATCATGCTCATCGGCAAACTGGTACACCTGCAGCGCCCCACGCGCAGGAGCGCGTGGCATGCATAGCCACAGTCGCGGCCCCCAAGCATACCACGCAAACTAAAACAAACATGGGTGACTTATGGCCGCCCAAGGCGCGGCTCAGACTCAGAGATTGCAGAACCCGCGTCTAGAGCGTGACTCATCAACAACACCTAGCAGAGTGCACGCTTGGTCGGCCGATAAAACATACTTCATGCCTGCTGGGAAGTCATTGCGCGACTCGCGCCTAGACTTCACGACCCACACTTGAGAGGCTCTGGGAGTGCCCACTGAACGTGCCCAGCGATCGTCCAAGGCTCCCCTAGTTGGCAACAGTGTCCACTTAGAATCAGGGAGGTCGCACGCGCGCTGAATATGCCTGTGTAAATTGGGCTGTGCCTCGATGCACCTAGCACTGAAGAAAACGTATCGTTTTGTGGCGAGGCCCTTCTTATACGCAACGCATGCGCGCTGATCTGGGTGGTCGAAAAAATCAAGGCTCACAAGCCTTTGGCCTACAAGACGGGAGGCCCACTTGACTTTAATACTGGCTTCCTCGAAGCTGTGCACAACTAAAAAATCAGCATCGCACGCATCTTCCACGAGACGGAGCTCATGGCGGCGCGCGTGGTCTCGCGCGGCAGCGTCAGCCACGACTCCATTGTCGTAAAACACACGTTTGCCCTTTATGGAATGGTTGCGCCTACAGGGTCAAGGATTTTGCTACGTTTCTCAGCTTCAGTGTATAGAGCCTTCCTGTTGCCCGCACTTTTTAAACCAAACTCAATTGCAGCCCGTAGTTCAGTTGTTGAGACGCTGTCTGGGTCGATTGAACTATCAAGTATGGCTTCGTACCGATGCCTGAGCCGCTTCGCTTTCTGAAATCTGACTTCGCTCATGTTCGCGCGTTTGAACTTGTGGCGGGTGGTGCCTTCCCCCGGCGGGCCCGACTCGACAACGAGGTGGCCAGTGGCGATGCCAGTAGCTGCCCCCTCAGAAACCGCCGTTCGACGCTCGGAGATCCAAGCCCTCTCGCCCGTCCGTTTCAGGCCCCGACGCGGCGCACCAGTGTCAACCCAGGGTCTATCTGGGCCAGCTCGAGGGACGCCGTATCCGATCTCAGCCCAAATTTTCGGCGCTTCTGCGATCAGCGCGCTATCTGGACCCCCCCCTCGTCGCAGAGAAGCTTCAACTCGTCATTCTCGAACTGGTCCGACAACCAAGCTCGCCTCCCCTCCAGCGCCCACTGCGCCTGCAAAGCGTCATGAAATCTTGGCCCTTGGAGCTGGTGTGAGGCATTGGGAGTGTCGGGTGCACGGCCGCTCCTGGGCCTTCCCACTTAGGGGCCCAGCCAAAGGCTTGATAGGGGGCCAACGCTAAGAGGCGCCGCAAGAGTCCCCATGAAGGCACGAATGCTTTACACTAGAGACCCCCTAAAATGCCCCCACGAGACCGCCACCGCATTCCTAATGAGGCCGTCGCGGGGACCTCCTACATTGGACCATGGGGTATCTAAGGCCCCTGGAGCCCCGTCGGGCTCCCATAGAGCCTTCACGGGCCACCCTGTGCAAGATGTGTGGGAACTTTTTTGAGCTCCCAAACATGTCGAATTACTAACAATAGTTTAGCAACTCGTGCCTGGCGAGCGCTCAAGCTGAGGCCCAGAATTTGTGGAGGATGAGGAAGAGGGGGGAGAAGGTCGCTTCGGAGGGTGAGGCGATAGTCTGTCAGAGTGTTTCATGAGTTCAAGCGGTTTCGCGAGGTAAGTAAGGTTCTGATGCATGAGCAGGGAACGCGAGGAGAAGGAATGCGGAATAGTGGCGGGGAGGAGGATGAGGAGGAGAAGCAGCAGCATAAGGATCACAGAGGAGAAGCAGCAGCATTTGTTTGCCGCATGCTCGCCTTGCTGAAATTGTGTTCTACGCCGCAGCTGCTGTTCGTGAACGCCAGTAGGCGACGAAGCAGACGACGAAGCACAGGAAATCGACTCGAGTCTTTCTCCGTGAGGTGCCACACTGCAGCTTGCCAGGCGGCAGCGTTCGCGATGCCAGGGGTGTGGATGAGTTTCTGCCGAGCCACCGGCAGGACTCTGTAGAACTGATCTCGGAGGTCTTCAGCTGGTAAGCCGAAGAAATTGGCAAGGCCACTCAGGTGGTCGTCGATGTGCGGCTGGTCGGCGGCAGTCTGCGGCTTCCCGTCGTTGAGGTCAAATACGCTGAATTTGTAAACGAGTTCAAAAGATGGAAACTCAGCTCGGACAACAAGCCGAGCTAGCTGGCACCATTCCCATAATATTTTGATAACATTATCCTTGATGCAATTCGTCACAGATCGAGGCCCTCCGATGGTCCGCGGGTTGCCTCTGGCATAGATCACCATCTGGTTCTCGAGGGTGCTCATCATGTGACCTGTGTACCCAAGCTTGAAACATTGTCTGCTGGGCCCAAATAAGAAAGCAACTCTTTCCAAAAAATCGCTACAGTGCCGCGCAAGTAATTCATTTTCAACATCTTCTTTGTCAAGTGCGAGCACGAATTGGTACAGCTCATCGCCAGCGTCGGCGCCCATGGCCAAAATCAGCAACCTTTCTGGTGTGATGAAATCCAAGAACTCGAGTGCCAATGTGGATTCCATGGACCCCTTTCGAGACTGGACGATCTGCTGCGCAGTCAAGAGCAAAGCTTCAAACTCCAGAATACATCGCCCTCGTGGTCGTTGGGTACTGTCGAAACGCTGCTTTGAGAAACCTAGGTCGGCCGACCTCCTGGCGTTGACAACCTGCCTCGAAACTTTACCCAGATTTCGCTGATGCCACACTTTGAAGAAGTCGGAGTTCTTGATCAGATTCACGATTGAACCCTTGGCAAATATAATCTTCTGAATCACGTCATTGATGCGGCTGTCAGATTTCCATGGCCGCAGAGTTATCCGACGGGCAGCGTGAGCCCGATCTCCCCCAATAAGTTTTAAGTTGGGCAGTAGCGGCTTCCAGTGATCACTCGCCGTACTTTGCGGTGCCCTCAGTAGGTGACCTGCAAGTTGTTCGTCTCTCGCCGCATCTGCCGAAAACATCTCCACCGAGTTGATCAGATTCTCGAGGGTCGCGAGATGGATCTGAGCTTTCGGGGCGCCGGTCGGTCTGTAGGGGGGGTCGAGCCTTGAAGTGCACGCGTCCGCGATGATGCCAAAGGTAACCTTGGTGCGCTGGTGCGCCGATCCCTGATCCAGCCGGGCCTGCCCCAATGCGCCCCTCGAAATATGTAGGGATCCATCGACTGCTTTGAACCGCACCAGGAGCTTGCCCTTCCTGGCGTCTTGCATCAAAGAGATACTCCGGGCGTGCTTGAACTTTGACTGATCGGCTCGGCGGTGGGCTCCCGCTAAACACCATTTCATTTTCCGCATTTTCTTTCTCTTGCACGCATTGTCAATTCCAAATCTATATTTCCGCTCGCCCGAGCGAACTGCTTTGAGAACTCTGAGAAAATCATCGCTCGACGGTGCGACCACAGAAGCATCTACTTCCCCAAGTGTGGTGCATGCTGCTGCTTGATGTTTCTTCGCATGCTGGTGGATAACGAGCTGTGACTTCGATATTGGCCGATCTCGACCCGTATCAATCCCGACAATGCCAAGAGCCCATGGCGTACCAGTATTTGCTGCGATGCAGAACTTGCACCCCATGCCTTTGTCAAAGGCACGTTTGAACTCCGCTGTTAGCCGAGGAAAATCGACCTGCCATCTCTTGCAATTCCGCCTCCAAGTTTCCTGTAACCGGGCGTTCTTTGACGAAGGCTTGGAATGGATCTGGAGTCTTTCTTGAGCACCCATGGCTTCAGATGATATCGCAACGTTGGGATCTCGTGGTAGGCCTCCTGGGGTCTTTGGGAGGCAGTTTTGACGTCTTTTGGTGACTGTGTTGGGGCCTCTGTTGGGCATCTTGGGGGCCTCGTGGGCGCCTCTTGGGGCCTCTTGGGGGCCTCTTGGGGCCTCCCGAGGGCCCCTTCGGGCGGGAGGCTAGATTTTCGGTTTGCCGTCCCTAAACCCCTCTTGGGGCCGTCTTTGCCTCTCTTGGGCGCCTCTTGGGCCGCCTTGGGGCCATCTTGGGCCGTCTTGGTGGCCTAGGGGCCTCGTTTTTTTTTCCCTGCCAGGTGGTTGTGTCCTGAATCCCTTCCCGTCGCAATTGGGGCCCTAGGGGCCTCTTGGACAGCCCTGGAGCGGTCTTCGGCGCCTAAGGGGCGGTCTTGGAGCGTCGGGGGGCCGTAAAAACGAGAAGGCTGACGCGACTCGGAGTTGGCCAGGCGAAGAACCCAACCATATGCAGTTGTGAGCACCGCAATTGTGACTACGATATGAAGTGGAACTCCTTCTGGGGCAACGCCCGCATGCGGGCTGTGCCGCTGGGGCCTTCTGTGGAGTCCCCTGCGTGGCAACGAAAAGTGCAGGGCGTGCCGAAACTGGAGCGTTGCCCACATGCGGGCTGCGCCGCTGGGACCGCAGGGCCACGAAACGTGCGAGGGCTGTGCCAGAAAACGGGAGAGTCGCCCACACGCGGGCTGCGCAACTGGGCCTTCGGTGGAGCTCTATGAAGCCAGGAACTGTGCGAGGGTGTGCCGGAACGGGGTTGTCGCCTATATGCGAACGGTGTCATTTGGGTTTTAGTTGGAGCTCCGCATGGGCCACAAAACGTGTGAGGAATGTGCGGGCACGGGGGTGGCGCCCACATGCGAACGGTTCCACTGGGGCCGTAGCTGGAGCTCCATATGGGGCCACGAAACGTGAGAGGTGCGCGCCGAAACTGAGATGACGCCCACATGCGAACGGTGCCACTGGGCCCGTAGGTGGAGCTGCCTATGAAGCTGCGAAGCGTGTAACAATGAGGAGCGTTCCGAAACAGGGGTGACGACCACATGCGAACGGCGCCACTGGGGCTTAGCTGGAGCTCCCTACGGGGCCATGAAACGTGTGAGGAATGTGCAGAAGCGGGGGTGGCGCCCATATGCGAACGGTACCATGCGGGCCTTAGCTGGAGTTCCCTGCGGGGCCACGAAACGTGAGAGGGGTGCGAGGAAACTGAGGTGAGGCCTACATGCGAACTGTACCATTGGGGCTTTAGCTGGAGTTCCTTATGGGGCCATGAAGCGTATGGGGAGTGCACCGCACCGGGAGTGACGCCCACGTGCGAATTGTGCCACTGGGGCCTTAAATGGAGCTCCCTCTGGGGTCATGAAACGCGTGAGGAGTGAACCGAAGCGGGGGTGACGATCACGATGATGATGATGATGATGATGCTGCTGATGAAGATGATGATGATGATGGCGATGATGATGATGATGATGATGATGGCAATGATGATGTTGAACATGATGGTGATGATGATAATGATAATGCGAATTAAGGGCGTTAATGTTGATGATGAGTTGGAGGAGGAGGGTGATGTGATGATAATGATGATGGTTATCATGATGGTGATGATGATGATGGTGATGACGTTGATGATGGCGATGATCCTGATCATGATGCTGGCGATGCTGAGATGATGATGATGATGATGGTGATGATGATGCTGCTGCTGATGATGACGCTGATGATGATGACGATGATGATGATGATGATGGCGATGATGATGATGATGATGATGATGCTGGAGGCCGCGAGCGGAGCAGCCACTCCGCGCGCGCGCGCCTCGAACTGGCCGACGGGCTGGCCCCCGGGCCAGACGACGGGCTCCGCCGGGGCGTGGCCCAGGCCGTCCTGGGCGGGCGGCCGGGGAGGAGGAGCGGCAGATGGAGGGGAAGGGTGACTGCCCGAAGTTTGCCTGCCCTCGGGGGCTGGCTGGCTGGAACAGGGCTGAACTCGGACAGCTGTGGATATGGATTTGAGAAGAGGGTCCTCGTCAGGCAGTCGTAGTCGTCGTAGCCGTAGCCCCCATCAGGCCGTCGTAGCCGTAGGCGTCGCAGTCAGGCTGCGCCTTGGGGGGAGCTCCTCCTCTTTTTCTTCCTCCTCCTGGATACCCCCTTGAGAAGCGGAAGGGGGGAATGGCGAGGGCAGGTAAGGAGTGAGAGAGGCCTCCAGGACCCCTGCCGCATCGAACGCCTCGTCCCATTTGAAGCCCGTGATCTGCGTCTCCACTTCCTCCAGCCTATCCCGCAACACTTGGGTCTCTGTGAGCTCCTCCTTCGGGTCGACTGCGCGCGCACAAGTGATCTCCTCCTTCGCGCGTGCCTGTCGCCCCAAAGAAGACCCAGAGGCGCAGGAGTTGCTGGATAGGTTGGAGGAGTTGGGGGCGAAGGTCGAGGGCCACAAGGTGGATGGATGAGAAGATGGTCTGCTCGTCAAACTCCAAGGCCAACTCCTCCTCCTCTTCCCCCTCCCCCTCCTCCTCCTTCGTTCACTCCTCCTCCCTCTCCTCAGTCTCCTCCCCCCTCCGAGCCTCTCGCTCCGTCTCCTCTCCCCCCCTCTCTGAATTATGTTCCTCCGTCCTCCTCGTCATCCCGTATCCTTCCCCCTCTCCCTCATCCTCTCCTTCGCCCCCTCCTGCCCATCACTGCGTGCGTTTTATGTGCCAGGCGCCTGCGCTCTAGAGCGGATGCGCTTGACGCGCGGCCCCGCCGCGTCGTCGATGCTGTCGTTGGTGAGGTCGACGATGGTCGTAGTCTTGGCTGAGGCTGCTGTAGTCCCTGTTGAAGCTGGAGGCCCTGATGACGCTGTAGTCCCTGATGAAGCTGTAGTCCCTGATGAAGCTGTAGTCCCTGATGAAGCTGCTGCTGGAGGCCCCGATGAAGCAGCTGCTGGAGGCCCTGATGAAGCTGGAGGCCCTGATGAAGCTGAGGGCCCTGATGAAACTGGAGGCCCTGATGATGAAGCTGAAGGCGCCTGACGCAGTCGGTCGCGCCAGTAGTCCCAGTCGATGTCCTCGACAGGGTGGCCCGTAGATGCTTTGAATGAATCTGGCGCGTCATAGAGGCGCCGAGCGAACTCGACGAACTCGTCGAGCAGGCTGGAAAGGAGGGTCACGTTCCAACAATCCTGCACATCGTTGCCAAAGAACATGATGTCATTGGTCAGCATACGTATGAATTCGTCGTTGCCGAGCTGATCGACGGGCTGACCGCCATGCTGGTACGTGGCTGTTGGGCAGCCTACCCACGTCAGCAGAACGACGGCTTGCTTGAGGCATGCAAGCATGATGGTCAGGGTCAGCTTGCTCGGACCCCAACAGCTATTGAAGAAAATAGGGGGGCGAAGGCCACAGATCCCAAGGGCACCGCCAGGGGGGGCACGATGGAGCGGCAATGCCGGGCAATGGCAGGCGCTGAAGCAATGCCAAACAATGCCAAACAATGCCAAGCAATGGGTAATGCCAAGAAAGCGGAGCCCAAATGGTTGACGCTTCGCGCATCCCCGCCAGCCCGTCCAGAAACGATGCGTTGCCCTGGCAATGGAAGTGGGGGGGCATACAAAAGAACAAGCGGCTTGAGAAGCACTCGCACGAGAAAAGGGGGGATGACTGAGGAGGAATAGGAGGAGGAGAAGCAGGAGCAGGCGAATAGGAGGAGGGGGGGAACGGGAGGAGGAGGAGAAGGGCGAGCAGAAGGGCAAGAGGCCTTTCGGAGTCTCTTGGGGTATCGCTGGGGAACTTGTTGGAGGCCACTTGAGGCTACTTGGGGGCCTCCTGGCGGTCCTGGGGGCCTCTTGGAGCGTCTGGGGGTGCCTCGGGGGAGCTTCTTGGGGCATGTTGGAGGCCTCTTGGGGACATCTTGGGAGCCTTTTGGAGGCTTCTTGGAGGAGATCGATCAAGGAAGGGGGGAGCTTCAATTAGCCACCCCCCTCGGGAACCCCACGGAACGCCTTTTGGGCCTTGGGCGCTCTTGAGGCCGTCTTGGGGCTCTCGTGGGGCCCTCTTGGGCCATGTTCAGGCCATCTTGGGGCAAGCGAGAAGGCGAGAAAGCCAACGACATTGATTGTCCTCAGGTGTTTGAAGGTTGGCATCCTGGCGGCCTCCCATGGAAGGCTCCGTCGCCGCCTGGTGCCGTCTTCGGACATCCTGGAAGCCATCTTGAGGCATCTTGGGATCTCTTGAGCTATCTTGGAGGCCATCTTGGGCTCGCCGAGGCGCTTTGGGGGCCATCTTGGGCAATCTTGGAAGCTCCAACCCCATCGCCGCCCCCCTCCCCCACCGTCCAGGTCCAGGGGATGAGGCGGGGGGAGGGGTGAGCCCCTCCCCGAAGGGGAAGGAGGGGAGGAAACTCCGTGGACGTTTTTTTGTTTTTGTTTTCTCGGCGGGAGGCCCCGAGCAAACCTGCGCGAGCAAAGGCGCCCTGGCCAGTAGGATGAGGGGGAGGAGGGAACAGAGAACACTTGGAGCAGCGCACACGCCATCAACCACCAGCATCAGCATCGACATCAGCATCATCATCATCAGCATCATCGCCATCATCATCATCAGCAGCAGCATTATCATGAACGTCATCATCATAATCATCATCATCGTCGTCATCGTCACCACCACCATCACCATCAACAGCATCATCAGCATCGCCATCATCAACGTCAGCAGCCTCCTCATCATCATCATCATCACCAGCGTCATCATCAACAGCAGCATCAACACCATCATCAACATCATCGTCATCCTCATCCGCCTCCTCTTCATCATCATCACCATCATCATCAGCAGTATCATCATCAGCATCATCATCGCCATCGTCATCATCATCATCATCATCATCATCATCACCATCATCATCATCATCATCACCACCATCGCATCCTCCTCCCCTGTCGCTCCTCACCTCAATGACCCCTCCTTCCTGGCCTCCCCTTCTCCCTTGCCTTCCCTCCTCATCCTGTGCCCTGCCCTTCTCCCTGGCCGCCCTTGCCTTTCGCGTGCTCACGTGAGAGGGGTTCCTCTGAGTGGATCCCCGCGCTAACCTGTTTTTGTGTCATTCATTTCCCACTTGGGGTACTTCATATTTCGCTCGACGTGTGGATTGAGGTGGAAATCCGAAAGAGAAGGATGGGATATGCGTGCCACGTATTCCTGCAAATGCGTTGTTGCGATGTGTTCCCTAACTAGGCTTGCTGAGCGACGAGGAAGACTCGATGGGCCGAATGTGATCTTACGAGACGTGCCGCCCTCGCTGTAGGCGTTCCTCCTCCTCCTCCTCCTCCTCCTCCTCCTTTCCCTCTTCCTCCTCCTCCTCCTCCTCCTCCTTCTTCTCCCTCCTCCTTCTCCTCCTCTTCCTCTCTCATCTTTCCTCCTCGTCCATCACGCTTCCCTGCTGAGTGATGTGGCGCAGGCTTGCCCCAGTGATATGGGTGATGCTACCTGCGAGGGCTGGGGTGGTTCCAGCCAGTTGGAGAGACGCTGCTGAAACAACGGCAATGGCAACCAGGAAAAAGGGGGAGGGAAAAGAAATGCTGCTAAGACCTGCCAAGAGGAGGAGGGAGGCGAAGACAGGAGCCGAGGAGGCGGATCACGAGGACTACGAGCGGAGGAAGAGCAGGATGAATAGAGAGAGCGGGAGGACCCCGATGCCGGGCGCCTCCCGGGTGGTCGTGGTGGTGGTCGTCACGGACGTCGTGGTCGCGGTCGCGGTCGCGGTCGTGGTCGTAGACGTGGTAGCCACCCCCGCCCAGGGCAGCCCGGCCACCAACGCGGACGCCGGCGGCGGGGACATGAGGTCCCTTTCCCGCGCCATGAAACCCTTCGGGAGGAGGCAACTTTGAGGACAGCACAACCCACTCCCACCCCAAGCCAGGACCCCCGCTCCCAGCCTTTCAGGAGGAGAAAAAGCACACAGACACAATTGATCGTCGATTCCCAAGAAAATATGTAGAAATATGGGAAGTGGGGGGGAAGACAAAAACCCAGAAAATATGGGAAAACATTGGGAATCCTGTTATTTGTGTGTACTTATTTGTGTGTCCCAGGGCCCCTTCAGCCTTGTCGGCCCCCAAGAACTCCAACCCCCCCCCCCCACCCCAGCCAGGAGCTCTGGCCGGGGGTCCCGGCTGGGGGTGGGCGCGGAATGTGCTGTTTGCACACTAAGTGGTCTAGACCACTGGGTGCCCACGTTGTGATAACAAGAGCACGGCGTCGGACGTCTGGGGTGCAGTGAGGGCGTCGGTCGAGCTGACTGGGCTAATTCACGTCCTGAGGATCATGGACCCAGACATCCAGCGGAGAGATCGAGGCGGCTGGTGTTTTCTCAGTGTTTGGCCTCCAGGGCCTGGCTCTGGCTCCTGCGGGACCGTCACAGAACGGCTCCGAGGGTGAGGAGCCACCTCTCGGGAAGGGCCGAGAGATCCAGGGGCCCACGCAGCGAGGAGGCGGTGACGTTGGCTGCCTGGGGCCGCAGCCTCGCCCCCCTCGGCGCCAACGACACACGCGAACCCTGCTCCTGCAGGTCAAACACCTGCAGGAGCAGGGTCTGCGACATCTGCAGCCGCCGAGCTCACTCCCGCGGCGGTGTCCCAGCGTCGGTGGTGCCCGCACGGGTAGGGGTCGCGGGCGTCGTGAAACAACAAGACCAGGGCGCCATGGCTTCTTCTCAGGGCGTCGTCGGGGAACCACGGGGATCGAGAGCGGAGACTCCGACCTGTGGCCGAAGCGACGGTCTCCTATTTGCCTGTTTCTCGGCGGGCGGGGGTCGATGCAGACAAGTCACGCTTCTGCAGCAAAGGGGAGCCCTGGTCTGCGTCTACCAGCACCTCTGCTTGAGCGCTCGCATCTGCACATACTTCTGTCACTGGTTCTACCCCACCACCACTGCACGGCCGTATGTATTCCCGACGCAGCGCTTGCGCTTGAGGAGCCCTTGCCGACTTTTAGGAGCAAGGCCCCGTTGAAAGCTCGGGTTGCTGCCGGCCAGTGGGTTCTTGGACCCCCAACGGGGTTCCAAACACCCCTGTCGCCCCACGGGGTTCCACACGTCGCTGCCTTTGAAGCTCCATATAAAGATCCACGCGCCCCCCTCGCCCCGTGGCGATCCGCCCACCGCGGCAACTGGACCCCCCCCGGGCTCCACACGCCTTGGCATCCAGAGACCAACAAGTTTCAACGCGCCTGGTGTTGCGTACACTGACACTGGAGGCCAGTCCACAAGAAACCCTCCACAAGAAACCCAACCCTGAGACCCCAGGACGTCCATTGACGTTTGGTGTGGGAACGTCACGCTCTCCATGGCGAAACCAATCGAAACCCAAGAGACCCGGGGCACCCTGGAGGCGAGCAGGGTTTTCCTTGGCATGGGCCTCCGCTGTGGTGCTCCTCACGAAATGGGGCCCCACGCGCGATCACACGCTTCCTCCGGCGGCGCGGCGGCTGCACGACGGTCGCCAGCGCCGAGCCAGGACACGCTGTCCGGCAAACTGCAAGCCGGCGCAGCGGTTGGGGGGGACCAGATGGGAGCTTTGGGCCCCGGAAACGGCAGGGCCGTTTTTTCACCGTTTCCCAAAAAAATGTCCTCCAGGACTGGAGCCAGAGCCGGAACCGGTCAAACAACGGCGACGGAACCGGTAAAAAAACGGCGTCGGAGCCGGCACAAAACGGCAAAACGGAACCGGTAACAAAACGGCCCTGTCGTTTCCAGGGCCCACTAAGGACGGGAGGAGCCGCGTGCAAAGGACAGAGGCCGCGAAGGGCGGCAGCACGCGGAAGAGGCCGGCGCGCGCACGCGGTGCAGGGGGCAAGAGGCGGGAGGCGCGCACGGTCCTGAAGCCGCAGGGCGCGACGCGGGGGACCTACTACGCTCCACACACACACACACTCACGCACACACACACACACACACACACCTGGCCATCGCTCGGACGTCCATTCCCTGTGTTTTTTTCGGTTTCGTGCGTGGTTTTTTCGCCAAATGATCAAGGACGCTCCTCGATGGTCCTCTCCGAAGGAAAAATGCACACGTCCGAGCGATGCCAAGACACACACACACACAAGCACGCACACACACACACACACACACACCCACACACACACACACACACACACACACGCACACACACACGGGGGGGGGGGAGTCCGCACAGAGAAGGTTCATTACGCTTGGGGCTTCAGCATACACATGGCACTCCGCACGCGTGGGGCTCCGCACGCGCGGGGTTCCGCACTTGTTGCCTGAACTATCCAGGGTCCGCGCGCTGGCGGCACCCTTACACACTTCTGCGTATGCTGCTTATCAGTGCTTGGTTTCTTCAACTGCTCCTGCTTTTGTTGTTTTGATATGTTGCTCCTGCTCCTGCTCCTGCTTGCCCTCCTACCTCTACTTCTGGGCTCCTGCTTTCCCTGGGACCAGCTATTCGTCCCGAGTCGTTATGTTCGACAGCCGGAGAGGGGCCCGGGAGGCTCCAAATGTGGAACGACAACCAGGATCCCTTTCCCCTGGGACATTCTTTTGGCGAGCCCCCCCCTTCACAAATCGGCACATGGAGACTGTTGAGGTGCGATGTGGCTGGAGTTCGGAGGCGAATCCAGTCGTGGCCACGAAGCCCCCTGAATCTCGGAATGATGCCAGAACTGCTCCCGAAAAACAAGTGTCTTTGAGCCTAGATCCTCGAGCGTCGCTCCTCGATTCTTCTTCGAGTTTGTGCTCCGAGATCTCGTCCTTCGCGCGGCGCGCTGGCGCAGGGGCGCCAACGCCGAAGACCAGGACGGCGGCGGTGGCAGCGACCTCGGAGTGGCTCGATGCACAGGTCCACCACGTCGTCTAGACGGCCAAGGAGCCAGGGCATTTGGCGAAGGAGTCCGGCGTACGTGCAGAAACTCCAGGCATCCCACAGCCTCGGAAGCTGGAGTGTCCGCACACCGGCCGATCTCCTTGGCCGACAAGACGGCGTAGTGAAACAAGTGGCTGCATGCCTCTGAGAAAAGTTCCCGGGTGCGGCTCGGCCGAAACAAGCCGGACCGTGAAGCGGTTAAACAGGGGAAACCCGATTACGCTTTGGGCCTCCAACCTACCTGTACTAAACTGGATGGAGCGGGATCATGCCGGATCGTTTCACATCGCGCCGCACAAAACTACAACCCAGGCATCCGACGTCTTGTTTCTGTTCCCCACGGGGCCCCCGGACAGCCCGACGCGTTCCCTGGGGTCGATCTTGGCCCAAGGCCCAAGGGCCTGGCGCGGGCCCCCCCGGAGGCCGAAGACGGCAAAGGACCTCCCGCCGCGACTCTTCGCGAAGCGAGCTGGGCATAGAGCAACCAGAGAGAGAAAAAAAAAACCCTGCACGGTGCCCACCCCCCAGGATTCGCCGCAGGAGGCTGGACGGCGCCCGCCACCGGCTCACGGCCCGACACCACGCCGCCAGCCTGCTGCATGGCTGGGGCCCGCCCGAGAAGCCCCAAATCTGCGTGCTCGTCGGCGGCGAGCCGAGGCAGTCCGCACGCAGCGTGTCGGCGGCGACGATAGGGGCGCATGGCCCAGGGGCGGGCATCACACGCATTCGCCCGGGAGCCTCCTCGAAGACAGAGGTCCTCCGCGCACCTGTACATGTGTACTGCCCTCCCCTGGGCTGTTCGCCCCCTATCGTCGCGACTCTGAGCGTGGGGCCAAGCCGGGCAACCGACAGACCGAGTGCCCGGCGCGCAGGAGGAAGGGGCGAAGACGAGGGCGGCCGCGCGGGGGGAGGAGAGGGGAAGCGCTCGAACGCGGAAGAGTTCCGCGATGAGCAGGCCGGAGCCGAGAACCCTGAGATGCTGGCGTCGCAACGTGTGTCGCAGCAGGCGAGGTGGCCCCGCGTCGGGGCCCGGGGCCCGGACGGACCGATGCGGCCCGCAAACTGCGGCCGCAAGGCTGGGCCTATAGGGCCTCGGCGGTGACTTTCCACGAGGCTGCGTTTGTTCCGCGCCGTCGGGTCCCAGGAACGTCTGAGAGCCGAGGCCGCGAGTAGAATGCGAAAAATCCCGGGCGGGCGCCCCGGAACCCTTGCAGCTCGGGGCGGCACCTCTCGAGCGGGGCCGAGCTGCCAAGGCCCCAAGAAGGCCCGAAACGAGGCCCAAACGCCCGGTGGGAAGAGAAATGCGATGCCAGGTTCTCCCCAGACCCGCGACGTCGTGATCTTGTCAACGTGGGGTCTAGACCACATCTGTGGGACTGCACTTTCATGAGTTGTTTGATGGTCCCAGGGCCCTGGCGCCGATCCGTCCCAAATATCTTCCGCCGTGACTTGAGCAGGACCCGAAGGCATCGGGGTCAGGGAGTGTGCCTAGAAATCCTTTTATCTGATTCTCCAATCTGCGGCCCCAGAGCTCTCGACCCACCCCCATTATAGTTTTGCGCCCTAGGGTGAGCTTTTGGTGGTCCCGGGTCCCGATCACGGGCGCCTTACGGCTGAAATCCGAAGAACTCGTCCAGATGGACAAGAACACAGATCGTCGGAGAAGATCCAGGGACCAGGGACCTCGACCACTTCCCCAGGGCTGGTTCTTTATCCTGGGTAATTGGCCTCCCTAATGCGGGATGACGATTCATAAAAAATTGGAGAGAACGATTTAAAACATAGTGTTCTGCTACTTCTGCATTTTTTCTGACTGGAGGAGAGAACGATCAGAAAATAGTTTTCCAACCCGCGGCGGGTGTTTTCGAATCGTCCTCCCGGGCGCCGCCGCGTGAACACGACTCGGGTCGGGCGAAAGGGGGGGATAGCAAAGGGGGGGTATGAGAATCAGCTCACGCAGCTGATTTTCCCGGCGCCTCCCGGTGCCGGAGGCGGCCATGTATCGAGGAATGGGCCCCTCGGTGAGACCGAAACCAGCTGCATGCAGCAAATGTCGTAACCCCCCCTTTCCCGATCCCCCCCTTTCGCACCGCCCGAACGACCCCTGGTCATTTCCTAATCGTCATCCTGCATGCTTCCCCCGATACGTCGTGACTCTTCGCGGCGCCGACCCCAAGAGGTCCAGACCCCTTATCCCCAGGACCGGCTCTTCCTCCCGAGTCGTGGCTTGACGATATCCCAGGGCTCGGTAACGGCCCAGCTGGAGGCCGAACATACAAAAACACATACTCCAGATTTCGTCATAAAAGGGAGGGGGTCTGGACCCTCCAAGACAAGCCATTTCAGACCTCCCCCGTGGGAGAGCCCTCCAGAACATCGTCCCCAGACCCCCCCCAGGCCCTCCAAGAAGGCCTGGAAGAGGCCCCCCCCGAAATGAGACCCCCCCCTCCCTTTCTTACGAAATCTGGAGTAGCTCCCGCCGTGATTCTTGCTCAGAGCACGAGGGGGTCTGCAGACCCACCGCCACGAGGCCGCCACGGCGCCCAGGTCCCAGACCCCCGACGTCGTGATTTTTTCCACAACGTCGACCCCTGGAGATCTCGAAAAACAGGGCTAGGATCAGGATAGATCGCTCCAGAGCGTTCTGGAGCGCTCTCAGAGCGTTCCGGAACGCTCTGGAGCTGCTGCGGCGCCCAATACGTCCTCCAAACCCGTCGATTCTCAGAGATTTCGAATTATCCCGATCCGATTTTGGCCCGATCTTCGCGTCGTTTTATCTCGACCCATTCCCCTGGCTGGACCGGCTTTTCATCCCGAGCCGTTGTCTGAAGGCCCCGAGGGCCGGCAGGGGCCTCCCAGAGGCCGAGCATTAAAAAAAACACCTCCCGTCCTGATTTTTGTCATTGCCGAGGGCGCCTATGACTACCCACCAGACCACCCCAACCCAACCCGAAGACCCGAATTTCGGGTTGGGGGGGGGGTAAGGGTTCCACGTGTGTTTTTTCTATGTTTCCCGAACCCCCCCCCACTGGAAATCGAGGGTAAATCTGAGTCTTCGGGTTGGGTTGGGGTGGTTTGGTGGGTGGTGAGCCTAGGGTCCGAGGCGAGGGCGCGTGCTTCGAGCCCCTCCGACCGTCACGGCGAGGCCGCCCGCGCCCGCGCCGGCCCACACGCGCTGCCGCCTCCAGGGCTCCCTGGCCGGCCCCTCCGACTGCTCGGCGAGCAGCACGGCGCTCTCCGGCGCCGGGTCGGAGGGCATGGCCGGCGACGTCCCCCCCCCAGACGCCCGGCGACTCGACCAGAGAGCCCCCCCCAGAGATCCAACGCACTGAAGAAATCAAGACGGAGGTTTTCTTTCTCAATTTGCGGCCTCCAGGGGCTCTCGCCCGGCCCCGGGGCCGTCAAACAACGACTCGGGATGAAAGACTGGTCCTGGGGAAGGCGGCGAGACGTCGGGGGACCGCGCATTGAACAAATCACGACATCGGATCTCTGGCTCCCGCCCCTGAGATCCTGGCGACTCCATTTCTTCGAGCCGGGCGCGTTCGCGTGACTTCGGGCCCCTAGGACCCTCAGGGATCGATCTGGCGTGAAAAATGGCGCAGAAAGACATGGTCTAGGGTCTAGGGCTCCAGGCTAGACTTTTCACGGCGTCTCAATTTTTTTTGGAGACGTCGGATCTCAGGGACTCGCACTGGCTGACAGAATCGCGACGGGGGGTTTTCATTATGTTCGGCCTCCCAGGGCGCTCACTGGGCCTCGGGACCATCCAAGACCCAAGAACGACTCAGGATGAAAAGCCGGCCCTGGGGTTCGAAGGGGTCTAGACTTCTGGGGGTCGACGTTGTGAACAAAAAACAAAAAAAACACCACGTCGGGGGCCGATGGGCCCTGCGACACAGGCGCTGAAACTTTTTCACGCCGTCCGTCTTTTTGGGCCCGGCTCGAGAGACGAAGCAGAAAGACGGGCTCGTGACCATGGCGCCGCCGGAGGCGCGCACCCGGGACGCTCCGCGCCCCCATGGGAACGCCCTGAACAACTCGGGCGCCTGCTGTGGCCAGCTGGGACTACCCGGGGGGCTGTCACGTGCGCAACCCGAGGCCTTCCACCGCGGCACTGCGGCTCGAAGGAAATCGAGGCGGCCCGTTGCACCGCGATCTCAGGGCCCCGGCGCCCTGGAGGAACTGCTGAACAGGACGGGGGGTCCCCCCGTCTTCCCGGCGCTCGGGGGCCCCTTTCTCGGGCCCGGGGAGGTCCGCGAGGGGTCGACAAGTCAGTGGGGGCCACGTCGTGAAACATCGGGCGCGCAGGAGCTCTGGGATCTCGACCTCTGGGGGACCACCTCGGGCCCCAAAGGCCATCCAAAGGCGCTCGGTGGAAGAAGTCGGCCCCCAAGAAAAGTGTCGAACAAACCCTGGTAATTAGCCCATCCACTCGCAGAACCGAGCCGCCAAGTGTCTGGGCCCCACCCGCCCGATCCCGCGGAGAGGCGCGCCGGGCTCGGCGCCCGAGCTACAGCGCGGCAGCGGGGGGGGGAGAACTACAGTCGAGGCGTTGACCCAAGGAACCCTAAATAAGGAACGAGGCCCCTTTTTCCAATAAGTTAACCTTCGATTCCCCATCGAAAACATAAGGAAAACCCAAGACAAGCTGTGAAACATTTAAGGAACGCGGAGCCCCTCCCCTACCAAAAGGGTTCCTTCTTCAGGGCCCCGACTGCACTAGAGGGAGAAGACAGCAAGGGTTACGGATGACCTCGTTTGCGAACGACCTTTTTGATTCGCGGGTCGAGAGTGCACCTCTTCCAGTCGAAGCTGAGCGGGCCGCGCACAGCTCGAATTCACAGAGAGGGGGGGGGCAGAAGGAGCTCGTGAACGAACATATGCCTGCACGTGTTGCGATGGCCATCTTGGGCGCCGCACTCGACGACAGGCGCCGGCCGACTCCGGAGCCCCCTGCCTTGCCATCGCTCGGACGTCCATTTCCTGTGCATTTTGCGGTTTCTTGCGTGTCTTTTTTTGCTTCATGGTCCAGGATGGTCCAAAAGTGCACACGCCCGAGCGATGCCAGGCTGCAGGAGAGGAGGAGCGGCCCGCCCGCCGGGCAAAGAAGGAGGAGGCACGACGGCACCCCGCGGCGACGAGGGCCCCCGGGGCACGCGAGCGACCGGGAGGAGGGGGAGGAGGAGGAGGAGGAGGAGGAGGGGGAGGAGGAGGAGGAGGAGGGAGGAGGAGGAGGAGGAGGAGGAGAGAGGAGGAGGGGAGGAGGAGGAGGAGGCAGGGCCACGGCAGCGGAGGCGGAGGCGAGGCGAGGGCGGCCCCCGCCGCCGCTCCCTCGCCGCCTGCACGGGCGGCTCCCTCTCGAGGGCGGCGGCCCCGCGGGCGCCCGCCGTCCGTCCCGTACCCCCCCCCCGCCGCCGCCGCGGCGCCGCGGCCGCGAGGGAGGAGGAGGAGGAGGAGGAGGAGGAGGAGGAGGAGGAGGAGGAGGAGGAGGAGGAGGAGGGCGCCGCGGCCGGAGCTCGGGCGGCGGCGGAGCGCCCCGCGGGCCCGCGCCCCTGGCCGCGAGCGCGAGGATCGACGCGCGATCGGCCTGCCCGCCGCGCCCCGTCGGCCCGAGGGTGGGCTCCCTCGGCGCTGCCCCAGCCAAGCCTGCAGGCTGCGGAGGAGGCCGCCTGGCGGGGCCGCCCCGAGAAGCAAGCGCCCCGCCGACCTCGAGGATCGCCTTCTTGGCCGTAGAAATCGCGATGCGCAGGAGCGCGTGGCGCTCGTCGTGCATGTCCTTGATCTTGAACTGCACCGTCTCCGCGAGGAACGCCTGGTCGGTGATCCGCCCGTGGAATGCTTTCATGGGCGCCTGCAGATCCGAGCTCACGATCTCCGCCTCGTTCGCCAAATGTGGATCACGGACCCCGCGAGATACGGAAGAGGCGGACCTAATTATGCCGTGGACTGGTGGGCTCCTGCCTCGGCACACGTTGGACTAGTTCTTGCCCGCTCCCTTCGCCGCCTCGATGAGCGCCGCGCCGAGGAGCACCTTGCACGTCATGCATACGGGACCGACTCGAGGCCGCGGGCCTGCAGGTCGCGCGCCAGCACCAGGCGGGCCAGCGCGGCCAGCGCCTCCTCGAAGCCCTCCCGCTGGCGAGCGAGCGGCCGCGCGAGCGGCCGCCTGGGCCGCAGCCCTGGGCCCGGGGGGGGCCTGCGGCGGCGCCGCGGGCGGCGCTCCCGGGCGCTCCCAGTCCGAGGCGCTCCCGGGCGCTCCCGGGCGCTCCCGGGCGCTCCCGGGCGCCCCCGGGCGCTCCCGGGCGCTCGCAGGCGCTCCCAGGCGCTCCCAAGCGCCCGCCCCTGGGCGCTCCCGGGCGCCCCCAGGCGCTCCCAAGCGCTCCCGGACGCTCCCAGGCGCCCCCGGGCGCTCCCAGGCGCTCCTGCAGGGGCGGTCTCCACCGCGTGGGCGCACGCGACGGCCGCCCGGGACTGCCGCGCTCCGGCCGCGCCGTCGGCCCCCCGCCTCTCCGCCGCCGCCCAATTGGGCGCCAGCGGGGAGACGGGGAGCGGCGCGCTGCCGCGGCTGCGCCACCCGAGGCCTCTCGCCAGCAGTGTGCTCTGCGAGTAAATGGAATGGCAGTACAGGCCTCGGAACAAATTAGCGAACACTCATGCCACATTCATCTGTCAACGCCTCCCTCTCCCCCTGATGTTCAAAGTTGGCAGTGTGTCTGATGACGTGCACTTCGACCGCAGTCTCCCCCGCGCGTGCCAACATTGAGTTTTGGGGGGAGGGGGGGGTTCAGTAATTGTTTCCCTCTACAGTAGGGATGCTGCAGCGTGTGCTTCTCGTGGCAGGCGGGGCAGGTGAGGTCCTCAGGCACCAGCGCCGACTTGGCGGCATGTGCCAGCGCAGCTCTGCAATATCCTCGAGAATGCGCGAACGGAACACGTCGTATGGCAGACGCTCAGACAGCAAGCGCAGTGAGGCAGAAACCGCATTGATAGGGCAATCGCAAGGATGACTCCACATATCGACTTATCGTGTGCCACAGCAGCACACGCTCCGAACAGAAGGCAGCTCTGCACACCCGCTCACTGCACGGCCCCTGACAGACAAACTCAATGTTGCCGACCTCGATGAGGGCAGGTGGTTCACGACCAGGTCGAAAATGATGACCATGCAGAAACCACCAGCGGTGACGCGAAGCGATACCCACCTCTCGCGTCGGCGAATACTGCGCAGCCCACCCACGGGCCCGAAGGACTCGAGGATCCAAACGAAGAACTTCACCCCTGAGAGCTCCAGCCTCCAGCAGCCGAAACAGTCGCAACCCCCATTCTCGGAGGTCCTCCCGCTCGGAGCCGATCATCAGCCCTGAACGTCGCCCACCAGGCACCTCGCGAGATCAGACGCCCCGCGCCCTTCAGCACCTCGCCCACGATGATAGGGAGCTGCCCGGACAGCGCCGTCGGCTCCATCTCGTGGTCCGAGGGGTGGCGCAGCATGCGCGTTGCGAAGCCGAGCCTCGCCGCTCGGGCCTCCTCCTCCTCCTCCTCCTCCTCCTCCTCCTCCTCCTCCTCCTCCTCCTCTCCGCCTCC